>CM031380.1:28897303-29175406 GCA_018290095.1 Polypedilum vanderplanki | reverse complement strand
ATATATTTCAAATTACTATCAATTTTCATACAAAGTTTCAAAAATCTTTTGTTTACAACAACAAATTTGTAAACAAACTACATTTTGTCAATTTTGTTTCGCTCAAATCTTTTTAATATCAAAGGCCATAGGTCTTATACCTTCCCAGTTAACTGCAAAAAGTTAAATTCTAACGAATAGAGTAGTAAATTTAGCTTAAAACTTTGATATTAAAAAGATTTGAGCGAAACAAAATTGACAAAATGTAGTTTGTTTACAAATTTGTTGTTGTAAACAAAAGATTTTTGAAACTGTATGAAAATTGATAATAATTTGAAATATATATAACTTTATTGTATTTTGTAAATTTTTTGATGACAGATCGAATGGTGTATAAATCTTTTCGATCAGTTGAGTATTTTCCGAGATATGAGCATTTTAGAAAAGGTCCGTACTTTTAAGTCGACGTATTTGCTTGCTTATAACTTTTTATCTACAAAAGATAATTTAATTCTGCTTGCTGTATCCTGAAAGGGTGCATCAAAAGAACTTAATTTACAGTGCACTATCAAATTTCGTCAATGGAAAATTTTCGAGAAAAAAATTCATAACACTTGAGTTGAAAAAAGTGTTTTTTTGAACCAAAATTTTTGAGTCAAAATTAAAATATTAATTAACACAAAAGAGGTCAAATGTATCCTAAAAACTGATCACAATGCAGCTAAATAACATACTTTTCACAGTTTGTCAATTGGCTTGTAGTACATCGGCCGAGAAATTTAACTGTTTGAATGAAGCGTCAAAAAAAGTTTCATTTTCAAGGAAACATCCTAGTATTTAAAAGTGAATCATATTTTGAAAAAGTAAAGTTGTACAAAAGTAATGAATAAGGAGAAATTTTTTAAAAAAATAAAAGCAATTATTCTAAAACGCTATATATCTATGTCATTTTAATTATGTTATCATATAATTCTTCAAATGAACTTACACAAATTGCTGCCAATTTCAGGATAAGAAGGTGGTGTTTTGATCCACGATCCGTCGGGTCTATATTGAAAGAGAAAATGACATGGAAAGTGTCCGTGTGTAGTAGGGGGACACTTAAGCGCATTTTTGTGCCTAGATCAGTGTATGTTAACAAACAAACAAATTACAGATCTAAAAGATTTTTTTGTGGAACAGATTCACTTTTTAAAATAAATAAAAATATAGGGAAAATCATATTTATAAAATTTAATATATGAAAGTACGGTAAGCGTTTTTAATTGGTGTTGAATTCAGAGAATATTCTTATTATAAATTTTGTTGATTTAAAATAACGGTTGAGTAATGTTCAAAATATTTTAGTTCTAAGATTTGCCGTTGGTGGCGCTGAAATCGTTTTCGCAGCCAACTTCGCTTTGTTTACATTTTTCAATTTGGAAATTTAAATTCGTAATTTTCTAATTATTGAAATCAATGACAACATTCTAATAAAGATTGCCGCCAGTAACTCGATAGCACAAATCAAACACAGCAAAGCGGAAGTCGCTAGCTATTGTAGTTTTCGAGATCTCAGCCCGGAGCCGTGAGCCAGCCAGCCAGCCAGCCAGCCGAACAAAGTGAAACTATAAGCTGCATTGTTGTTCCAAAAATGCGCTAAAAATAAATAAATAAATAAAATATCAGTCAAAATATATCAAATATCTAAAGACAGATGTGTAAAGACTGCAAGTGAAGTCATTTTAATATTGAAGTAAATAAGTAATGTATATGATTGAATTTTTTACTCTTTACCTTCGCATGTGACGACGATCTGATGAAAATGTATTAAGATAAACTTCTGCCGGAATTACTCTAAAAAACCTGCCAGATGAGGATTTTTCAACATGCGTGTGAAAAGTGGCGTCGTTGAAAATACATATCACATTGAATGTTGTTTTTATATGTATGATATTTTAATAAAAGTGGGAAGAGAAAAAAAATGTGAAAAGTATGAAAAATTGTGACAATTTCTAATAGTATTCTGTATAGCATTAATTTTTGAAAAAGCATCATCGAATACGATGAGTATATTGTTGATTTTTAATCAATCGAGCAAATAACTCTATATGCCATCTTTTACATAAATATGCATAATTCTTCTTTTCTTTAGAGCAATAAAGAAAGAATAAGATATCTCTAGCATTCTTAATAAATTTCATTGACATATGTGAATGTCTCTATTTATGTATTGATGATGCTAATAATGTTATTGTTGATAATGTGACGATGATGAAGACATAAATACATTACACATATTTAATAAAACTGACAGTGAAAACGATGATAATACCTAATAATGTTCACAGTTTTTGAATGACATAGCATTTTATTGAGTATATATATTTATGTATTAAGATGTAGAATAATTAGAGATAATAACAATGTACATACATAAAGGCTATTCATCGATTACAGATAAATAGACAAAATTGCAAAACACGCAAAAACACTGATAGTAATGAATAAAAACAATACTTACCTATAATGATCCTCACTAACAGCATAATCGGAACGAAATGTCTCTGTTACATATTTGTGAAAATATGTTGGAAATGGTAATGTTGTATCTAAGTCAAACACCAAACAACGATTCGGTGATGGATTGTGCATGAAAAATACATGATAATCCTGCAAAAAAATGAATGTATGCAATTAACTTTCTCTTCATGAAATTTGACATGTGTCTATAGTATGATAATTACTGATAATTATAAAAATAAATTTTGATAAGTTGCACTCTCCTTTTGAAAAAAATAATTATACAACTTTTTTTATAGAAAATCTTAAAATAAAGATAATATTTTCAATGTTTATATGGTAATTTTTGTGTCAAATTTACTTATATTGATAAAATAAAAAGTATTTATGATGAAAAATACTCATACATGTGTAATTTTTTCACATTCTGCAAGAAAGTATAATGTAATAAATCAATCTCATATAATGAAAAACAATTCCTAAGGATATGAGAATTGATTAAAAAATAAAATTATGTATACGATGACTTCTTAGTGACAGAAATACACAACAGCGTACAATGAATATAAAATTAATAAAATTTAAAAGAAAAATTGGAACAAGTCTGCGTTGAAATTTTGTTAAATAAATTTAATTTTTTTGCAGTTTCAATGACAAAAATTTATACTAATAATTTGTTTTATTTCCAACTTACCCAAACTACTAATTTATCTTCACCTCTTCCAGCTTTTTGTCTCCATAATGGCACTGTTCTACGTTCATTTGACACAAAAACCGCATAACATTTTGATAATTCATTAGGATATTGTTTTTCAACCTGTTCACATAGTTTCCACACATTTTCTTCACTGCAAATAAAAGATATATATTTCAGTATTTAAAGAGATTTTAACAAAACTTTAAAAAATTCAACCGCTTTTCAAGATTTGTTTACAATTATTCAGCGCCTATGTGACTCAAGTTTTTAGCGCATTTTTGGAACAACAATGCAGCTTATATCTTCACTTTGGCTGGCTGGTTGGCTGGCTGTTCGGGTGAGGCGCGAGATCTCGAAAACTACAATAGCTAGCGACTTCCGGTTTGTTGTGTTTGACTTGTGCTATCGGTTTATTCCGGCGACGCTTAGTTATATTCCTGTCTCTGATTATAATAATTAGGAAATTGCGAAATTAATTTCCATATTAAAATTTTAAACAAACGAAAACGATTGCAGCGCCATCAACGGCAATTATTGGAACTTCAAATAATTTGAATATTACTCAACCGTTATTTTCAAGTTAACAAAATTTATAAAAATATCTATAAATTAAACTTCAATAAGAAAAACGCTCGCCGTACTCTCATATATTAAAATTTTATAAATATAATTTCCACTATTTTTTTATTTACTTTGACCCTTTACTTTCTTACTTTATTTTCGAGGTGACGTTGGGAAGAAAAAAGTCTTATCGCTTATGGATTAAAGCTACTCAAAGCTGATGCCTACATTCATTCCCTTAAATTTGTAAAAACACAAATAATTATTGCAATAAATCGACATATTTTCTATTCTATTCTATTTATTTCGATCATAATATTTTAAAGTGTGAATTTGTTTGAAAAACAAATTCAATAATTCTGTAATTTGTTAGCATATACTGATCTGGGCATCAAAAATGCTAAAGTAATCCGTCCTATGACTGACACTTTCGATATCATTTTGCTTGTTTTTCGCAAATATTTAAGAAATGGCTTAAAATAAAGTATTCAGTCAGTAAGTATTAAACTTTGAGAAAAAACACATCTTTTAAGAGCTAAACTAATGACATTAAACTAATAATTAAATAGAAAAATCAATTTGAAGTGAAAATTTTGTTGTTGTAATTTCTGAAGAATCACCCATATATAAATTGGAGGCTAAAATATTTTGATGTAAGCTAAAATCATATTCTTTTTCGTGGAGGATTATATATTATAGGGTAATTCCATGAAAGAGTGGACAAAAATTTTTTATGAATTTTCTCTCTAAAAGTTTTTTTCAACTTGTTTTTAAATTTTTTTTGATTTTTAATTTGGTTGAGTTTCGTTTAAATGAAGTAACTCGTGATTTTCATAATTTCAAATCAGAACATGATGATTTCAAACTGATAGCATCGGTATCATATGAAGACGATCCAAAATGTTTCAAGATAAAAAGAGATTTTATTTGATAATTTAATGAATTTTTGGAAATTTTTATTTTAAAATCAGTAAATTTACCCTCAAAAGCACTTCTTGTAAAAGTGTAAAGTTTACAAAGTTTAAAATTCAATTTTTTTAAAAATAAAGTACTCTCACTAGGTAACGTTTGCCATACTATGTGTGGGTTGATAGAATCTATTCATTTCTTGAAGTTTTGAAAAGAAATAGTGAGTGTTTTTGAGTGAAATTTGATTTCTAAAAATTTGTCCAGTTGTGAGCGGGAAAAATTTGCTTGTTTTTCGCAAATAACTGGAAATTACTATAGTAATTGCAGAAATAATTAGTACATTTTGTTTAAAAAGTTAAATAACACAATTTAAGTGTTAAATCTATCGAATTGATAGTGTATTTAATGAGAAAAATCGATTTTAAAAATGAAAATTGTTGTAATTTCCGTGATATCACCCTATAATCAAAATGTGAAATGAAGTGACAAAAATTTATTTCTTAATTGTTTTACCGAAAAGATATTTATCTATTTATTTCTATCATGTTTTGCTAAAACATTAAAAGGTGGTTTTTATAGACAATGGAAAAAGTAAAGCATTAAACCAAGACGTAAAACATTAAAGACCAAAACTTTCATGAAACATACATACTGAGTCATACACTTATATGAAAAAGTGTTTTAGATTAAATGAACCACAGAGTGGAAAACATTGTAAAAGGAAATGAAAACATAAAATTAAAAGACATGACAAAGTTTCAAAGCGTTTGTCAGACTACTTATTAATAATCAAAAGCGTAAATTTTAATAAAGAATATTTTTAATTTCGTATACTTTACACCAATAAGTTAAATTTTTAGCGTATTTTTGGAACAATAGTGCAGCTTATACATTCACTTTGGTCAGTTGGCTGGGTGTCCCTCTGAGATCTCAAAAATTATAATAGCTAGCGACTTATTGTTTTTTGTGTTTGATTTGTGCTATCGAGTTATTCCGGCGGCGCTTATTATATTTCTGTCACTAGTCATATAACTTGAAAAATTGCGAATTACTTTTTTATATTAAAAATTTATAAACAAAATTTTTTGTTGCGCAACATTTGTCACGCAACAAAATGTTGAAACGATTGTCGCGCAACACATGTAGTTTGAATTCGACTCGACCGTTATTTTCGAACCAATCAAACATAATATTTTACAAAGAAATCGAAAAGTCAAAACGATTAAGAATCGCTCGTAACAGTTACATAACTCGAGTTTTCATGAATTATATTTCCATATAAACAATTAAAACAATATAAAGAATTTCTGCTAAATGATTGATATTTACCACAATTTAAATCTATTATATCATTTGAAACTAATAATGTTTTACAAAATACAAATTTGATTCACAATGGTGCTATATATCGAGATTTTACGGACTAATTTCTCATACAATCAAAAATTAACTGGATCCATATATATTTAAATTGCGGAGCTATTTTTATTAAAATGAATCTAATAATTCTGTAATTTGTAACAAACACTGATCTAGGCACCAAAAATGCGCTTAAGTGCCCCGATCTGCCAAACGGGTACTTGGTCACTGGTTTACTTTCAAACTCAATTTTCTCTTAAATTTGTTGAATAATAAATATTTAAATAAGCTGATAAATCTTTTTAACAACTTGACTGAAAATTATAATGACCTGAAACTTATGGATCATGTATCATAAAAGAAAAAACTTGTATAAACATAAAAAGATGATAAGTATAAGTATAAAATATAAAAGATATGGTTGAGCAAGGAAAATATGATAAACAAATAAAAGGATAAATGAATAAGAGAGGACTCTCTAAAAATCTTGGACAAAAATATGTGTAATAATCCATGCGTAATCTCTTTATATGCTCATCTCTCATTCATTTAATTACATACCCATTTACACTGAAACGTTACTTTAGTATAATTTAAGCGAACTATGATCGTAGAATCAATAAAGAAATAAAACAGCAAAAATCAATCTGTAGGATTAAACAGACTGCTGTTAAATTTTTGCAATTTCCCTTTGTAAGTAACCATCCCGTTACAGATCCTGAAATTTATGCACACTGATATTTTTTTCCTAAAAATTGTTCACTTTTGAATTTTTTGTTTACATTTTGTCTTGAATTTTCAAATCAAGACCTAATTTTTATCCAATCTGAGACACATTTATATCAATACAAAGCTTTTTCGGCGTAGAAATTATTTATAATAACATTGATTCAATTCACGATTAAAATTATTACAACGTTTTGAATTATGATTAAATTTTGTCTCTAAATATGGATTTTTGTGAAAATTCAATTGCAATTAAATCGCTTGGGGGACAAATAGGCGTATTGAGGCTAACAGAGAAGAAACTATCAATTAGGAACTACAATTTTAAATAAGTTTAAAGGTGCGTTAAAGTGCGCAGAAAACGAACTCAATGTTTTAGAAAGTGAAAAATTTGAAAATGGCAAAGAAAATTTAAATATTAATACTGTTTTAATGATTTCAGGCTTATCTTAATTGGATTCAGCTTTAAATAAACTGTCTTTCAATAATTATGTGGTAGTTTTTCATTCAGTATGAATAGGGTTTCCCGAAATACCGATGCCGATCCAGGAAACCCTAAGTATGAACCGAGAAATTTCGATCCAAAAATTGAGAGAAAAAATGTAAACAAAAAAGTTTGAGCATAATTTTCTCTGTAATTATGCAACGAATTAAAAACATTTTTTCTCAGAATATGCATTGAACATTGCTCTATAAATAGGTATATGTTTCATAAGAATCGGTGAAATTGACTTATTTTCAAAAGTGAACAATTTTTAACAAAAAATATCAGTGTGTTATGGCAAATTTAAGGGCGATTCTCTGAATAAATCTGTCTACAAAAATCTCTAATTTTTCAATTTTCTCTCTTTTTACTTGTTTTAACTTTTTGTAAATGAGTTTGATCGATGTCAAAACGATGAATACAATCTTTGAACTAAGTTTAAGAACTTAGAAGCCTTTGATTTGCCTTAAAATTGATTTTTGATAAGCGTTGCTTACGCACAAAAATTGTTGTTGCTTCACATTTTTGCAAAATTTACCGTCTTCCCTCGAATAAAAGAGCCGACTCTTGTATTCAAGGGTGACGTTTTTTGCTGAGTCATTGTTTATTTTTAGTATGTAAAAATATACGTTTTTTCAAAAATGGCTCTTTTATTCGAATACAAGAGCCGGCTCTTTTGTTCGAGGGAAGACGGTAGCTTTATTAAACGATAAAGTTATACAGCAAAGAAAGCGCGTTGCTTACGCACAAATTTGGTTTTTGGAGAATTTAAAAGCGTTTGGAGAATTCAAAAAATTTTGTTTACAAAATCTTGAAAATTAGTTTTTACTTCTTATTCTTCTCTCTGAACATTGTAAAACAACTTAATATTTATATATCCATTGAGATTATAGTGAGAAAAAAAGATATAAAAGAAATATTGAATTTTTAAACAAAAACAAGTTGAGAAGATGTTACAAAACGTTTTTTTCGATTTCCGATTATTCAGAGAATCGCCCTTTATTCGACAAAAAATGTTCTGGGTATGGAAATAAAATTTTTTTCGAAATTGAATTTTTTAAATTTTAAAAAACGTTAAGTTGAAATTTCTTCTAAAATTTATGAATGCCTTAATACAAGATTTTTAATATCAATTTACAATTTTCTCTTCATAATTAATTTTAATTATTAAAAATCCATATTTTTATGCAAATTTAATTAATTTTTACTTAAGTTTATTTTGTTTAGAATAATTAATCTAATTTAGAAAAAACTGTCATCAAGCATTTAAAAATTCGGAATCAATTTCGACAAAATTCGAAATTTTATTTCCATACCCAGGAAATGTTATGCGTTTGGCAGGGCGTTTGGTTTCAAACTTCTTCAAAAAGTTCAGAAAAGTTCTTCATATTTTTTTACTTTAATACAAACTTTGAATCGAAATATTCTAAAAATCACTTCTGACATGTTTTCTCGATGTTTTCTAATATTTTAAGACTTTTTGGTGAAGAATGCGCTAAAAATGACAAACAATGAATAGGTCATGTTAGCAACCAAATTACGAAATTTCAGTTTCTGTGATGAGGCTTTTTCGCTTTTTTCATGTTGCTTTCACGTATGGACAACAACAATAATAAAACATTAGCATCTCTTCCTACACACAAAAGGCGAAAACGTGTTTTAGATATTTTTTTCGCATTTCACTTTCCGTCAACATCATCATCATGAGTTATGGAATTTTCGCGCATTATTTTCATTACGAAAACTGCGCAAAGAATGCCATAAAAATTTTTATACTGCATTTTATAGTGCTACAAAGCAGAGAGATTAAAGCCCGAAATGCCAGACTTTTTCCACAAATTTATGTTCTGGACAAAAAACAATTGAAAAATATCTTTAGTTGCAATCGTGATGAAAAGAAAATAAAAAGAGTAATGATCAAACAGAGTGAGGCACATTGCACGCATAAATTTAAGAGCATAAATGAAATTTTTGAAATCAAACTGAAAGAAATATCATTTTCCATTTTCATGTTCTCATTTAAAATTCCTTTTCGTTATCCAAACTAGAAATAACGTTTGAATATATCCATTAAAAGTCTAAATGTTTTTTATGTGTTGTTATTTTTTATTGTATATAAAAAGCTCATTGGACAAGAGACGAAGAGACGACACATTTTTTCATTGTAAACTGTTTTCTCTCCTCTTTCAAATGTTGTTTGCTGCTCATTTTCTCCAAAGCTTCCCTCTCAATGGCAACAATTTTTTCTTCTCCATCGTTTCTACACAACAAAACAGCATAAAAACTGAAGTGAGGTCGAGAAAGAACGATAGAGTGAGATAAAAAAATAAAAAAGAAAATTCAAATGAAAAGAAGAAGCACTTTTACGACATATTGTTGTAAGTAACAAAATACAACAGTCATGAAGATTCAAGTTGCATGCAACTTCTTTTTTCTTATCACGCCATATATGAAATAAATAAATACTTATAATATGGTGAATTCCAAGAATGAAGCGAACTTACAAAACTCATTATTGCAAAACAAAATTTCTACAATTTCAAATATCTCTTATTGTAAGCTCTAAAATAATTTGAGAAGCATTTAAATCGTTTTATCTGATGATTTTTACTTATAATTGACTCATTTAATGAGCTAGAATGCAGTAAAAAGCCAGATTTCAAATTTGTTTACTGTTGTAGATTTCATTTAGAAATGTAAACAAAGGTAACTCATTAACGCTTTGTTTGCTAATATCTCTTAAAATAATCAACCAATTTTAAAACCAAATAGCTCTAGAGATAGGATTTTTTATTTAAAATAATTTAATTGGGTAGCAGAGCAATAAAAGCAAGAAAATTCGAATAATTTTGGATTTATTGTAATTTATAACAACAATAAAAGAAACCTTTTAACGCTACAAAAATCCAGAATTCTCTTAAATTACACAGCCCTATAATCTGAAAAATGGTTTAAATTGAGCGTGCTATCAATTGCAATCAAGTAAGATATGATAGAAATCAGAGAAATTTCGTTTTAGTAGAAATTTTTGCATAAATATTTTCATAAAATTCATAGAGAAAAATAAAAAAACCATTACGAAGTACATTTTCATCCTTATATCGTTTTTATAGGGTTCGGAAGTCTGCGCAGACAAATTTTTAGCGCATTTTTGGAACAACAATGCAGCTTATAATTTCACTTTGTTCGGCTGGCTGGCTGGCTGTTCGGGTTGTGAGATCTCGAAAACTACAATAGCTAGAAGCTTAGGGTTTTTACATTTGATTTGTGCTATCGAGTTACTGGGAACAATTATAGTTAGAAAGTTGTCACTGATTGCGATAATTTGTAAATTACGAATTAAATTTCCATATTGAAAATTTGTAAACAAATTTTTTGGCGCGAAAACGATTGCAGCGCCACCAACGGCGAAAATTGACCGCCAAAAATGCGCTCAAGTCCTCTGATATACGCAGAGACTTTTAACAATTTTTTTAATTGAAATAGGGTAAATGTTCCTAATTCGGGACAAAATTTCTTTCGCTCAACTTTGAACGAAGTTTTCTCACTTATTACTAAACCAATTTTTATGATTGTTTCACTAAACGATAGATAAATTCTCCTATTATCCAACTAAATTAACATTGGAGTCAGAATATTTGTAAATTTTTTTGTTTTTCCTAATTCGGGACACTTCCTAATAAACAAAGGAAAATATTTATATCAAATCGTGTTAAAAGTTGTTTTAACACATTTTTTCATTTTGCTGATTCTTTTTCTACTTATTTGTGTTAGATTGAGACTCTTAAATCAGTAGAAAATTGCATTTGAAAATATTTTGAATTCATTAAAATTGAAGCGCATTATTTTGTTTACATTTTCAAGAATATTTTAAAATGTAAACAAAGTGTCCCGAATTAGGTTAAGCTAAATTTAATTTTTTTCTGACGAAACAATCAATACTACGTGAAAAGTGAATGTGTGATAAAATTCTTTGAGGTTTTTACTTTTTTTTTATACCTTTTTGGTGAGTGAAAAATGAATAAATAAAGAGATATGAATATTTTTTGAGTGGGACATTATTTGTATGAGAATTTTAAAAATTAATCTCATTTTTAAGCGCTTTTGAAGCGTAAAATAGCGATCAAAATGATGAAAAGTGATAATATCTACAACTTTGCATCAATATTTCAAGAATTTAATGGGTAAAAAGTGAGAAAATTAAGAAAAGAAAAGTGTCCCAAATTTTTTAGTGTCTCGAATCAGGAACTTTTACCCTAATTTTGAAATTATTCATTGAAATTCTTTATGAGGAACATGTAATCTTGTTGATTTTGAGTCACTGATTATGAATCTGTAAGAATCTTCGTGAATAATTGCTTCTTTACAAAGATACAAACATTTTAAAATTTCTGCTTTGTTTACCTTCTTTGTTTACTTTTTGAATTTTTTCTCCAAAAACAAAAAATTGAAAACTAAACTTTTACACAGTATTTTTGAAAATAAATGCCAACTAACAGTTGATATTAAATAGTAAATAATGAATATTACGAGAATAATACAAAATTCCTCCTAAAAATATGTTTTTCGATAAATTTGATTCAAAATCTCCATTTTTTTGATCTGCGCAGATCTGTGCATATAGATTTTGCCGAACCCTACGTTTTTATACTATATAAGTGAAGTGCATGCAATGAAATAATTGCCATTCTATTGCAAATTGCATGCACACATACAAAATGTTATTAAAGAAACTATATTGAGCTAATGAGATTCATAGAAAATAAAATTATTAAAAATTTTTTTATTATACGGAATTAGAAAGGTTAATTTTTTTTCTAAACTTTCGTTTTTTCATTTCACTCAAAGACATACTTTATTCCTTTTATAATTGATAAAAGATTAATTTGAATGAAGAAGAACTTTATTGCTTTCAAAAATATCATTTGAACGAGAGTAATAAAATTCAAATAAATATACCCTTATTTTTGAGAATACCTAATCTTCTTCTTTATAATTATCGGCATTCTACTATGTAAAGACGATTTGATAATTTTTTAAGAAAATTTACGATAAGCATCATCTTTCTGATAATGAATTAAACGAAAAATTGTCTTGGATTTAGATTTTTTTGTTAAAAAAGAAAATGAATGCTTTTACGAGGACTACATTCTTTCAGGGTTGGAAATCTGTCAAATTGAGTCGACAGATTTTTTCTGTCGAAGATTTCATCTGTGACAGATTTTTATCTCTCATCTGTCGACAGATTTTATTTGTGATAAAATTTTTCTGTAGACAGATTTTTCTGTGACAAGCTTTTTCTGTCAAGAGCAGGAAGAAAACATCTTTGACGAAAAACGGAAAATTTACGAAAATGCACACTGTTCTTTTTTTGAAAAGAATTTTCACTTATTATTTTTAGCGCATTATTGTAACAACAATGCAGTTTATACATTCACTTTGATCGGCTGGCTGGCTCCCGGGTATCCCTCTAAGATCTCGAAAACTATAATAGCTAGCGACTTATTGTTTTTTGTGTTAGATTTGTGCTAAAAAGTTAGCGCGGCGACGCTTATTTATATTTCTATCACTAATCACACAATTTGGTAAATTGTGAATTAATTTTCCATATTGAAAATTGTAAACAAAACTTTTTGGCGCGCATTTTTCGATAAGTTTTTTCGTGGAACTGTTTTCGTTAAATTTCTATCGTTAATTTCTTGAGTTTGACTCAACCGTTATTTTCAAATTATTAAATTTTTTTTACAAAAACGAATCGGAAAGTCACGATTAAAAATCACTCGTAACAATTTAATAATTTGAGTTTTCATAGATTATATTTCCATATAAACAATTTAAACAAAATAAAGAATTTCTGCTAAATAATTGATTTTCGCTTCAACTTAAATTTCTATTTTATCATTCGGAACTAAAAATGTTTTACAAAATACAAGTTTGACTTGCAATAGTGCTACATGTAAATTTTACGGACTAATTTCTATACAATCAAAATTTATTGGGTTGTCCAGAAAAAAATGTCAGTAATTTTGTCATTTTATTGTATATTTGATTTCTCAAAAAACTATTTAGTTTATTTACAAACGGTGAAAAGTATTATATTATTGAATAATGGGAGCAGTTTTTAAGATACATTTGGTTCTTATTTATCTTCAATGAATATTTTTTATTCAGTTCTGAAATTTGATGAAAATTTGACTTTTTTGAATATGAATTTCAAAAATAATTTTATCGATAGTTTTCCATCAACGAAAAATCGCTTGTGCACTGTAAATTAAGTTTCTTTTGTGTACTTTTAAATACCCCAATCAGAATTAAAATATCTTTTATAATTAAAAAGATATAAGCGTTTAAAAATGACCAACTAAAAATATCGACTTTTACAAAATCGCTCATATCTCAGTAAATACTTATCTAAACAAAATGATTTATATACCATTTAATCTGTCTTAAAATGGACTACAAAATAACATATAGCAATTGCCATTTCTTATTTCTATCGATTTTCATACAAATTTTGAAAATTTTATTATTTACAAATGGCGAAAATGTAAACAATCGAAATTTATCAATTTTTTTCGCTCAAATCTTTTCAACATAATTGTTGTAACCATAGTTGAATGTTTTAATCTTTCAATTGTAACTTAAAATTGACAACTGGGATAGGATAAAAGCCGGGGACTTTAATGTTGAAGAGATTTGAACGAAAAAAATTGATAAATTTCGATTGTTTACACTTTCGCCATTTGTAAATAATAAAATATTCAAAATTTGTATGAAAATCAATAGAAATAAGAAATTGCAATTGCTGTATGTTATTTTGTAGTCCATTTTAAGACAGATTAAATGGTATATAAATCATTTTGTTTAGATAAGTATTTACTGAGATATGAGCGATTTTGTAAAAGTCGATATTTTTAGTTGGTCATTTTTAAACGCTTATATCTTTTTAATTATAAAAGATATTTTAATTCTGATTGGGGTATTTAAAAGTACACAAAAGAAACTTAATTTACAGTGCACAAGCGATTTTTCGTTGATGGAAAACTATCGATAAAATTATTTTTGAAATTCATATTCAAAAAAGTCAAATTTTCATCAAATTTCTGAACTGAATAAAAAATATTCATTGAAGATAAATAAGAACCAAATGTATCTTAAAAACTGCTCCCATTATTCAATAATATAATACTTTTCACCGTTTGTAAATAAACTAAATAGTTTTTGAGAAATCAAATATACAATAAAATGACAAAATTACTGACATTTTTTTCCGGACAACCCAATAATTCGATCCATATATTTTAAATTGTGAATCTATTTTCATTAATGAATCTGATAATTCTGTAATTTGTAACAAATACTGATCTAGACACCAAAAATGCGCTTAAAAACCCCGATCTGCCAAACGGGTACTTGGTCACTGGTTTTCAATAAAAGATCAGTGTGGAATGACAAAAAAAGCAAAAGAATGACGAAAAAAAAATAAAACTGAATTTTTCCAACTATTAAGACATTTTGTCTTTAGTTTGACATTTCGAACAGCTTATTATTAATATAATTTAGCTCTACTAGTAGTATAAGCGCTGTAAAAATTGTATTAAAGAAATTTTCAAAACTTTTGTTTACCAAAAAACAGAGTTCGAAATCGATCGGTTTTTAGATTGAAGTTCGATTTAAAATCAATCTAAATACACCGATCTGTAAAAAACAATTGAATCGATTATTTACACCGACTTTAAATCGATTTTTTACACCGGTTTAAATTATATCAATTTATTTAGATTGATCGACGTAAGATCGATCTAAAATTTGTTAACTCTTATTTTAAGTGTTTTGCTTGTAAATCCTTTCGGCTCATATATCAATCAATTAAGCATTGTTCAAAGTACATTTCTACTAAATAATTATTAAATTGATTGCGATGTGATTGTATACATTTTTCAAATAATGATTTTTTACTTTTTACTTATCTATTTTAAGAGATATTTATGTATATTCAAAAAAAGTAAGCTAATGAAATATATGACAGTATACTTTTATAAAAAGTTTTATGTGATTTTCGTTTAATTTTTTTCACAATTTGCAAGTGTCAAACTTGAATACTGAAGTATACTGTCATATATTTCATTAGCTTTCTTTCAATATACATAAATATCTCTTAAAATAGATAAGTAAAAAGTAAAAAATCATTATTTGAAAAATGTATACAATAACAACACAATCAATTTAATAATTATTCAGCAGAAATGTACTTTGAACAATGCTTAATTGATTGATATATGAGCCGAAAAGATTTACAAGCAAAACATTTAAAATGAAAGTTAACAAATTTTAGATCGATCTTAAGTCGATCAATCTAAATAAATTGATCTAATTTAAACCGGTGTAAAAAAATCGATTTAAAGTCGGTGTAAATAAATAGATCAATTCAACTGTTTTTTACAGATCGGTGTATATGAAATCGCGATTCGATTTACTTTTGCACCGATTTCGGGCTCTGCCAAAAAATAACAAAATTATATGAAAAATAACTAAAGAAAAATTAAAATCAAAATTCTCAATTATTTCTGTGTTTTGACTCTATTATGTTATTTATAAGCTGTTTAAAAATGAAATTAAAGTTTCTCTAGTAGTATAGAAGCTGTAAAATTCTAATAAAGCATATTTGTAAAGTTTTGTTTGCAGAAAATAGCGAAAATTAGCGAAAGAATGAAGAAAATGAAATGAACGAATGAATGAAACTTGAAAATATCAGAAATTTTTTTAGTCCGGTGGCCGGAGTCCGAAAAAGGGGCAAATATAATAAAAAAACCGGAAAATATTAGATTTTTTATATGAAATATTAGCCGGATATTCTGGCGGCCGGATTAAACTTATTCCGGATCAGGGGAAATATTAGAAAATTCCGGACTAAATTTCTCACTGGGATTCATGTCTTCATTTTTAAATATTACAATTCAGTTTAATTATGACTCGTAAACTTAATTACGTTTACTTGTGAACTTAAGTTAAGTTTACAAGCCAATATTTTCTTTCATTAGAAAAAGTAGAACCCAATTTTTTTGTTATAAGAACTGCTGACATGATTTTCCATAATATTGCAGTTGATGTTTTCTCATAAATCATGTTTTGCTCTTGCTTGTAATTTCTTTGGAAAAAAAATAATTTTGTTCAACATGAAATACATATTGTAATACTATCCGGAATTGTTGATGAAAAGTTCTTTGCCTTTTTTATGCAACATTTCGTTCAACATCTTTTGAATATATAAGCGATTTTTTCTTCCTAAAACTTTCCCTTACGTTTACTCCAAATGACCTACATACATATAATACCAAGTAAGCATGCATTAGAACATTGTTAAATGTACAATACAATACTCTTATTTATTCTTGTGCCAAATAATAAAGTATATAATCAAGTTAGTATTAAAAGACGTAAATTTTTACATATATATATATATATATAAATACGATAGATAACTTAATAAAAATCTACATTTTTTTGAATTTTTATCTATAAAGCTTTATATATATGTATCCATATATATATTTGATATTGCTTGTTTTTTTATACAAAATTTTTTTTGAATATATCTATTTTAATAACTGTTATGACGAAATGACATGTAAATATTTAATATGTTAAATATCTAATGTTTATGCATAAAAGGAATGAAATAATTGGCCCGTAATGTGTTTTTCCCACATTTTTTTGTCAACACTTTTCACCACAACAAAGTAAAAAATTCCATCTTTTTGTTGTTATATTTTATATAAAAGTAAATAACTTAAAAGATAAAGCTTTTTTTCTAGCCTAAACAAAGTTTCATGGTAAATAAAAATAGAAATAAAACAAACAGAAAGTTCATTTTCAATATGGTTTCAGTTCATATTCAAGTGTGATATTTGTCAGAGCTTTGAACAACAGTAATATGGTAGTGTGGCCGAGTGGTCTAAGGCGCTGGTTTTAGGCACCAGTCTCATTTTGAGACATGGGTTCGAATCCCATCACTATCAAGACTTTTTTTTGCCACTTTTTACAATAATTTTTTATTTTTTCATTAATCTCAATTATTTAATATATTCTCTTAATGATTTTTTGTATTATAATGCAATGTGAATTCTTACTATTTTTTAAATCTTTCATGTTATTTTAGTATTCAATGAGTTATTTTTGCAGCTCACATTGATCAGAAAAACTATTCGTAGAGATTGGTATGTATGTAAGTTAAGTCAGAATGATATGATCAAATGCATGTTATTTTTTATTAAAATGGATTTGTACAGACGATTTTCTTACATTCAAAGCATAATGCTAAAATAATATTCTTTTACGTTGATATATAAAATTTGCCAAACATATCATATTTTTTTCAGTTCTAATTGGTCTTGAAATAATTCCGTCTAACATTTTTCTATTTATTATTTAACATTATTTTCTCCATTCGTACTCTTTCTTTTTGTATGATTAGGTTAGCACAACAAATTCAATAAAATTGTTTGGCGATAATTTGTTAATGGGTCAATTTTTTTACTCCTTATATATACATACATTTTTAGCGCATTTTTGGAACAACAATGCCGCTTATACATTCACTTTGGCTGGCTGGCTGGCTATTCGGCTCCCGGTGAGGCGCGAGATCTCGAAAACTACAATAGCTAGCGACTTCCGGTTAGTTGTGTTTGATTTGTGCTATCGAGTTACTGGCGGCATTCTTTATTAGAATGTTGTCACTGATTACATTAATTGGAAAATTACGAATTTAAATTTCCAAATTGAAAAATGTAAACAAAGCGAAGTTGGCTGCGAAAACGATTGCAGCGTCACTAACGGAAAATATTGGAACTTCAAATATTTTGAATATTACTCAACCGTTATTTTCAAGTCAATAAAATTTATTATAAGATTCTGTAAATTGCAGAGTCCGAAACCGTTTGGTATTTTATTTGCAAATAATTAAAAATCAACTTAAACTTATTCGATTAAAATTTTCAACTAAAATCCAACTAAAATGTAATCGAATAGGATTTTATTTTTGATCGAAGTTTTAGTTGATTTTTAGATATTTGTAAAACCGTTTCGGACTCTGGTAAATTGAATTTCAATTGAAAACGCTCGCAGTACTTTCATACATCAAAATTTTATAAATATGATTTTGCTTATATTTCAAAATATTTTGATCAAATTATTTTAAACTGTAAATCTATTTTCCAATCGAATCTAATAAATCTTATTGTTCTGTAATTTGATAACATACACTGATCTAGACACCAAAAATGCGCTAAAGTAATCCGTCCTATGGCGGTCACTTTTCAGTCTCGTTTTTACATAATATGTAATAGTAATTTCAATCAACAGGTTTATTTAAGTTATACCAAAATAGTATGTGTGTGCATGAGGAAAATATAAAGAGGAAATAGTGGAAAAAGGAAGAAGAATATATTTTGCCGCAGAAAACAAAAAAATCTTCTCCTTCTTGAAGAGAATTGTATAAATATGCTAGTGAAAAGAGGGAAAAAAGATGAAATAAGAAAATAAAACTCAAAGCGAAGGTAAGTCATGAAATTCTACAAAAAGGAGTTGATGATGTAGTGTAAAAGGAACAATAGCATTAAACAACAATAGAAATAATCACAAATTTATTCACTCATATTTTCTGCTCAACGCATGCATATATATATATCATACATTCTCCTAATTTAATCCTTAATAAGCAGTATGTACAATGCAAACGAATTTTTGTGCCTTTCATTAGGTTTTTGAAGTGAATATTTAGGTAGGTAGGTAGTAATATTTAGCTTTTATCGCGAATTTCTGATTCTGGATTGTATTTTTATTTATAATTTATACAATTTTCCTCTGTAGTAAACGAGTCAATATGTAGATATGTGTGTTTATGCATAATAGGCAGAGAGAGAGAGAGAGAGTGAGAATGATTGTCTTCAAAAATATATTTTTTCCACCTTCTATTTATCGTAAATTTTTGATGACACAGTTCCTTTTTACTTTAGTAGACAGTGAGAAAAGAAGAAAATGGAAAGAAAGGAAGAAAACTTTAGAAATATGAAGCAAACACAAACTTACCAATAACATGAAACATAACTACATTCCGATTGCTTAAATAGAATGAAATTATCATTATTTGTTGTTGTAGTTGATGTCATTTTTTCCTAATTTTTTTGTGTATTTATTTATCCTTAAAGTGATAAAAAAATTTGACTGTTGTCGCTGCTTTTTCACTTTTTTCACACTTTATACAACCTCTTATTTAAATATTTTGCTTAAAATCACTATCTCTGGACTTAATATTTGTTGTATAATTCTATTCACTCTTTTTTAAATTCAATTTGCTAATTTAAACTTTATTTGATGCTAAAAAATTGATTAAAATTTCCTAACTACTTGTGTGTATGTGTGTTGTCGACTTTGCTCTCAAGCAAGCAATTTTTTTCTTCACTTGTTTTTTTACATTGAATGAAATTCATCACATTTTATTTTATGCATTTCTTTTCATGAATTTTCCATCAAAACTTCTTCAATTTCAATTATCTAATTCAATTTTCTTTCGTTTCCTACCCTAGAAATTAAAAAATCTATATATGAAAATATTCAAAAATTCTTAAAACTTCCACGTCCAGTATTTTCACGACTTTTTCGAAAGCTTTCCGCAGAGCGACTGAAAAATTGGAAAAATAATTTTCCTTATGTTTATATTCCGTTGAAAGGTTCTGTCGGGGTATGAAAATGTGTGTACACAAGCAATCCAATATTATATAATATAGAGCTACCTATTAGTGATCCAGCTTTCATTGTGTTGTTTTTTTTTTTTTGTTTCATTTTCAATTTTTCAAATTATTCAAAAAAAAAATAACTGCTTCCGTGTACATGTGCGCGAGGAATAAAAATATTAGACAAATTTTTCCTTCTTGACTTAATTTTATTATATTTCATTTCATCGTTATGAATATAATCAAAAGTACAATTAGAAAGTTATGCTTAATACACCAAAATTTTCTTGAGAATAATATTGGAGTAAGTAATTGGCAACAACACATCAAGTTTCTGAGCATTAAATCTCATTTCATATTATTTAGAATGAAAATGACAGTAGTTGTCATCACTTAAACAGATATAAATTGCAACACCATTTTACCATTAGCGTCCTAAACCTATTCGAACGAGCATAGGATCATAGAAATTTGAATTGCGGTGAGATTCTGGAAATATGAAATTTTAAATGTCCTGACTTACATTGAAAATTGAGTTTTTTAAAAAAACTTAACCACCCATAAATTACGGCTCTATAACATTGTGTTTTTGAAGAGTGAGTCGATGTCAAGTTTTTTCTATCATTCTAAGATCTGTCTTTTCTTTGTATTTGGTTCGTAATTAATGGATGGTTTCGAAGATTTAGATTCACACCTGGCTGATATGAGAGCAATTTCCTAATACTCTTGGATGGAGCATAAGAGCGAATCTAAATGAAATTAAAAAAGATTTTCAATTAATTATTATGACATTCACATAATTTTAAATTATAAAAAAATATAAATGAAAGTAAAGTCATTTTACTCACAGAGTTAATGAAAGCAGCCGAGTGTGTATAAGGATCGTTATTACGTGGTCTGTATTCTGATTCACCTAATAAGCGAATCTGATTTGGAACCTGTTCGTAAGAAGAAATTAAAAAAATACTCATACAAAAATAATAAAAAGAGTTAATCTAAAGCTCTTTTTCTTACAAGATTTCTTGATTCCATTGTATGAATATTCGTTGCTAAATTATCAAAGAATCCATTTAGATTGTTAAGGGCGTCTGTTAATAGTAAAAAGAAATCTCAATAAGATAGAAACATAGCAATAAATTTATCATGAAATTTAATAAAAAAAAAATATCCATCTTTCATTCAATCTGATCTGATTCATCAGCAAAAATAACGCGAAAAGAGTAAAAAACTAATAAATTTTCAATCAATCTACTAGGTAGGTAGGTAGCTAAAGTGTCATAGAAGAGGAAATCAAACGATGGCATTTTAATTAAATCGTTTGTGGTTATAGTAGTGGTGCTGTAGTGTAAACAGGTAAAAATATCAAAGTCTCATAATTTTTTTTTTAAAAAACAATAGTTTGAGAAATACAAATTTTTTTCACATACCTACTGATAAAACAGGTGCAAATTTATATTTTTCTTCTATATCTTCAATGGGCTTATTAGAGCGTCTTATCTTTGAACGCAATGCACTGAGTATGTTTCTCTTCTCGTTGCGATAAATTTCCGGATCTCTCTTAGATGTTAAATCATTGTTGCTTTTATCGTCTATATAATCATCACCATAATAATAATCATGATGTAAATTCATATCATTTATTACATTTCCGTTGGAATTATCGTCAATTGAGATTGATTTTGCAAATGTTGCTTGAAAAGAAAGAGACGCATATTAAATTTTAACTTATGAATTTATGAAAAGATAATTTTTCTTATCGCAAATTATAATCATCTCGTATATGTAACGATCAAAAAATATGTATAGCACATCACATTACCAAAAATTAATTTGATTATTTTTCTACGACATCATTATTGACATTATTTATAACATCACATACGCACACACACACTCTCCCTTACACATGAGTCAAGTAATATAAAAAATGCTATCGCGAATTTTATATTATAAATGAATGTTTGATGGATTAGACATACACAATTTGACTTTTTTTATATTTAAACACGCACACACATACTTCCTCTGCAATATTGTCCCATAAATTCAAAAACTCACTTATAATAAGTAGAATAAAAATTACTATCCTTATGCTCATTATATTTTTCATCTCATTTATGGCCTTCATCACTTTTTTATAAATTTACTCTTACTTATTTTACACCAAATATTAAAAGGAAGAGACAAGAAAAATGAAATAATTTTTTTAATTAATTTATTAATCCTTTGATGGCAATTTTGATTAGACTAGGTGAGTTTATATTTGGCTCTAATGACTTTTATAAGAGTACTATTGAGATAAATTTAATGAATAAAACCAGTCTTTAGATCTCTTTACTCCACGATAGAATAATCAACTATGAGTTCTGCTAGGTTTTGTCGTCGATTTTTATATCAACTGTTGCTACTGAAAAGCAGATGCGTAATGATGATGAAAAATGAAACACGTATCAACTAAAGTTAATTTTTTTAATGCTACAATCCTGACCTGATAAATGATATTCACTTCTTGCATGCGTATAAGAGTGTTACTTGTGAAATCTTCGTCATTGCAAATTCATTCGTAAGGAATATAATTTATTTATTCAACATGTTGAAGAAAAGAGGTGTTGATTTGTGTCGGTGGTTGATTGAAAAAAGTTTCTCCTTAATTAAATATATCAGCACACAAGTTATTGTGACAATTAACGTCAATTTGAAAACAATGATTTTTTAATTTCTTCAAATACTTTATTTATTCTTATCTCAATATTTTTCAATAGAATACGGCATATAATTAATTTTTACATGAAAAATTACTATCGAAATGTATAGTTTTTCTTTTTCATTTACCTCTCTTTACTATTATTTACGCATCACATTTATCGCTATAAAATTCGATAGCATAGCATAAATAAAAAGGGAGCGGAAGATAGTAAATAGATATGAAGCTTACAATTGTGAAGATATCATTATTTGCAATCAACCCTTACAATATTTGTTGTTTCATTTTCCATCCAGTTCTCTTAGTTCAATTGAATTTACTTCGGAATAATAATCATTTTACATTTTCTTTTTAATTAAGCAATTATTTTTTAAAAATTTTATAATTTTTAAATATTCTTTAAAATACTTTTACATTATCAATGCATCAAAATGTGTTTATTAAATGTCTTAGTTACATAGCTATTTATACTTTAAATTTGAATATAATCTATATATCTACTAAAGTTATTTAGTATACCTATCTTAATTATTTCTATTTCTATTTCTAGTAATAAAAAAGGAATATTTTTTCATTTAAATAAAAAAAAATGAATTTTTAAAATTATACAGTGAGATTTATTATGCTTGTGGGTAAATCTTTCAATTTTTCATTGATTCACTCTAGTCCAGTCCAGGAATTGGTGGCTCATCGTTATTACTAATCATTGGTGGAGGTGGTGCTTCAAGAGCATCATCTGGTACGAGTTTCATCAAATCAGCATCTGACATTAATGCTAAACGGCTAGGTTGTTCGCTTGGTGAAGTTATTGGAAGATTATTTATGCTTGGCATTTCTTGCCTAAACAAATTTATTCTTTCATCAATGTCCATCATTGAATTGACAATTGGCGGTTGCTGTTGTGATATATTGCTTACATAGCTTGACGATGGTCGATATTCGAGAGAATTTGCCTCTGTAGACATTGGAATATATTCTTCTTCATTATCAATTTCCATAGATTTTGGTTCGCTGGCTTTAATTGTTGACAGAATTTCTGATAAATTATGTGGAACACTAATCTTTTCAAATATTTTGGAAGCTTGTTCCTCGTCTAATTCAAGTGCTTTCTGTTTTGCTAATGTCTGAATTTCATTCTGTCTTTGTTCAATTTCACGCTCCAATTTTTCCATTTCAGATTCCAAGTCCTCACCGCTCAAATTATGTTTTCTACTTCCTGATGGAGCTGTTGAAACTGGCGTCGTTGTAGTGTTAAAAATTGGTGGCTCAGTGAGAGAATCTTCATCATCAAATGGTGTATATGGTTCGTCATCATCATCATCTTTTAACGTTGAATATGCTATTAAAAATATAAAATAAATTGAAATTTATCCTAAATAAATTTCATGAAATAAATAAAAACTAACATTTTTTCGGTGATAAATTAACATCATCAATTCCAACATCAGGTAATCCTACTGTTAATTTACTATGTGATTTGTGCTTTGTTGGAAGAATTTGTATTGGAACATTATGCTCGATTGATGTTCTTGATGTTTTTAATGTTTTCTTTATATTTGATACAGGTTTTTTTAATTGATGCTGTAAAAATTAAAAAAATTATTAAAAGATAAAAAAATTCCATTATTATTTTTACCTTTGATTCAGGCAATATTTTTAGAATAACTCCCAATAATAAATCAGGTTTATGTTCTTCACCCTCAACAAATCCAGGACCAACTATTGGTAATAATACTTGAGGCAACGGGCGACTCGCTTCAACAGTAATTACATAGAAATCTTTGATATGAATGGATGGTGATTTGATAACTCCATATCTTTGGCGCGAATGTAGGTAACTAAACAGCGTGAAATATGCAGATTGATCTGATGATGAAAATCGTAAAACCACGAGTTCCTTACCAGGAAGCTTCTTAACCTTTCCTAAATAATCCCACACAGTCTTTGGCTCAATTCTTCCTACAATTTCTAATTGTGGCATAAAATATTTAGTAATATCGTCTACATTTCCTGATACTATACTAGCTGTGACATCAAACTTTGTTACATCTGCCATATACATGTTTCCACTATAAATCTCAATTTCAAGTTGATGCTCATTGAGAGGATCAGTTGTTTTTAATGGTGCAATTGAATCAGAAAATGACGAAGAAACTTCAGACTTTGATGAATTCTCTGTTTTATCATCTTTTACATCTGTTTTTGGCTTTGTATCAAGATGAACACCCATCGAGTCCAAAATTTTTCCAACTATATCAACATCTTCTTGTTCTGGTTTTATTTCAATTTTCTCTGGTTTTATTTCTCCTTTCTCCTGTTTAACTTCCTTTTGATGGTGATGTCGCTTGGAATCTTTAGAAGAGAATGAACCTTCTTTGTGATGATGGTGATGATCCTTTGTTTTTGAAGTTGATTTATCATTTTCATTACTTCTACTTTTATCACGATGATGAGACTTATGGTCGTCAGTTCTTTTTTTACTATAATCTCTATCTTTCTCATGTGACCTATCCCTCGATCTCTCTCCTCGTGATTTATCTCGACTGTGATGACTACTGCTACTGTGATGATGATGTTTTGGCGATCGACTCCTATGGCGTTCATTTTTCTTATGTTTTGAAGATTTATGATGATGGTGATCGCGTCCTCGTGATTTACTTCGACTTCTTGAGTGATGATGATAAGAATCAGATTTCCTTCCAGTTGACGAAGAAATTGATGGTGATGAAAGTGGAGAATTGACCGACTGACCAGTGCTTACATTAAGTGAAATTGATCTATCGTATTTTCCAAGCGGATCATCAACACTTAATACAGTTCCTTTAATCACTGATTCAATGTCATTTTCATCAGGCAATGAAATGTTTACAGGATCAGATTTTGTCTCAAGTATCTCTTCTCCTTTATGCGTTTTGAGCACAATCTTATTTTGAGATAAAGCATCAAGTTCCGATTTAGTGATTATCTCTAATTGATGCTTATTTTCATCTTCACGCCACTTTGATAGTTCTTCACTAGCAAGTGCTGCCGGTGGTAATTGAACAAGTTGCTTTGGTGATAACTTTTTCGCACATATTTTTTCTAATAACGTTTTGTTCTTTGTATCACTCAAATTGAATCGTAAAGAACGAAATTTATTTTTATATTTATCTTTTGTATCTTTATTAAAGAAGATGAACATTTCTGATTCAACAGCAGTAGCAAATTTATCAATTTCCTCATCTGTCATTTTTGCAATAGTAGGATGATCAAATTCATTCATACGCTGCTTTAAAGTCGTTTTAAAATTATTTCTTACATTTGTACGTTCTGATTCAGGTTTAGCTTTACTATTACCACTACTAGTTTTATTTCCTTGTTTTTCCTCAGGTTCCTGTTTTTTAAATTTCTTTATAGGTTCAGCAGATTTAGGAGTCGATGGCTTATTTAAAGCAGGTGACAAAGGTGAGTTAGTAGATTTATTTAAATGTGGTTTTACACTAGAAGAATTTTTAACAGAATGTACAGAACTGCTAGGTTGTTGATTTTGTTGCGTAGGTGTAGATTTTTTAGTAGGTATAATAGTAGGTGAATCCTTTGCTCCAGTGTTTATTTTAACCGGATTTGAAAATAAATCATCACCAGATGTAATATGCTTATTTTTTATAACAGAAGCAGTAGGAGTTGTTTGTGAAGTTGATGTAATTACATTCAAGGACGTTTGTCTAAATAATGTATTTTTCTTATTAACACTCTCTTTCAATTGTTTGGCTTGTGAGGATCCTGGTTTGACTGGTTCACAATTTGGATTTTGACTCAACCATTGGCCTAATGATGTGAAATGAGGCCATAATTTTGATGATAACAATTTTCCAGTAACACGATCATAAACAATTACCTAGAAAATTAAATTAGTAAAATAAAATTAAAACATTACTAGATAATACTTACATTTCCACTTTTATCTTTTAATACATTGGGTCTTCCAGAAATTTCTGATGAAGTTTTGTTTGTTGGCGTTTTAGGCTGTGGTGAACTTTCATCGAGATGTTTATTTGCATGATTACAAATACAATCTTCACTGCAATAAATTGAATCAGGTCGAGCTGGATTTTGATGGCACACTACGCATAATCGAGATCCTGTATTTTTTGGAATATCTTCATCAGTTGATTCTTTTAGATGTTTACTAAAAAATTTTGTAAGTTTTTGCTGATTTAATGTCTTTTTGTTAGGGTCTTTTTTTATTGTTCCTGATGCATTTGATTTACAATTAGGACAATGCCACTTAATATCTTGTTTTTCCATCTCTTTGCCCATATTTTTTGTAACATTTACACAAGTACCATGAAACCATTCCTCGCATTTATCGCAACAAATCATAAAACGATTGTTGTGCGGTTGCTTGCATATGCACCATAGACGATCAGGATCATCTTCAGAATTCCAAGATGCATCAGAATCAATATCATTTTCATCGTCAGCATTGCCTTGTGTTGTACTTTGCCTTCTACTACTTCGACCACTTTCACTTTTATTGAGTGACGATCTTCTACTTGAATTACGTGAATCTGGATCTTTATTTGATGAAGCTTTTTCTGTTTTTATCATTTTACCAAGTGGCGATAATGTCGAAGGAGTAGTATCACCTTGTGCCCTTCTCTTTGCACCACGTGTTGCAGGTGCTTCTATAGGAGGAAGTGTAATTATACGACCATTTCTCACTACTTTTATTCCATCTTTGACTGGTGTTGTTTCTCTATTTAATATTTTTGGCATTTGAGTCAATGTTTTTGAAGTAGTAGGTGATATTTGGATATCTGAACTAACAAACTGTTGTGCAGAAGTATTAACAGATTGCTGAATTTGAGATGAAGACGAGACTATGTTTTGAGCAGATTTTACTGATGACGATGCAGTAGTTCCTGTTGTTGTCGTTGAAGCATCAAAATTCATTAAATCACCCTGATTGAGTAATTCATCAATAGCATCATTACCCAAAACAGCAATAAGTGCATCACCGATTTCATCGATTCCAACAGCACCATCTGCAGAGTCCATTTGTTCCAATGTTGATAAACTTTGATCAATAACTTCTGTTGGTGTGTTAGTTTCCATCATTTGCATAATATTCGGAATGGTAGTACTCGAAGATTGTTGTTGTACTTCTTTTGAGTTATCTGGAAATGACTTTTCGAGATCTTTTACAATTGATTCAACAAATTCAATTTCTTGATTGCTTTTAGCTGGTGCTGCTGATTGAATTGAGATGTTACTTATAGCAGAAGTTGTTGCGCTTGAGATCGTTTTGACAGTATTATTATTAACCTGTGTCATTGTTGGTAGTTCTTTTTTAGTTATACTACCCTTTGATTGTGATTGCATTTGAATTTTACGAATAGCAATATTCTGTTGAGTATTTTTTCCACCTACTTGATTGCTTACAACTTTACCACTTGTTGATGGCTTAGCATCAAGTATTTTTGAACTTTTTTTAGATACTTTACCATACTTTTTCTTAGGCTCTTCATCCATCGAACTTGGATCGCCACCCTCCAAAAAATCTTTAAATGTCATGCTCTTTTGTTTGTGTTTTCTGTACTTGCGTTTCTTTTTTCCTTTTTTACCAAAACGATCATTTACACTAAAGTCCATATCATTATCGTCGTCTGATTCAGAAAAACTTATTTCCTCTTCTTCTGCTGATTGTTCTTCTTCGAGATTCTCATCATTTTCTCCATCTGCAGATTCATTTGAATCACTTGTATACTCTTCAATAATTTCTTTTGCAACTTGTCGAGCTTTAGGTACAGTTATTTTTCCTTCCTTTTTATTAATTTTTAATTCCTTCGCTTTTGAATGTTTAATTGAAGATTTTTCATTTGGCTCGGGCGACATTGTTAATGGTGTATAGCAATGATCATTTTGAATGATTTGTCGACGAAAATTATAATCGATTGGAACTAATGTTTGTGGATTATCGATTCCGCCAAGATGAAGAACATCATTCGCAAACTTTCTCGCTTGATCTGGTGTGTAAAAGTTTTCAACATTTAGAGTAACATGCGGAATATCATTCAATTCTGATATTTTCCTAATTTGTTGTTCAATCTCCTCTTCATTTGCATTTGGATGTTCCATAATATATTGTTGTCGTAATATTTCATTGTTTTCTTGTCTATCTTCTTCAATTTCATCCGATATACTAGGTGTAGGTGAAGTTTCGCGAATTACTGTTACTCCAGTACGAGGAGTTTCTTTGCTTGCTAAAAAAAACATGAAAATAATGTAAGTTCAAAAAAAAAGCGGTAAACTGATTTAGCATTTACTCACTTAATAACGTCTGAAGAGCGACAGTATCAGTTCCGACATCTCCATTTTTATTCACAATAATTACCAAATTACGATTTATTGGTTCATCATTAGCAATTATTTTAAAATTTGAATGAGACATGATTTTATATAGCTTTTCTCGTCTTGAATATAATGAAGCCTGTAGGGAAAATATGAAAGAACGCGCTTTTATCTTCTATCTCACTCTATCACTTAGTGAAAAATTTTATTTGTGATTTTTACATCAAAAATGACATTTTTCTACGTAGTAAATTTGCTTATAAGTTGCACTAGCAGCTTAAATTCACAATTTATTTGTTTTCGGCTTGATTTTATCAATATTTCTTGTCTATATTTAATTTTATTTTGTGAACTTGTATTTTTTTTCCTAAAAATTTTTATGCAGATCGTCAGTGATGTATTATTTTTGCGTGGAACTTTTTTAAATTTAACGGTTTCAAAAATTTTGTTTCCTTTAATTCAAATAAACCCTTAAAACTTTATTGCTACTTATCTTCTATTTTTTGTAAATTTAAAGAAGTAAAATCTTTGTATCTCAGCTTGATATAATGTTTTTATTTCATATTTTTGGAAAATAATCTTCAAAATAGATTTAAATTTTTGAGCAACAATTATTCCCTTGTGAAAATTTTTCTCCTTAAAAAGAAAAGAGAAGTCGAGAGAAATCGAATACAGTTTGCTGTTGAATTTTTTCCATTACGGACGTCTTGAGACCCTTGAAACTAAATTGATGTCTTTGTAATCATCGGAAAGAGATTAAAGATTAAGAAAATCATAAAATTGAGTCTTTAATTAAAATATATTGAGCATAAAAAAGTGAAAACAAAAAAAGTATATTGCATCATTGAATTGGAGAAAAAGAAAATAGAGCTTATTACATCAGTTTTCAAGTGAAATCAATCAATTTGAAAAAGACGTGAATAAAAATTTTTAAAGAAAAATCATGACAAGTGATTTAAAAGTGAAAAAACTAATGGTGCAAAGTGCCAAACAAAAAACTATTAAAATTTCGAATAAAGATAAAGTCGCCATAATTATATTTTGATTTTAATTAGGACAATCATTGCATTGCGTGATTGAGAATACTAATTAAAGCATTTTATATTATAAAATTTTTAAGTGTTAATATAAGAAGTGATATCTATTATAATATTATGTTTCCTTTCTAACAATACTATAATTTTATCGATTTTGTTTGAAAATAAAAATAAGAATACAATATTTTGCTATTAATACGATATCGATACAATAAGAAAGCAAGGAATATTGATTAACAAAATGTCATCAGCAACTACAACAACAACCACAAACTCAGCTGCAAATCCTCCAAAATCTCCAAAAAAGATGAACGGCAAACTGAGTTTGTTTTCTCACATAAAATATGAACACATGGTAGCAGGAATTTCGGGTAATATTTCAAAGATAAAATAAATAACTTATATAAACTTGTATCATAATTTATACATAAAAGGTGGTGTAACTTCAACATTAATACTTCATCCATTGGATTTAATAAAAATTCGTTTTGCTGGTAAGTTAATTATTTAACGATTTTTTATACATAAAAATTTAGACATATAATGGAAGGTCGAGGGTTTATCAAACTGGTTACAATAAACAATAATACTACACTATAAATTTTATACATTGATATATCAATCAAAAATCAAAAGTTAATACGAAAAAAAAATTCGTCATCTCCATATACGAGATTTCACCAGAATTTTAAAGACATGTTGTGAAAAAAAAACAGTAGAATAAATACGAAGAAGAACAGCTGTTAAACTGGATTTTGTAGGAGAATAATAAAGAAATTCAAATCACATGAAAAAATGTTTTAGATTCATATGAAAACAGAAAGTTATTCTTATATATTTCAATGCTGAAATCCTTGACATCTATTGATTCTTTTCCTCATTTATATGAATTTCATTTTTTTTGAAATTATTATTTTAATGCATTTATTAAAGTTGAAAAGAAAGATATATTTGTGATCATCATGTGATTTTTTCGAGGTTTTAATTTATTTTTAGTTCCTTTTTTTATTACTTATAAAAGTTACGTGTATGTATTCATTCCACAACAAAAATATTTTTCTTTTGCGATTGTGATTATAACGTCATTTAATCACTCAATGTGTTTAAACTCATAAATTCTGTTTTTATCTGTCATTATTCAATCAAAATAAATTTTTTGAAATTTGATTCTAATTTATTGACGCTAGGCTTTTGCATACAGTTCGAATAATTTTAATTTGCTCAATTATAATAATACTTAAATACTTATTTTAAATCAATTTGAAATAAACATGTCGTCATTCATACACATTTCAAACGGTCGTGCCTCCGCGAAAAATTGACAAACCCATAAAATAACAAGTTTAAGTTAATTACTTGATGAGAACTTGGGAAACTTTCAAGATCACACTTCTTCTGTTTTTTAATATCATAAAAAAGATAAAATTCTTTATCAAATAATCATTTATTTTTCTCTCATCTTATCTTCTAGTCAATGACGGCCGTGTTGCTGCTCCACAATATCGAGGTCTTAGCAGTGCTTTCGTCACAATCTTTCGACAAGAAGGCTTTAGAGGATTATATAAAGGAGTTACTCCGAATGCATGGGGCTCAGGCAGTGCTTGGGGATTTTATTTCTTATTGTAAGTCATTCATTTGTTAAATTTATTACAAATTACCTTGTAAAATGATTTTGTTGTTCATTAGCTATAACACAATAAAAGGCTGGATCCAAGGTGGAAATGCAGCTCAACCGTTAGGTCCTGCATTACATATGCTTGCAGCAAGTGAAGCAGGTATCTTAACTTTATTAATGACCAATCCAATTTGGGTCGTGAAAACCAGACTATGTCTTCAATATGAAAACAAACTCGATTTAACTAGTAACGAAAATTATCGAGGCATGATGGATGGATTAATAAAAATTTACAAAACTGAAGGAGTAAAAGGATTATATCGAGTGAGCTACTATCATAGTAAATAAGTATATAGAGAAGCATTTAATGTTATATTTAATATATTTTTAGGGGTTTGTTCCTGGCATGTTTGGAGTATCTCATGGAGCATTACAATTCATGACATATGAAGAAATGAAAAACTCATATAATGAATATAGAAAATTGCCAATCGACACAAAATTGGTGAGTTAAGAGAGTTTTATAATCAAATTAGAAAAAGAAAGAACTTGTTAGCATCATATGTTTTTATCAGTTTTATTTGACGTCAAACACTTAACTGAAATTGAAAGATTGTCTATTGACTCTATGATTACCAAGAAATTCATGTCAACATGTTGTTTTTATTTATTTCACACATTTTCCAAAGCTATTTTTGTAAATTCTCACGTACAAATTTTCACATATTTCTTTAATAGTTATTGAATATAATAAGATATTTTTAAATCTCTCATTATTAGACAACAGCCGAATATTTGACTTTTGCTGCAATTTCAAAACTTATTGCTGCTGCTGCTACATATCCATATCAAGTTATAAGAACAAGATTACAGGATAAAAACCACAGTTATAAAGGAACTTGGGTATGTTTGATAGATATTTTTTAAAAAAAAAAAACAGTTTTTTTTAATTTACTCATTTTTTATTTTTTAGGATTGTATCAAGAAAACATATAGGTACGAAAAAATTCCTGGCTTCTATAAAGGACTTGTTCCATATTTAGTTCATGTTACACCAAACATATGTCTCGTCATGCTTATTTATGAAAAATTCCAAAATTTTTAAATGAATATTTTTCTAAGATACAGATGTCGACAATCGAGATAGAAGAATCAAACAAGAATAACATTTTAAAAGCAACTTTTTGAAAACACAAAAAATATTGATTGATTAATCATAATTATTTGAAAATTTCATTGAGTTATAAAATGACTGGATATAACGTCTAGTAATTATTGATAAAAACTCAATTTTATAACTCATATTACCTAAGCAGCAAAATTATCTTATTACATAGTTTAATATCGTATTGCTATTTTTATTTTATCAGCGAAATCGTCTTTTAAAATTACTTTTTGATTTATTCTTTTCTTTTTCTAAAAATATTAGGCTTTTTCATTTTTTCTTATTAAATGTAATCAATGATAATAGTTCAATATCTTATAAAAAATAGAATTAATATCTCATGCTGAAAAGACCTTTAATCCTAAAAAGTTCACAATAATAGTAAAATGAAAAGGATATTTTTAAATTTAATTAAGCTAACTTTGAATTGTGATGATCTACTTATAATATCAATATGAATCTTATTAAATAATGAAACATGATGAATTCAAATGAATAGAGCAGCTCAAATTAGTAAAAAAATGAAATCAAATTTTTGTTCTTATTTACCGGAAGCAAACATGATTTTCTTTTTAACTTTTAATTGAAGCCTTAGAGAGAAAAGAATATTTTTAAGTGTTTTTAAAGTGATTTAAGAGAATCTAATTGCTAAAGGTAAGATAAAACTTAATTGATAGACATGACATTCTTATTACTCATTCATTGTTCATAACTCACGTTTTGTTATAATAATTATGCGGTTGTAGAAATTCAAAAAAAAAATGCTTTTGTATGAGATTAACAAATTTCTTTTAATGTTTTACTTTATCTAGAAAAGATCCCTTTTTAAAAAGTTTTTTTGATTAATAAAATAAATAATATTTATTAATGAAGTCATATAGGTTTATTGCGGTTTAAGGACGATTAATGCTTTTATATAACGAAAATTTATTAACTTCCAGATAAAATAAGCGCAGAATTTTGTCAATTCTTCAAAAAGAGAGTGTTGCGTTAAATGTTTTCTTTTTTGTTTTTTCTTCTCTCATTGTTTTTATTAAAGTTTTCACTTTATTAAGAATAGTATTGAAATAATGCAAAATGATACTAATTGATTTTTTTTCTTTTCTTTCATTTTATTTCTATTATATCGTTAATATATTGTTATTACAATCTTATGACATTAAAAAATTAAAGTTATGAAGGCATTTATGGATTCTACAAAGGATTGAAACCGAATCTGACTCGAGTTGTGCCAGCAAGTTGCATAACTTTTGTAGTGTATGAAAACGTTTCTCACTTTATGCTCAAAAGGCGGAAGGACAAATAGTTTGGAGAATGCCAAAAAACCGAAATTAAATTGTATAGTATGTTATGAAGAGCAGACAAAAAATTTTAATTCAAATTTGCTAAAATAGAAGCAATATATATTTTGCATTCATATATAAAGGAAAAACCATCAACTATTAAAAATTATATTTGAAACATTTTTCAAGTGATATATGTTTAAAAATTTTGATCAAAGAATCGTAGTAGACAGAGTTGGAAGTCGGAGCTATTTTTGTAGATTATACCTACTTTGTAAGTGTTTTATTCCTATTTTTTTGAAAAAATAGGTAAAATCTGCGTAATATCTAAATTCACCTACTTTGATAGCGAATTAATATTATGACATTAAAAAAAATAATAATTTTGAAATTTACCAAATTTTGTAAACTCATCACCAAAGAAGAGCAACAGCGATAATGGAAAGTAGAATAAATCGTTAAAAACATAAAACACGTGTGTATTCATTATTTTTATTTAGTTTCAGATTTTCAGTTCACTCTCACTAAAAGATTTTAATTCGAGAAGAGAGCTTTCTTCATAAGTACATGCGCAATAAATATTTACTTATATCTGTAGGAATTTTCTCATTTTGAATCGATTGCTCACAGTGAATTATTCGAGTTTTTGCGAAAAAAATAAATAATTTAACAAAAATTTATCGTCCATTAAAAAAGATCAACTTTAATAATTAAATTATTTAAATTAAATATTGTGATTGATTTAAATAAAAAGTGCTTTATAGATATCGTACAAAAGAAAAAAAATAACGCAACATATCGTCCATAAAATAAGAATGAGAAAATGTTTAAACAACATTTGTGTGGTGTGAGAAGAAGAGAGGGAGAGCTAAAAAAGAGAGAAATTTCGTGTGCATGCTTTCAATGAACAACAATCGTGCTCTAGTCAGTCAGTCAGTTTATTTCAAACACTTAGAAACGTATGTGGTTACTGTCTTATTGTTTTCTTTTGAATTCTGATAAGCGATAAAATATATTTTTTATTTAGTTACGAAATTGCTTAATAACACCCGTAAATTTCATTTTCTTTGTCTATTTCATAAAGATAAGTGCTTGTAAATGATAATAAATTGCATCTTAATTGTCATAAAAAATTGTATGTGAATTTGAGAATTCAATTTTCTATGTTATTGTGTCAATAGGTTTTAATTAAATTGACTGAAGCTCAGAGAAATATCAAAAATAACTATACACACAAACAAAGATTAAGTAGTAAATAAACAGTGAAAATAATGTGATACATTTTGAAATCTTAAAAACAATCTTATAATTTCCTCATTTATAAATTATTTATGGGAACTAATGCTTTGAGAATCAGTGTCATCGCGAATCGATTCAATAAAAGCGGCTGTAAAGAATCTAGTGACAAAAAAGACAATATTAAAACAAATGAATTTCTATTATTAGAAACGTCATCACAAGCACAATTGAAGGAGCGTTCGCAGTTTTCTTTTAGACAGAGTTTCTTCAAAACAACAAAAATAGGAAAACTAGCTAAGCCTTCTGAACGAAAAATTCGAGACGATCCGGTGTTTTCGCCTATAATGGTGAGTCATTAAATCACCTAAATGAAATTTTCTCTTTCTTATCAATACGTTTTACGAATCATGAAAACCCTTTCGGTATAAACGTCAAACTGAAATTTTTGTTCTCATACACATAACAACTTTTATGTGTATTGATTTTAGCAAATACATTGTGAATAAATATAATTTTATAATACTTAAATAAAAAAGCATCGTTTTTCCAATAAGTTATTTTCTTTTAAATTATCATGTCATCCATTTCATTTTGATTTCATTATCTTTCTCAATCCGTTTTCTTTTCGGGTTAAAATCAAAGTTCATAAAAGGTTATCGATAAGGTTTTTAAATCTTCTATCATTGTAAGAGAGTAATTTTCAGAATATGTATTATCCATAACATGTTATTGTCGAAATTCAAAATATCTATCTTATGAAGGAAGCGATAATGAATGATGATGATGCTCTTTTGAACTTAAGCGAACTATTATAGAACACAAGTATGTATGTAGATAATTAAATTGAGATCAAAAGTGATATTTGTTTGTTCTTAATATTATTATTTTTACGTTGAACTATTCTGTACAAAGCGGTTTTATCTTCTATGAAATGGTAACTCTATGCTCTTCTATTCTCATTCATAATCTCATCGTTAACTTATAAAAAAGATTAGAGAAATTACATCAACTCATTTATGTGAAATATTCACGCATGTCATTCTTTTTCACTTATCAGTGAAACCTTACTTGATTAAAGTTAGTAAAATTTTAGATTTTTGAATTAAAAATTTTAAATAACGCAATATTCAGTTTGATGACCCATATTTATATATAATGAGACAAAAAAGATGAGGAGAATTAATTCAAGCGAATGGATGTCATATTTTAGGTCTTTTTATATAAAAAATTTGTGAGATCATTGGGTGCTACTTGATTGATGACAAACATTTTAGAACGATGTCAAACATTTACGTTTCGTTTTTCTTTAGTATGATAAAATAAAAAAAAAATGAAAATCATATAAAAATATTATTCAAAACTTCATATGATCGGTTTATCCACAAAAAATGCTTTCAAAAGATTTTTATGATACTAATGATTTATTTAATCATTAAGCAATTACTTACAAATGAATGTCATGATGTTTCTTATAATTTTAAATGTTTTCAAAACACAACAATTTTTTATGACCCCTGATTAGCTGATTCATTTTTTGCTGTTTTTGATAACGTCTCTCTCATAGAATGCCTATATAAAATAAGTTTAGTTTTAATATAACAAGCACAAAAGTAAGAAGCTTTTAATTTTCTTCTAATACTTAATGTGAAATTTGAGAGGTTTACGAAGGTAATCATCGTGTTTACCGAAATATATAAGTTACAAAAATAAAATATTAATCGATATGTATAAATATCTAAAACCCTGTTTTTTAATTGAATTACAATAGCTTTCTCAAATTGCAACAGGTTGTATATATATAATTTTGTCACATGAATGAACAAGACAATTCTATCTATGTGCATAATAAGTTCTAAAAAATGAGCTTTATGAAATTTTATCGATTGAAGAGCTCATTGTTGATTTTGAATCATTAGTGACTAGACCTAGACGATTAAACTATTGTGACATTAAATATTTGTGTTTGTTGAAAGATAATTTCAAAATAAAAATAAAATGAATAAAGAAGATAGAGAAATAAAGAAGAGTAGTTTAAAATCGGATGTTGAAGAGAGACAAATGGAGAATCAAGTAATTTCATTGACTGAGGAACTAGTTTCTACAATAGAAAACTCAACCAATGTTGATTTAAAAAAAGATACTAACAAAAAGAAAAAATTCAAACCGAAAAAGTTCATTTCAAAGTTAAATTTTAAAACAAAAAAAAATGAGAAAATGATGAAAAACAATGATTTTGAATCAAAAACGGAAATGATGATGGTAGAAAAAGTGAGCAGTCCTATTTTAGAGAGTTTTCGGAGAACTTTTGTGAAACGTTTTTCGCGAAAAAAAAATTATAAAGTTAGTCCAATGATGAACGTAGAAAACAATTTCTCTGAGTCAATGAATAATGAAATAGAATTTAGAGAGATTTCTCAAGTTTCTAAAAGTGATCCAAATTTGTGTAACAGCATTGAGAATAATATTCATAAAAAGATTAATGAAAATTCATTTGAGCTTTCTAAATCGATGCAAGCAGTGGATAAAAAATCGGTATATGCTGCATATGAAACACCCTCGTTATCGTCCTCATTTATGAAAGAGAATAAAAAAGTTCAACTGCAAATAACAATTTCAGGCAAAAAAGTGGAGAAAGTTAATACAGCGAGTGCAAATGAAATAACAACTACAAAAACAATTGTCAGTAGTTCAAGTGAACTTGATAAGGCTTCACCAACATTTCAAGAAAATCGTACCGATATTATGTTACCTTCCACAAGCACAACTGTTCGTGTAAGTACAAGTAATATCGATGAACTTTTCAATGTGATGGTACCAAAGAACAATGATAATAATGCAAACACACACGTGCTCCACCAAACAAAATCAATTAGCAAACCATCAGTACCATACTCAACTGTCGTTAAAGAAGGACTTATAAATACAACTTTTTCTGTTAGTGAGCGAGAAATTGAAAAATATTTGGTTCTCACTTCAAACTTAAACTCAATTATTTCAGCAGCTAAAGACTTAGATAATTTAAATTCTAATTTGCAAAAAGAAATTGATTCATCAAAAAACCTTCCTAAATATAATTTTGAAAAAGAGAAAGGACAATTACAATTAGTTGAGAGTAAAAACACAATGAAAAAATCAAAAATTCCCGTAAACAAACAAAGACGATCATCATTAAATGACAATACAACTGTCCATACTCAAGAAGCTCCTCGTAAACCATATAATTTAAATTTATCACTTTCTGTATCAACAGAAGATTTAAAAGAAAAAGAAGAAAATGATAGAGAAGAAACGCCAAAATTTAAAACACCTTCAGCTTCGGAAACACATCTTGAAAATATTAAATTTAAGTTAGGCACTCCCGTAAGACCACCAAAAATTTTACAGCCAACTAGCCCTATTGCTGATATTATTATTACTGAAGCTGAATTATTACCAAGTGTTAATGAAAATGAATCAAATGATGAAAATTTCCACACTCCAAAGAGTGAGTCGAGTTTGACGAATATAAAGCAAGAATCAAAAGCACGTAGGAAAATCGCATATATTCCAGAGTTATCGATCTATACAGCAGAGGAACAAGAGCTTCTCAAGAGTAACATTACAGCAAATCATTCTGAATCTTTTGATATACCGTCGTTGCCTCAAGATTCTTCTATTTTTCCTATTTTTAACGAATGCTCGGTAAGAGAGAATGTTGAAAAATCTTTTTTTCTTCATTTATTCAATTTTCCTTTACACTTTGTATTTATTACATTTAAATTCTCCCCGGTCGATTTGTGCTATTGAACGATTATTGAACTGAAGCCGTATAGACAAGAAATGCAAAGTAGAAAAAGACAACTTAAGATTTCATTTCTAAGTATTATTTTCAGTTGAAAAGTTTATACCGAAGCGAATAGTTTTATTATTAATTATACATATATAGTCCATTTATTATAATATTCAAAAAAATTGGCAATCATCTATTTTAAAGACAAAATTTCTTTATAGGTTGGTAGTATGACGTCATCGACACCGGAGAAACGTGAATGTTTATATAAAATTTTAGTTATTGGTGAACTTGGTAAGTAATTTATTGATGAATTAATTCCTATCAAACTTATAAAATTATTTCTTTTCGCAGGTACAGGCAAGACATCTTTCATAAAAAGATATGTTCACCAATTTTTTAGTCAAAACTATCGAGCAACAATCGGAGTTGATTTTGCTCTAAAAGTTTTGAGCTGGGATGAATCAACAATCATTCGATTACAGTTATGGGATATAGCAGGTAGAATTTTTTTATCGGATTACTAACTTATTTTAATAGCCTCATTTAAATTAGTTCAGGAAGTCCTTCATGTTTCTCATGCTATTTAGGTTTCTTTTCTATAATTTTGCAATTTAAGAAATAATTTCAATTCTGAATGATATTGCTAATCAGATTTGAGTTTAAAAAAATTTTATTTGTTTTAACATAAAAATGTGCAAAAATTATATGAAAAATGATGAATTCTCAAAAACCACTTAGTGCACATTAATTTGTAGGCAATTCAATGGCAAGATCGAATAGTGTATTTATTTTTATTTATTTATTATTTAAAAATTGCGAATATTTTATTAACATATTTTTTCTTTAATAAATTTTAATCAGACTCATGATAACTTACCTATTTCATCTTTAGAAATATACAATAAAAAATTTCTCCCAGCTAGAATCAAATATAGACTTGTGATTGCCATTTATTGGCATTTTTATTTAATTTCTTTCTTTAATCTTTCTTTTTTTTAAATAACTTTTTACGATAAAGTTAGTGAGTTTTTTCCGAAAATTTTCTCGCTTATAAATGATATAAATGATATTTAACTATTACACTCATGCCATGCCGAAAGGCTTCATTCTCACTGAAGTCACTGATTTAAAGCCGCTAGGCTAATATCATTATACTTTATGATGAATTATATGTTACAATATCAATTCGTTGCAATAAAGATTATTATTGTTATTATAATAAATTTTAATGTACATAAGATAAATCAGTTTTGCTTTTTATCTTTGAAAATACTTGAACCAAACTTTATATAATATATAAATAAGTTTTATATATAAAACTATCAAGAAAATCGATTGTTAATATTATGTCTAAAAATATAAAATTTTGATGAATTTTTGACAGAATACTAAGAAATAATAAAAAACCATAAGATAACTCAAAATAAGCTACAAAACTACCAAGTAGCTCTAGTAACAATAAAATTTTCACAGATTCAATTTATCTTTTACATAGACTTCAAAAAACTAATTTGGATGAAGATGTTAAAAGTGTCCAGAAAAAAAGCTATATTATATATAGCTCAATAGTTCAAGCATATGCACTAATGAGTTTTACATAAATTGTTTTTAGGACAAGAAAGATATGGGAATATGACTCGAGTCTACTATAAAGAAGCCGTTGGAGCCTTCATAGTTTTTGATGTTACAAGAACACCGACTTTTGATGCTGTGAATAAGTGGAAAAAAGATCTTGATAGTAAAGTTCAATTACCCGACGGTAGTCCGATTCCATGCATTCTTTTAGCAAATAAGGTAAAAAAAACGTTTAATACTTTCTCAGATCAATCCATAATTATTTAATATAAATTTTTTAATGTTATATAGTGTGATCAACAAAAGCAAGGACTTGTTACTATGCCTCAGAAAATGGACGAATATTGCAGGTTTAAAAATTTTTAATATATACAATTTTAAATTTACTAATTACATCAATTTGCAGGCAAAATGGTTTCGCAGGATGGTTTGAAACAAGTGCAAAAGACAATACTAATATCGAAGAAAGCGCTAAAGCATTAGTTAGCAAGGTATAAAAAATAAAATCATTCAATTTATTTAATAATATTAATATTAATTTTTTCGTGGAAATCAAATTTTAATTAATAGATATTGTTAAACGATAAACTTATACACAATGATATGCTTGATGGAGATAGACTAGTTTTAGATACAGAAGACGTTGATAAACCAAAAAAGTTTTGTTCGTGCTGACGAAATTCAATGGATTTTCACTACTAATATTATAATAATGCATACATTCAATAGATGAAAAACATTTTAACTTTTGTTTTACTACTGTACGTTTTTTATAATGTCTCTACTAAATATTTTATTAACTCAACAAACAGGCTTAAATAAAATTTTTAATCGGAATAACGATTTTTTGTTTTTTAAAAAAAGTTCTAGAATCTACCTATAGTCTGTGTTGTAATCAGTATGATTGATTAACTAACGAAACAGGTATGTAATGAGAAAGTATAATTTCAATATTGTAAATAATATTATTTTTTATGAATTCTTTAAACTTATAAAGGTATAGTTTAGTTATAATAATAGTCAAAATATATCTGTTAATTTCAAAATCATCAAAAAAATTTAAATTTCTATCTAACGAACAGGACATATCATTTGTTCAGTGTCATACCCCATTTTGGTTTTTTGCTTGTACGACTTTTTTGTAAAGAGTAAAGAAGTTTTTTAAAAAAAAAACTAAATGGATTCTAGGAATTAAATTTTTTTAATTATATGGAAGAATGAAATTTCAATGAGAAAATTTAGTATAGTTTGTTGTTGAATGTTAATAATGAATATTGAAATAATTTCATAATATTTTTTGAGTGTGCGGCAAAATACAAGAGAGTGAGAGTGAGGAAAATAACAAAAACAATCAAAAAGTTGTGATAAAAATTTCTGCGAAAAATAAAAAAAAATATTTTGATAGAGGTGCAGATTTAAAAAATATTTAAGTCTACTTCAGACGTGTGTGATTTCAAGCAAAAATTTAATATTTGGATTGTACAGAAAGACAGAGACTCGAAAAAATTTCAAGGTAAGTAAAAATCAAGGCAAAATGTTAAAGACATTTTTTTGCAAAATTTATTTTGCCATCTCGTGGCAGCAATCGAGAGAATATATAAACTTTTTTAAAAAAATTTTAAATTGAAAATATTTTACGTAAAATATTCCATTAAACTAAAATGCATTTCGGCATGAAAATTCGCGAAAAGTACAATTGCGTTTTAAAAAATTACTTTTCGGTTTCCATCTTTCTCCATTCGCCGTTCGCTCTCTCTCTAAACTTTTTCCCTGAAAGATGGCAAAAAGTATATGTGTGTCGAATTACGTCATAATCATAATAAAGTTAATAATTGTACTGTTTTGGACTCAATCATAATATTTTTTATTAACTATTAAAAGTCCATTAAAGAAATTGTAATGGGAAAATATTAAGTTACTCATGACAAAAGTAATGATTATAAAAATAAACATAACATAACGGGGAAGAATAGTTAGATAGAGAGCATTAAGTCGTACCGAATTTTTTTTCTTCATTCGACATTGAACTTGAAAATCGACTCCATTTTATTTACAAAAAAAAACATGTAGCCGAACGAACGAAGAGAGATGGATGTAAATAATAGATATGAGCGAAACAAAAACATAACATTGAGTGAGCGAAAAAATTACTTCATGGCACAAGCTACTCATTACTAAGCATGCGTCACTTTTTCGCAAATCTTTCGCTCTCTCTCCCGACATTGCTCCATTCGATTTTGTTCTCCACATCGGGTTATATTTTATTCTCACTTAAATGTGTAATATAATTGCTAAAAAATATGATACTTAAGCTTATATCTGAAAAAGAAAGTGAATCTTCTAATCTTTTCCAACGTTTCTTGATTATAATGCCATACTTTATTCAACTGGTTTTATCGTTATGAAACGAGACATCACAAACACAATTAAAATTGTACTGAGTACAAAGCAAATGACAAAAATATAGAATGTCTCTTCTGTGAAAACATCAGTAAATGAAGGCATTTCTGAATAGATCTTATCAATGAAATCGATATGTCCGCCTCCTTTGATTTTCACCATTTCTAATGACTACTATAAATCTTATTTATTAAATATTATTAATACAGTTAGCGACGTTTGCCAGCAGCACCACCGCCACTACTTTTTTTCTCTGATTTTGTCTTTAATGTGCTCACTGGCTCTTCTTTTGGTGCTCGTGCTGTCACTTGCTGATTAGTAACTTGCAGTAATTCTAATAATGATAGATTGTCAACTTCAATTTTAATTGTTTTAAGTTTTGACAATTCTAGAAAAAGATTAATTAAAGAAAATAATTAAGTATAATCTAAAAAACAACATCTTACATACCTTGTACAGCAGGTGTCAAAAAAAAAGTTACAAGAGGCTTCTCTCGATTGCAGACTATATCAGTCTTGATGACACAACTAGGATTCGTTTGTGAAACTTTAGTTGTTGAAATAGCATGCAAAAAATCCCTAAAATTAAATAAATGAAACAAACTTTTTTCAGATGTCTACAGATCGTGATGAAAGAAATGGACCGACACAAGTTCATCCACAAATAAATTACAATGAATTATCATCGCATATTCATGTAAATGGTATAAATGGAATAAATGGAATTGGAATGATGGGAAAATCATTTGGTAAGTTGTTAAAATTGAAATTTTAAAGAATTTTTACCTTAATCGTAAAATTTAGAAAAATAAATTTTTGAAATGAAAATTTTCCTCAACTCAAACTCTATTGCAGAGTCATGCGCAAAAGTGATTTCGAAAAAAAAAATTCTTCATATGTGAAAAACATTTTCTCAATCGACTTTTCTTCTTCCTTCTTTATATTCTAATACATATACATACCGTGTAATATGCGCTTGTTCATGAAACGGATCAAATTTGACTGTAACTCTTTTTACTGCTTTAAAATTTAACATTTTTAATTGTTTAGCAACGGCTGACATTACACCGCCTGATCTCGTAAAAACTCCAGAATATGGCACCGACATTTTTGATAAATAATTTTAATTTTTATACCGATGGTTGAAAACAATTTACTATATAGTAAATGAAACTTGTATAACATGAACCAGGGGCAAAAACTTGTTTGAAGTCCATGAAAAAATTCTCACTGTTTATAAAATTTTCAAAAATTTCTATTATGGCTGATTCTCAAAATTTACTCGATTCTTTGAAAATTTCAAGTTCTATTTTATTACTCCTCGCAAATGAAATTATCAGAGCAGACATAAAATCAGCCCTTTCTGTATTTGACAGCTACTTGAAGTTTTTTATGCTTCTAATTTACTTCAATTTTAAAAACGTTTCTAACCTTATAAAAAATGACAATTTCGAGAAAATCGAATATTAAGCGAAAACGCTTTCCAAAATCAATGGTTTTGTTTACTTTTGCTAAATTCCTGGTAGTCCACAAGGAAAAAATAACGATCATATAAGAACTCCGAAAACTTTCGGTTATGGTGTGCGCTTTCGAAAATAAAAGTTTTTCATTGTTATTTTCATCAAAAAGTTCAAATTAGAGTATTTTGCACACTTCTGCAAGTGCTAAACTGATAATAATTTACTGCTAGATAATGTACGATGTTTATCATGAATCAGAAATAAAGATAAAAAAGAAAAATTTTCTCTGTTTAAATTTTGTTTTCGAAAGAGGTGTGAAAATTCCAAGAAGATAAGTTTGAATTTTTGATTTTGTAACCGCCAATTTTTTGTTGTGGACTACCAGGGCTAAATTATTTCAATTTTATTTTATATAGTTTGTTTTAACAATATTTTTATCACATAGAATTTAAAACTGCATAAATACTATTAGATTTATTAAATGCAATGGCAAAATAATGTGCTTTTGTTTTCAAAATAAAATTCGATTTCAACGATTTTCGAAAATTTAAATCAAAACAAGATAAAAAGGCAAAATCAAATTCGTCTTTCCAGAGAATCAGCATATTTTTAAGAATATTTTACAAAATTAAAAATTGTGAAACGTAAAGCAGTTTAAAGTAATAATTAAGTAAAAACGAGTAGATTTATACTTTATTTTCAAAAAACAGATAGTTTATAAAACAAGCATCACTGACAAGAGAAGAACTTTAGTGTGAGAGCCATTTTCTAGTGGTTTCATTTTCAAATGTTTCATAAAATTCGAAATTAGTGCGAGGAAAGAACAAATAAGTTTAAAAAATAAAAAATATAGTATTCACATTGTGATTTCGCGTGTTTTTGTATGATTCTGTGCCTCTAAAACCATTGTGTGATATTTTTACGACAAAAATGTTTCCAGTTGGACCTCGTAAGTAGCAAAAAAACCAATAATTAAATTCATGGCAGAATGAAAAAAATGTTGAACCACAAAGCAAACGAACATTTTTCTTGTGAATATTGCCAACTAAAGGAGACTCAAATATCATGGTTAATTGGTTTTTACTAATCTAGCGCACCATTTAAACATTAATTCATAAAATTTTGCTGAAAATTTGTAAATAAAACAGTGAAATATGCTATAAAAAATTGTTCATGAAACAGAAGAAAAAGACTTGAAAAAAATGGGGACATCAGACTAATAAAATTTACACTGCTAAAAAGTTTTCTTCATATACGAAAAAATAATATGTACTCTAGAAAAAGTACCTACTCTGCTATATATAAATAAATATATACATGTATGGATGGATGTGTATAAAAATCATGGAATGAACCGCATGTGAAACTGATAATGCTTTATATTTTAATGTTGTGTATATATAGTTACGCTATTCATTTTTTTAAATCTGTTTCTATCTCTTACTAAAGACTGAAAAAATAAAACGTGAATCAAGTGTTATAAAAGAAACGAAATTGATTTAGCAGTGTAATGGACATCAACATACGGATACACAAATAGATACACATCCAACAAACAGCAGCAATATGCGTATAAAATTTATTTCTCCCTTTTCTCTCAGACTCACTCGCGCGCTATGTTCACATATACATATTGTATTTTACGCTAAAAACATTAGATACATATGGAATGGAAAACGAATATGATGATGTTGTATGAAAACTGTTTTTAGGTCAACGACTCTATTTCACTCTAAACGTGCAAGCACAAACAAAAGTGGTGGCGGTAATGGAAGAGTGAAAACAGAGAGAAAGAGTGTTTAATGATAAAACTGAGAAAATAAATGAATTTTTCTTTTTTTGTTCGATTTTAAAACATTGATTCTTTTGCTGTTGCTTGCAAACTATTTGCTTAATTTAAATATTTAATGGAGCTGATTTGTGATTCATGAATTTTTTGAGAAAATCATATGACTTAATTTACAAAAAAAACACTACCTTCCTATTTGCTGTTTCTCTCTATTTTGGGATTTTAATTTCGTTTAATTTCTATTTTATTTATAATTTCATACATTATCAGTTATGAAAATATGCGTGCTTATCGGTTTCACGAACACCAAAAATATATTTTTCGTTATCAAATTGTTCAGCATAGAAATAAAAAGCAAACTTTTAAGAAAATTTATTTCTCTATTTGCACGAGAGCGCGAGTTGAGTTGATTATCAAATTCTAGTGTTTAACCTCTCTATATCTGCTTCTTCTTATGATTATTTTTTCTAATCTCAAATTTGAAAGTGAAAGGAGAATACGATACTTTGCGAGGTTACAAACTATTACCTCTTTCTACAACTCCAAAGTTCCATTTATTGTCATCTTCTTACGTGCATTTGTTTATGCATCCTTAATTTTTCTTTCTTATTTTTATTATAGAATCATCATGGACTTCTTCGCCTCCGCGGCCACCAAGTCCTTCTCAGTCGCAGACCAGCTTCGATACACTTTCACGTAATCAAAATTATTCAAAAAAAAGAATGCAAACGATTTAACAAATTTAAATTCTTCGTCGTTACCATCATTGATTGTTATCAAAATTTCCTATATGAACATTTATATTTGGCCTCAAAATTTTCAAATTACTATGTTGAAAATAGTGAATGGATTGTGCATCATACTGAAAAGATCACATTTCATTCATCTGTTTTGTTATCGTAAAATGTCGCACAAGAAATTTGAATTTGTTAAAGCCTGAAAGCAATGAAATTTGTAACACCAGAAGTGCCTTACTTATTTAGGACGAATATTTTTAGATCTTACATATTAATTCTAACACTAATACCACAAAAATACGCATTACATATCATAAAACTGTTCTGCAAAATATGTCATCCACTGCAATAAGTCCATTTTTTGAATCTTCACTTTCTGTCTTTTTTCTCTATTATCTGTCTCTCTTACTTCCTGTAATTAAACTATTTCTAGTTATTTATTTTTTTTTGTTTTGACCAATTTTTGACTATTTGTTTATCGTCATATAATATTATCAAAAATTATTTACATACTCAAACTATGATATTATGGTATATTGTAATTAAATCTTATGCTTTGTAAATAATATAAATGCATAACTCATTTTGTACTCTAATTTGCAAATTGTCATTAACTATACTTATTCATTTACTTAGCTATCTTGCAACAGTTGAGCAAAAATTTACTAATATTGAGTATTTTAAAAATGGGAAACTCTCTTATAATTATATTTTTGTATAATAGAGTTTTAAAAATTTTACTAATATTCATCTCATGGAAATTTTGATAACATTAATTATTAAATATGATTGATAATCATATATTTATTGTCATTTTTCTAAATCGTTTACATGCCTTAGTTTAAAATTTTTATGTAGTGTATAAGACTAACATTATATTTTATAAATAGCTCCTCCAGCTGGCGCTACGAATCCAACTACAACAACAGCTGGTCAAAGTGTTACTCCGAGTGTTGGAGTTGTTGCGACACCTCCAGCACCGCCAGATTTGCCCGTTTTCACATGTCCGCGACGACCAAATCTTGGCCGAGAGGGCCGTCCAATTTTATTGCGTGCAAATCACTTCCAAATCTCAATGCCACGCGGATTCGTTCATCACTATGACATCAACATACAACCAGATAAATGTCCACGCAAAGTGAATCGCGAAATTATTGAAACAATGGTTCATGCTTATAGCAAAATTTTTGGTGTATTAAAACCAGTATTTGATGGACGTAACAATTTATATACACGTGATCCATTGCCAATTGGAAATGATAGAGTCGAATTGGAAGTTACATTGCCTGGTGAAGGCAAGGATCGTGTTTTTCGTGTCACTATTAAATGGGTAGCACAAGTTTCATTGTTTAATCTCGAAGAGGCTCTTGAGGGTCGTACAAGACAAATTCCTTTTGATGCAATTCAAGCACTCGACGTTGTTATGCGTCATTTACCAAGTATGACATACACACCTGTTGGTCGCAGTTTCTTCAGTTCTCCCGATGGTTATTATCATCCGCTTGGTGGTGGACGTGAAGTATGGTTCGGTTTTCATCAAAGCGTTCGTCCTTCTCAATGGAAAATGATGCTTAATATTGATGTCTCAGCTACAGCATTCTACAAAGCTCAACCAGTCATTGAATTCATGTGTGAAGTACTCGACATTCGTGACATTAATGAACAGAGAAAACCTCTTACTGACTCGCAACGTGTAAAATTCACGAAGGAAATTAAAGGCTTGAAAATTGAAATAACACATTGTGGCACAATGAGACGTAAATATCGTGTCTGTAATGTTACAAGACGCCCTGCTCAAATGCAAAGCTTCCCACTTCAACTCGATAATGGTCAAACTGTCGAGTGCACTGTTGCTAAATATTTCTTGGATAAATACAAGATGAAATTACGCTATCCACATTTACCATGCTTACAAGTCGGACAAGAGCATAAACATACTTACTTGCCATTGGAAGTTTGTAATATTGTAGCTGGACAACGCTGTATCAAAAAACTTACAGATATGCAGACTTCAACAATGATCAAAGCTACTGCTAGATCTGCTCCTGATCGGTAAATACACTATTTTTCATGATTGAATTTGATTTTAAAAAATCTATTTTCAATTCTTTTTTAGTGAACGTGAAATTAACAATTTGGTACGACGTGCTGACTTTAATAATGATGCATATGTTCAAGAGTTTGGATTGACAATTAGCAACAACATGATGGAGGTTCGTGGTCGAGTCTTGCCACCACCAAAACTTCAATATGGCGGTCGCGTTTCAAGCATTAGTGGACAAGTGAGTGTTTTAAATTGTATTAATTGGATGAATTTGAAAAAAAATTTCTTACTTAATTCTTTTTGTTAGCGAATTTTTGAAATTTTTATGTTCATTTTCACTCAATATTATTTATTCATGTGATTTTACACTAATTATAAAAGTTTATCATATTTTAATTATTATGGTGAAGAATCATTTGAATTTAAATTAGTTATTTAATGTTGATGGTAGTTCCACTCAAGTTTATAAATAAATAGTGTAATTGCTATCAAGCAACAATCTTTATTTCTTATGACTGTAATAAAAATCAGCAAGAAAAGGTTCCTATGTCTTCACAGAATAAAGTGAGCTTGGCATCGCCTAATCAAGGCGTTTGGGATATGCGAGGAAAGCAGTTCTTTACAGGTGTTGAAATTCGTGTATGGGCTATTGCTTGTTTTGCACCACAACGAACAGTTCGTGAAGATGCATTAAGAAACTTTACACAGCAATTGCAAAAAATTTCAAATGATGCCGGAATGCCAATTATTGGACAGCCATGCTTCTGCAAATATGCCACTGGACCTGATCAGGTTGAACCCATGTTTCGTTACTTGAAAAACTCTTTCAATCATTTGCAACTTGTCGTTGTTGTATTGCCTGGAAAAACACCTGTAAGAAGATTAATTTTTTGCAATCATTAATTAATTTTTAAACGAATATTTTTATTACAGGTGTATGCAGAAGTAAAGAGAGTTGGTGATACAGTTTTAGGAATGGCAACACAATGCGTACAAGCAAAGAACGTAAATAAAACATCGCCACAGACACTTTCGAATTTGTGTTTGAAAATCAATGTTAAATTGGGAGGAATCAATTCCATTTTGGTTCCATCTATTAGACCCAAAGTATTTAATGAACCAGTCATTTTCTTAGGTATGTTTTTCTTATAATTATTAATGATTAGAGCTAATTAATTTTTAATCTAATAAATATAGGTGCTGATGTAACTCATCCACCAGCTGGTGATAACAAAAAACCTTCAATTGCTGCTGTTGTTGGCTCAATGGATGCTCACCCTTCACGATATGCTGCTACAGTACGTGTTCAACAGCATCGACAAGAAATGATTCAAGAGTTAAGCAGTATGGTACGTGAATTGCTAGTTATGTTCTATAAATCAACAGGTGGCTACAAACCACATCGTATTATTTTGTATCGAGATGGTAAGAATTATTTCATATTTTAAAAAATGAATATAATTTAGTTTATATAAAAATTATCTCTTATAAGGCGTCTCTGAGGGTCAATTTCCACATATATTACAACATGAACTTACAGCTATTCGTGAAGCTTGCATTAAATTAGAAGCAGATTATCGTCCGGGTATCACATTTATAGTTGTTCAAAAAGTAAGACTTTTTTTTTCATCATTTTCCACTAATAATTCGAAATTTGTTCATTTTTACAAATTAATAGAGACATCATACACGCTTGTTCTGTGCTGATAAGAAAGAACAAAGTGGAAAGAGTGGAAATATTCCAGCAGGAACAACTGTCGACGTCGGTATTACTCATCCTACAGAATTCGATTTCTACTTATGCTCACATCAGGGTATTCAAGTAAGTTTTTAATGGCATTAATTTGATGCAAAAATATAATACAATTTTTATCTTTTATAGGGAACAAGTCGACCATCACATTATCATGTATTATGGGATGATAATCACTTTGATTCAGATGAACTACAATGTTTAACTTATCAATTATGTCATACTTATGTACGATGTACGCGATCAGTTAGTATTCCTGCACCTGCTTATTACGCTCATCTTGTTGCATTCAGAGCAAGGTAAGAATTTCATAGAGAATTGTTTTAATTAAAATTTTAAAAATCAATTCTTTTATTTTAGATATCATTTAGTTGAAAAAGAACATGATTCAGGAGAAGGTTCCCATCAAAGTGGATGTTCTGAAGACCGTACACCAGGCGCAATGGCACGAGCTATAACAGTGCATGCAGATACCAAAAAAGTTATGTACTTTGCTTAAATTAATTGCATATATACTTTGATTGTCACATATTGAACTAATTGAGCATTAAAAGAATATAATAACAATAAAAGGCACACAAATTTAAACACAATTGGTAAGTTATGACAGACAACTGACAAAAAACAAAAGCATAAAAGGCATAAGAAATTTTTAAAGTATTTCGTTTGCGGGAATCATGTGTGAATACAAATTGATTAAAATTAATGAAATGACGAAACATATTAGAAATTTATAACAAGGAAACCTTAAAATTTTATTGAAAATTAGCAATTAAGATGTTGTTCTTTCCTATTAAAAAAATGAAAGAACTATAGTTGAAGAAAAACAGTACATTAGTTTGTAAGATTCATCAGTTTTACAGTTTTACTGCAGATATAGCGATAACTTACACAAAAATTTCTTTTTTTTAACTTATCAAAAAATTGCAATATATTAAACTGAAAGAAAATCAGTTTTTACTTAATGACACAATACATATTATAATTATAGTTCTTAAAGAGAAAAAAGCTCATAAAGTTTACATCATTGACAGCCATATATGTAAAATAACTACAAAATATTTTTCTACAAAATGAAAAAAGATTATTTTTCCTCCAAGCTTTAAATAAAATCGTATTTGTGTAAAATTCTTGAGTATAATTTTTCTGCCAAAAAAAATTTTTGAAAAAAATCCAGAAAGGAAAAAAATATGTGGAGATGAAGACCCGAGTAACCAAAAATACGTTACTACTTTCCGTGGCATGCAATAAGCTTATAAACGGAAAACGTAACTGTTTTTTGGTTACTCGGGAGAGTAAAATAGGTTTTTTAAATGTTAAGACAGACACACTCACAAACTTATATATCTCATTGACGAGAAGCGTTTTTTATCTAATCTCCTCCAAAAAGTAAGTAACTACTTTATCGCCAATTAAATAATTAATTGAAATTTTCTCTAAAATGCTTGTCTTCTTTAGAATCTTTTATAGATGATTTTCCATTAAATCTGAATAAGATCTTCTTTCGAACACTTTTTTTGACAATCTACGTGCGAAAATCAAACAAATTTCTCTCCAAAAAACATATTTAACATACATACACTCTCTATTAAGATCGAAAAAAAAACATATAGGCAGAATAAGAAACACCAAAAAATTACGATTTATTTATCCAAAAATTTGTCCTATATATTTAAAGACAAGGGAGTTAATTAAATGAATCCAATTTGTAAAACACATGAAAAAGAATCAAGATAATGATAATGAAGTCATTTTTTAAAGTAAAATTAGTGAACATTAAATAATACAGTTTTTCTAAATGTTTAAGAATCTAAAAATGTATTTGAGTGCAGAAAACAGATGGTTTAAAATTTTAAAGAATGATGATGAATAAGATTTATCGAAATATATGTATGAATACCTAAAATTAATCTATAATATAATTATTATTATTATACTAAATTTACGAAAAAAAAAACTTGAAACTAATATGGAACTAGATTGTAAGGATAACATTTTTTAGTTTCATTCGATTCAGCCAAATTTCCTCAAAAAACATGTAGAGGATTCCGAATAAATGATCTAGACACATGCACGGCAAGCTCAATAAGAGCAATTTTTATTCAAATAAAATTATAAAATTGATGGTGACTAGAAACTTCGTTTGAAACTTTTTTCTATCGAATTGATAGCAAAATGTCCTTCTACTTTTTTATATTTCATAAGAAAATTAATGCTTACGCAAAGAGGACAATTTGTGAGTGAGCTCATTTATGCATATTTGTTGCTTAATACTTGTTTTGAGAAATGTACCCCTTATTAAGCTTTTTATAAATAAGACAATTGAAATAAATTATTAAATTTAATTTAGCAAATCACAGCCACTTTTTCTGTCTAAAGAATAAATAACAAAAAAATCAAACAAGGGATGTTTTTTAAATTTATGAATAAATATTATAATTTACATTATCTCTTCCCAATTAAAACTTCTGAAAAGAATGAAAAAGTTTTATATTTGTTTTATGCAAAAGAACATAATTAATATTTGTATCACCTTAGTACTATAAGAAACTTTTTCTTAGCATATTTTAAAATGATAAAAAAGGCAAAATAAATCTATGGAAAACAAACAAAAAACTTTGAGACCTTTGTAGCAATTGATGAATGTAAATGATGAAAAATTTTATAAAGAGTCTTCAGATTAGATACATTACTTTTTACACCTATATATATCTTCAAAAAAAAAGAAATTTCATTTATAAAGGATTAAAAATACACGTGGGTGTTATGTAAATGTAAAAAATGAGTTATTAAAGTAGTACAATAAATTTCAAAATAAAATGTCTTAAAACACATTCTTTTAATTTTCTTGCAGCAAAAATCTGAAAATAAAATTAATTAATTTGGATAAAATGTCATTTTTTAATATAATGTTTTTTATTGTGTATAGATATAATACTAAAAATTATTTTAAGTTCCAGATTTATAGCAATTTCATTATAATGAACTTTCACTTGGATTTCGAAGTGTATTTTTCGCGAAAACTCATTTACTTCATCTTTTTTTATCGTCGACATTATACTTAATAATTTATATAATCTTTGAAAAGAAAGAAAAACGATATGAGCACGTCTTTAGAGTAACTTCATTTTATGAGAATTCGCTTTGACATCATGATTCTTTTTAACTATATTTTTTCTTTTCTATCTTTTCATTATTTTTCATTCTGATCATGGCATATATAATCATTGTCATTCATGAATTAAAAATATAAATTGATTCTTCTTTTTATAATGAAATTTAATCATTATTTGTAATTATTATTTAATTTAGTTATTTTCATTCTTAATTCATAACTGATTTCTTCATTTTTATAATTTTTTTTCTCACGTTTTTCCTTCTTCACAATTTCTCTTTTTTCTGCACAATATAAATTTTTTCATAGCTAAAGAAGAATTTTCCAGTTTATTTTTATTTCATTTTAACAAAAATGTTTATTCATTTACTCAATAAATTATTATCATCGTCTTTTTTTAAGTATAATTTTTAATAACTTTTTCCGTAATAAACGAAAGTCAACGATGTTCTGAAGGTAATTAGCGAGCATTGAAAGAAAGTTAGAGAGAGGAGGAAATTAACGAGCTAATTGAAATTTCAAATTTCAAGTTGTGGAAGGAAGAAACCATGATTGCCTCATTCATAATTGCAAGCTCTTTCCTCCCCCATCTTTTCTTTATAACTAACACTTCATGATAATCATTGAGATCGTTCGTAATGATCTACACGTAGAAAAAATAAAAAAAATAAAAGGATTTTCATTCAATGAAATTAAAAGAAAAATATATATATATATATATTGAAATAGAAAAAATAGAAATTACATACAGTAGATCGTACTGAACTCAAACTTCATTTGACAAATAATGAACAAATTAACTTCATCATGGTTGAAATATTCTGATATTTACTCAAAACTTCTTTCAATTGCATTAAAAATACTGCACGTGATGATGATCAACAATACAATGTTTAGAAGAATTTCATAAAACTTTGGTCGAAATAACATTTTTTTCTCCTTGAAATTATTATTTTTTCATCACAGAATCTGATTGACTTTATATTCAAATGTTTATTATTAAAAATTTATTCATTGAGATGGGCGCAATATCACTATTTAGTTGCTGACCTATTTGTATGCATTTCTTTGAACTTGAAGTTTTAAATGGCACAGGAAATGAGAACTTTGAGCAAAATATAAAATTATTTAAATTCATAATTGCATTAAAGTCAGCTACATATTTAATTGATATAAAATTTGGCAACATCAAAATGAATAAATCTTATAGGACAAAAGCCAATCAAAGTTTGATATGGTTTATATTTTTTAGGGTTCGAACTTGGATCCATATTTTACTTGATATACACATACATTTTGTCAAGGTGACTTACACAAAAATGTTTTTAATTTATTCGGATTTTATTTAATTCAATTAAAATCCATATTAAATTAAAGAATCATTAACTTTCATATCAATTTGCTGGATTTAAGATGAATCAATTAAAATCTGAATAAATTAAAGACATTTTTTAAGTCAACTTGAAATCAACTTGACAAAAAATTGCGCATATCAAGTAAAATATGGATGCAAATTCGATTCCTATATTTTTTTAAATCAAAAATGAAGACATAAATGTCTATATTCTATTATATCTTCATTATTGAAATAAAGGAGGTGCCTTAAAAGATATGTCATCATCGTCGTCGTTATCGTAAGAAGAAAATCATATTACACTTAAGTAAAAAATTAAGTAAGTAGATAAAATTACTCAAATATTTTCTATTCCATTAAGTAAATTAATTAATTAAAAAAAACTAAAAATGGAATTACAAATTTTATACTAAAATAGTAGTAGTTTTTTTTTCAAAAAAGAAAACTTTTTTGTTTTCTTATTTGAATAGAAGACGAAAGATTTAAATTTGAAAAATAAAAGAGAAGGATTTTAATCAATATAATGAGATAGAAAGTTGAATTCTATAGAAAACAAATTTAAATTGTCATTTCCGAAAATTCTTCCAAGCTTCTGCATTTTCTCAAATTTTCTTATTAGTTGTTATAGATTGAGTTAAGAGTGAAAAAATGAATTTTTGATGAAAAAATTTTTTCTTCATGTGTTTTTTTCTTCTCCTTAGACTCTATTTTAATTAAGCTATATACAATTTCTTCAGTTGTAAAAATTATAGGTCTCTCATTCCATTTTTCATTTAAAATTATTATTAATTCTTCTTAATTTAAAAACAAAAACTGAATCAAGTTTTTTCTCTTCTGTTATCAAAAAATATCAATTGTTGTGTTGCGTATGTGATGGATGTCTCTCAATGAAATTCCGTTTCTGATATTTTTTCTTTACCTCTATTTTGTGTTGTGTGTGTGTGTATCTGATCAAATGAGCGTTTTTCTTTCAATATAAATGAATCATCATTATTTATATATTCATCTTGAAACATTATTAATTCTTTCTTCTCTTAATTCATTTTTCTTACAAAATATTTTATCACCAAATGTCAAAATGCTATTGTTGGCCTGTTGGATTGTGAGGAAGATTTGGCGGTGGGCCCTAAATAGAAGAAAATGTATTTTTTTCATATAATCAATTAAATATTTTTTTGACAAAGATTTCTTACTGGCAATGAAGGATATGGAGCTTGTTGCAAAAGATGGTGTTGCGGAATTTTCGGACCGTCTTCTGCTTTCTCTTCTTCTCTTCGCTTTAGGCATGCAGCTTTTGGATTCAAATTTCTCTCTACACGTACGTGTGTGTATGAATAAAAGAAAATTGATTTTCATTAAAAATTGAAAACATAAAAAAAATCAAAGAATTTTTTTTATTTTACCTCTAACTTGCTGTTCTAATGTCATAATTACTTCAACTGCCATATTAAGAATACCGAGTTTTGTTTGTGGTTTGTCTGATTTGAGATGTGACATACACATTCTTCCCAATTCTTTGAGGGCTTCATTTATATCACGAATCCTTATTCTATAATGTGTGAATAAAGAGAATTTTTTAGAAAAATAAAAGATTAAATTTAATTTTTTCATATTCATTTACCTTTCACGAGCATTATTGGCTTGTCTTCGCTCCTTTTCTTTACGATCTTTTTCACTCGGATCAAGGTTATCATCATCATCATCTTCTGCACTTGAACAACTGCGGGATGTTTTGCTAATGTTATTTTTTGTTGGAGAAAATTGAAAAGAAAAATTCTCACTACACAAAAATTGCAACAAAAGTTTAACAGTAGGATAATAATAAAAATGGAAAAGAGCGAAATGCGAAATTATAAGCAAAGAAATGCTAAAATTTGACTAAAGGACTTACTATCGTCTTTGTCTTTTCTGTCCATTGGCTTTATTTGAAGCAGCTCCATCAATGGAACTACTACTTGGTTTTGTGTCAGCATCTGGTGGCTCCTTTCTTTTTTCTAAATAATATTTTCAAATTAATATATGCTAAAATTTTATTCATTTTTTACTTACTTGATACAGAAGGTACACTTGACCGTTCAACTTTCACTGGCAACGCGATTGGTAATGCAACGGAATCTTGAGGCATTGGTGCTAGCGCAACAGCTGCTGCTGCTGCTGATTGAGGTTGTGTAGGTACATTGGCAAATGATGAGTTTCCAATGGCTGAATCCATTCCACTTCCAATTGGCATATTTAATTGTGGTTCACAGTGGCTTCGTAAAACATTTAATGCATCATCTAAACGTTCTTCCATTCGTGTACCCTATAAATAATAAATTATGTATTAGAATTTTATAAATATTCCCATATTTTAAAACAGTTACAAATATTTGTTAGCAAAAGAAAGATGCAATGAGATTTAGTTTCAAACTATGTAGCACATTATTTAGAAAAAAATTACAAAATAAGCTACTCACCGTTGCATTCTCAGCTTGATCACGCAGCATACCGAATGCTTCATCTAATAGCTCTGGCTGATTGGCCTTCATTTAACAAGTTAATATTTTTTTCAAATCCCACGAAAACAATAAATATTTATATTCACAGATTTTAGCATATCATCACACATAAAAATTTTTTTTTGATGCAATAAAAAGGAATAAAAAGAAGAATAAAAATGAATGTTAAAAAATTTCCTTCACACAGCAACTAAATAAAAAAAAAAATTAAGAGAAGAAAACTTTGCATGTGCACATACATTGTTAGACGATAAAAAATGGAAAAGAAAATTATTGAACAATATTTGAAAAGACAATGACAGAAGAGTTGTTATTTTAAAGAGACATCATGCAATCAAAACAAGACATTAAACAAAAAAAATATTGCTTTCGTGTTAAATTTTTGAGCAACAAGTTGCAGACACACACACAAGTTTATGAAATATTCAGCAACAGGCTCTTGATTCAACAGTATTTTTATAATGAATAATTAACAAGGATAATGAGTTTGAGAAAAGTCAATGAATAATGATTTAACATAGACACATATTTATACCCAAAAGCATTGTGCACTTTATACACACGTGAATACAAAATAAACACATAAATATTAATATATTAAAGCCAACAAAATTAGTGATTTGCAATAATTACCATGTGCAAGCCGCGATGAACCAATTCACTTGCATATTGTCCATTTGGAATTTGTCCATTTAACACAGGTGTAGATGATGATGGATTATTAAGAACAGTTGTTGGTGCCAATTGTTGCCATGAAGTGCTCGGTGTAGAATTGTGAATAGAGAGTGAAGTGCCGGGCGTTTGTGTTAATGGTGGTGGCGAATTGACAGGGGTAGACGGGTTCGAACTATAACTGCTGATGCTTTGATCATTAGGATACATCTACAATATCAACAGAAAAATCCGATTTGTAAGTAAGGAATTTGGTTAGTAATAGCGAAAAAGGAATAACAGATAGTTTGGATTAGTTACCGTTTGCAGTGCTTTTCCAACCAGTGTATCATTTTGCAAACTGTGCTGCTGATGGCTTAAAGTGGGATTATACAGTGGATTAGTTGCTTGTGTTGGACCATTACTGCTTCCGCGAAATGAGCTCATAGGCGGTAGCGGTAATGGTTGTGGTGTTGTGCTCATATGTGGTGCTTCCATATGCGGTGACATTCCATAATGATCATGTTGCTGTGTCATATGATTTACATTGTGATAGTTGCCACCAGGCGCTGATGTTTGTGCATAATTTCCACTCGATGACGGTGAGTACCATGTTCCGCTGGCTGCATCATAAAAATTATCAGTTGCATAAATTCCAGTGCCAGTTCCGCCTTTCGGTGATGTGTAACGATTTGGATCAGCAGAATTGACAGGTCCTTCAACAAACTCATCAGCGCCATATTGCAAACCTACTGATTCCATCGCTGCATACGCATTTGGAAATGGTTTGTCAGCTGTACCTGGAAAAATATTTATATATAACCAATAATTGATGCAATTTAATCACGTTGATCTGAACGAATGAGTTTTTGAGAATGAGTATGTGCGTAAGAGAAAGAGAAACATAACAGTAATGCAGCAAAATATACATTTTTTTGTCAAGAATTTTAAAAAAGTAAATGAGTAAATAAGGAAAAGAAAGAGCGAAAAAATTCTTTATATAAATGAATATGTACAGCAGCAGCAACAACAACAAAAACAAAATGTATATTGCAAAGGAGACTGGAGAGGTAATGTAGTATAATAATTATTAAAAAGCCCCGTCTTTTATTTCTCACTCTCTTTCTCTCTATGTTCACTATATTTTATGTATAGTATACTTTTTGGGTATACATATACATTTTATATGTAAGTTATGTTGCAGCAGCACTGAGAGAGAGAAAGAAAAATAATAAGTACATGAGTGCAGAAAACTTTCATTTCTTATTACTTTTTTTTTTCTTTATAAATGCAATATCACTAATACATTTGGAAACAAAAAAAAATAACAAGTTTAGTTTGGAAAAAGATACGAAATTTTTTTAAGCAAGTATGTACTTTAATGTCCAATAATTTTTTCTTCCTCCTCTCTATCACTCGCATGGACAAAAATTTTTTTTTTGAATATATTCCTTTCTGTGAAGAAACGGTATTTTGCAATAAAGGTCAATCATTGCAGCTGTCTTATTTTGATTTTTTTGCTTCCATGCATTTATAAATGATAAATGCAAATATATTAACAAAAATAAATTTTATTATCACCAATGCCCGTTCTTTTCTCAACGATATCTATTTGCTTTAATCCCCGAGATTTCTTTTATCATCATTCATTCTCTTTTTCTGCTCTTTAAGTGTATGAAAATGTTTGCACACACATCTTTATATTCTGCCATCACTTAGGGCACAAATTTAAATGTCTCATTCTTTTTCTAAGTATGAACACAATGCGTTTCATTTAAACATTAATTTTTCATGCTTCTACTAAATTTATTATAATTTACTGCCTCTGTATTTTATTAAAAACGGTAAAAAAAGAAGGAGAAGAAAAAAAAAGTTTGAAATATTCAGGCAAAGAACTTGTCTTTAATGCGAGCGAGTGAGAAAAAGGATAAAAAAATTCAAGAAAAAAGTCTTTTCTTCAACAAACTCGATTGTGAGATTTTAAAAAAAAAATCTTAAAATCTTAATTTCATCGTCTTTTAAGTGTGTTCTTTTGGGGAACTATTTATTCATGTTGAGCGAACTGCGAATCAACAAATTAACATTTAAATGGGCACTATAGCGATTCTCGTTTTTGCCTTGAATCTTTTTCTCTTTACTGTCGATATTAGTTCGATGTAAATTTATGATCGCGAGCGAGCGAGAGAGAAGAGAAGAAAAAACAATAAAAGATTTTCAAATATTATAATCAAATTTTTGCAATTCACAATGAAGTTCAATGTATATCTTTGTTATATTTTTCATTTACATATTGCATTTTTCACTTTGTATCGCATTATATAGCCCTAAGTACTAAATAAGCGACAAAAATATTGTTTTTAATGTTTTGATTTTTATGGGGCATTTTTTATTTTCACTTTTTCTCCTTTTCACTTTGCACTTATCTTTTTTCCCTCTATTGCACAACACTCATTGGATATCAATTAGACGAATTAGTATTATTTTTTACCTGGTTGTTTGTTAGCTATTTTATTAAAACAATTTTGAAATACGTGATATAGCTCGTCCTCCATCTTGTAAAAACAGTTTGAAGAACATACTACATTAAAACTCTTACATACCCCCGATGATGATGAAATTCACCTACCTATGGTGTAAAACTTTCAAATATTCCGTTACTGAATGTAAACATCAATAAAAGAAAATCATTTATTTCGATTTTTAGGTATTTAATCATAATTTAATTACATTTTTAATCATTAGGGTCATAATCAATTTTATTTAATAAGTGTTGAAAAGTATGTTTTTTTAAAAAAAAAATAACGAATTTTTTTAAAAATATTTTTGTTTAGAAGGAAACAACGCTTGTGTTTTGATTTTGAAAAATAAAATTTAAGAAATCTCATTTAAATTTGAAAATAATAATGGCATCTAAAGGTAATACATAAAATTATGCATTAGAACTATTAATTAATAATCGTTTTTCATCTCTTAGCTAAAGCGATAAAGCAGGAACCATCAGAATCAAAACTCGAAGCTCGATCTGCTTTAAATAAAGCACTTGAAGCTGCAGAAGCTGAAAATGAAAGAGATCAAGATTTAGATGATGATTACGGTGATGACGCAGATGATAAAATTGATGATAGACAAGATGAAGAAATGCCCGATGAAGAGGAAAATGACGATGAAGATTTCACTCCTACAACAACAAAACAAACAAAATATACAACAAAAATTCAACAACCAAAGCCAGTTCAACAAGCTTCGTATATTATGAAACTATTTGATAGAAGTGTCAATCTAGCCAAATTTGATGAGGAAACACCTTTATATCCTTTATGTCGTGCATGGATGAAAAATCAACCGAGAGCAACCAGTATAAAGTCTGAAAAGAGTTCCGAATCTTCTAATGTACAGACACTTGAGGATGGAGATGTCATAGAAATTCCAAAAGTGCGTATTCGTAGTAAAACTAAACCTCTTCTTTCACGACCCGATAACAAAATTAATAAGAAGGACTTTGACAAGAAAATTGATTCGGAAATATGGACTAAAGAAAAACTCTTTGAATACCACAAGAGCCGCTGGCAAGAAGAACGAGAACGACATATTGAAAATTCTAGAGTCTTTGAAGAGAAGCACTTTGCTGCAAACTTTGAACTGCTTGAATCCTTGATGAAGGAAGATGGCGATGAGTAATTTAATAAGCTTAAAAAAATTTTCCCATCCTTTATTCCGTTTGAAGCATTCATTGTGCTACTTTAATTTTCTCTAAGATTAATTTTTTCTGAGTATTCATGAGACTTTTATAATAAAAGAAAAAATGTACAAAATGAAATTTAATTTTCTTATTCACTGAAATTCTTTACAAACTCTTGTGAAAATGCTAATAAGTATGTAGGAAAATGAAAAAAAGTATCTTTTACTATGTTGTCGATAAAATAATAAATTTCACGTGCAAGAGAATACAATTTAATAATTGTCCACGTGAGGTTGCAAATGGAACCTGTTGTTAGGCTTGTGATAATGATGATTGCAGTGAGAAACGTTTTAAAATTGCATAATCTATGTACTATACAGATAGCTTTATCTTTAACATAGAAATTATACGACGTAAAAATACAATTTTCAACGAAATAAATGAATTTCTTTCAATACCTGTCATTTGACATTTATCCTTCTCTTTTTTATTTTAATAGCTGTCTTCTCCTGCATATATGTATCTATCGAGAAATACGATCCATTTATAAATTTATGATAGACTTGATATCAAGTCGATGGGTTTGAGGAAACATATATGGAAAAAGCACGTGAGTACACGTGATATCAAGATGATACTTTTAAAGATTCCATGTATAAAAATGAGATTTTTCAGTATAAAATTGATACTACTTTTGCGTCTTTCAATAAAATAATATAAAGCACCTTCATGTTTCTATTTAGACATTCATAAAATCCATTGTTTCTTAATTTTTTTTGTTTATGATTTTTAACAGTAAATTCTTGATTCAAAAGAAGATATTTTTTTTCATCAAATGATTTTTTATTGAGAATATTCTTCTATAGGAGCATATAGATATAAGTGACATAAGTATCATGCTATGAGTATTAAAATTAAGTAATTTATACATAATATATATCTATGTAAACACACTTGTTTAAGGAAATATATGTACATAAACATTGAAAACCTCATTATAAAAGCATAAATTATTTTTCTATGTCAACATTTTTCTTTTTTCTTACATGAGCATATAAACACATATGTGTGTCTAAAATTTGATTTTTTTCTAAAAAAATGTCAAATAGCGTGATTTTCCAATATAAAAATGTGAATTCATTCTTTTACGTTCTTTTACAAGCAAGGCATATATATATATATATATATAATTGTACATCATAGTATTAAATTTTGGCATTGCAAAAAAAATTAAAAATCTTAAATTACCTGAATTGTTATACAATCAAGTTTTTGCCTTCTCAATACTTGGTCCGTTTATTATTATTATATGAAATTTTCCTTGAATTTCCTATAATTAAATTTTTTGAAATTCATGAATCATGATTATACTGTAAAATTGGTAATGATAATGAGAGTACAGAATATTTTTTTGGAGATTATGATACCGTACACGAGTGACGGTGTCTTTTGAGAGAAAATTTAGATGATTGTGTCGTTGAAAAGCATGGCAAAGATTTTCTTCTTCTCCTTACAGCTGGGCTAAGATTGTACTTGATGTTTGCTTGTGAGAGAAGCTCTTTGAAAACATTAATAATGTTGATGTTGTCCTTTGCACTAGTCTCGACATATCCACACTCCCATTCATATTTCACAATGGCCTCTGTAATTTCTCTTCTACATTGATGCTGTTCTAATGGTAGATCAATTTTATTACAACAAATAACCATCGGCACGCGCTGTCCTCTCTTTTTTATAATCTAATTTAATGGAAAAAATTGAAGATTGTTTTTAATTTAAGATTGAGATTTGGTAATAATTTTAATAAATGAGTGGACATTATTAAAAAAACAATAATATTAACCGATGTGTTAACTGCGCATTTTCCCTTTACAAATCAGTAATTTTTAGCAAATTCAATTCAACAAGAACTGCATCCCATTTGATTTAAATTTCATTGAAAAAAAACTCACAAAATACACCTTCTGTCGCAGAGTTGGAAAAGTAGCTATCTACTTTACCTACTTTTCATATAAAAATCTACTTTCTACTTTTATTTTATATGAAAAGTTGATTTACTTTTCCAGCTCTGTTCTGTCGTTTTGACTATAAAAATTACGTCGAAAATTTCCGTTATACAAATGTCATGGTCAAAATTAATTAGTGCAAAACTTTGAAGGAAAAAGCTTTCTGGAAACACTTCTAAGCGAGACAGATAAACGGACGTGCAAAGTACGGATAATAACTAGGGGTTTTCAAATTCTCATTCTCATTCTCAATTTTTTTATCATATATGAAAAAATTTAATATTTTTAGGTTGTTCATATAAAATCAAAATAGTAAGGATTAAGAAATTCTAATTCTCAAATTCTCGAGAATATTCTCAAAAAGAAAAACCCTACCGTCTTCCCTCGAATAAAAGAGCCTTCAAAAATTTAAAAATCTGGGCAAATTTCAGAATTAACGTATTTTTTTCCATACTAAATCAAAACAAAATTGAGCAAATGGCTCTTTTATTCGAGGGAAGACGGTAGTCCAACTTTTCTAATGTGAAAGAAAATGCGCTAAAAACTGTTCTTAATTTTTATGTTACATTGAGTAATCCACTTATTAGGGTATATTTAACCCTTCATCATTAATTACCTTTTCTCGCAATCTTATAACTTCATTCCATGACTCCTCGCTATCGACACTAAATACTAAGATAAATGCATTTGATGTAGAGATTGAAAGAGCTTGCATTGCCGGGAATGAAATGGAACCGCTAGTTTAATTTTAAAAATTAAAAAATATTATCAATAAATTATCCAAATCTGATCTTCTTATTGATTACCTTGTATCCAAAATGTCAAGTGTAAGAGAGCTTAAATTTGGCAAACAATATTCTGCTCGATGTAACTCTTCAATTGTTTGACGATACCTTCCACAAAATTTGTCATAAAGAAATTGGGAAATAATCTGCGTTTTTCCAACGAAAGCACTACCCATAACGACAACTCTATGTTTGATGATTATTTCCGAGGATTTTCCATCTGTCACATGAATATGTACGTTAAAGATATTGAAGAGAAAGAGGGAAATTAAACCCCATTTGAATCAATATTGCCTCAGTCATTCTTATTGAATCCAATAGACTCAAATAAATAGAAATACCTAATGCAAACATAATTTGTTTTTATATGCCATTTTACCTGCAAAGCAATTTTCCGAAGTCGTCGATGGACGTGAAGCTTGAGTTAAAGTTACGTGATTTATTTGATTTGAGTGAAGGGGTGAAATTAAGCCGCTTACGGGAGGGCATTCTTGAAGACATATATTTCTTGAAAGTTTCGACATCCTCGATATGCTCACGTTATTTTTATTTCTTCTTGCTATAGGTAATGATGAAAATGAATGAATTCGATTTCAAAACAGTTCAATAAAACTTAGATCTTGTTTGTGAAAAAAAAATATTTTTTTTGCATAAATAAGAACTTTAAAAAACCGTTGAGAATTCATTAAAAATTGGCAATAAATGTATTCAACAACAATAACCGATTCCAAATTTAAAACTATCAATTAGTTTATCAAAAATTATGGAAATTCTAATTATTCTAATCAAGTACAGAATACTATAAAATATTTTATTAACTGCAATGAGAATTTATGCATGCACAAATTCACTTTAAGTTTCAACTTTATGCAAATTTTTATTTTAGCATTAAATTATTTTCGAATTTTAATTCTTTTGCACAAATAACGGAGAATTACTTTATGACATCCTAGATTTGATCGTTAGTATAGTTGAAAAATCTTTAGGACAGCAAAAGTGATTTATTGAATTTTTACTTATCTAGCAGAGAAGCTTTACTTATTGGTCAAAACATCTATTTTGCATAGAAAACCTAATTTTACAAAGCTTTTTTAAAGGATAAGAGATAATCTATGTTACATTGAAGAAGACAAAATACTTATTTTTATAGCTCTCTCAAAATTTCATTAAGTGGCTCATAAATTGGATCGTGCATACAATAGAAGAAAAAAGCACTTTAATAATGGAATAAGAATGTTTTATTGAAATTGATTTGAACAACACAAGAAATCGTTTATTGCCTGTGGTGCATTGGTCGTGTAGTTTAATGGAGAAAATGTTTTTATTTTTTTTTTGAGACACCTTAATGCATTTTTTTAAGATAGATTATAATGGCAAGAGAAAAAATAATAATTTGACATAGAAAAAACATGATAAATAAAATTACATTATTTTTAATGACTGATTATTTAAGTGTGCATATATAAAAATATAATATTATTTGTTAAAGATAAAATAATTTGATAGTTAAACGAAACTAATAAATATCAGCTTGATAAAATTTTGCTGTGAATGATTATCAATTTTTATGTGATATTGTTTGATTTCACCTGTTTCAAAATAAATGTAACCAGTCTTGTTTTTCAGTACTTATAATTTATTCTCATAATTTTTCATTTTATTAATATTTCACATTTCTTCTTTTAACTTTTCAGCACACAGAGCGTAATAAAAAATATTTTTATAAAGTAAATAACAAACAAAGAATCTTACAAAAGGAAATTTTGAAAGCAACAAACGTGACACTTTTAATCCTTCTTATTCTTCTTTCCTAAATATCACAATATTTTATATACCGATTCAACTTTTAAATTGTTGTCCTTTAATACGATACGTTATGCAAGCTTTAGCAGACAAACGACAACTGATAAAAATCTTTCTCGTACACTTTCCTATATAGAGATTCATTCGCTCATTTCTCTCTTACTCTCACTCGTTTACTCTTTTCTATTCTCAAACAACGAAAAGAGAAAATCAACATTTTTACATCACGCATAAATGAAGACGAAATCATGTTGAGGAAAATTCCTACCTTTAGTATTCTCTCATGAATATCGATAAATTTTTAAACCAAATATCATGTCGTCTCTGTTATACTCATGCCTCCTTTAAAAAATATTAATTTTCATAAACAATTTTATTGGTTTTCATTTATAAATTTTTTTACTTAAGTATGATAACTCAAATTGCGACGCTGAAATATAGAAAATAGATATGGTATTATAAAGATGAGATATTTTTGTTTATTTATTTTAAACTTTATTATTTCACTTCTTCAATAGATTTTAACAGCAATGTCATTTATACTTGTATAAATTCATTTATTTTACAACATTTTCTTTTATGAATTTCAAACACTGTAAATATGTAAGTACCTATATATACTGAATATTATGAGTGTTTTGTTCTGATTTTTCTTTTAAGCGCGTCAATAATATTTAACATATGATTTGAATAATGTAAATTTATCTTTTTTTAAAGATTTTTCTTAATAACATGAATGATAAAAGGTTGGATACGAAAAGTTTAATAACATCAATTTATGGTTTGATATATAGAACTTGCAAATATATGAATATCATATGAATTGAATTGATGGATGATAAACTTAGATTGGCGTTGACAATGATCAAAAAAGGAAGACCAATATTTTATATTGTATTGTATCAGTACAAAGATAAAAATCAATCTCATATTACATGAAGCGGAAAACTTTATTCGAATATAAAAAGGAATATCAAAATGTTTCAACGACCAGGAAATGGAAGAAGAGACAGATAAACCAAACAAAAATTTATTTATATGTACCATATGCTGAAATCACATTCTTGTTGAAAATTTTAAATTGCTTACATAAAGTTTTCAATTATTGAAAATTGTAATCGATATAAAAGATACTAAAATTTCTTTGAGAAAAGTTTTTGTTATACTAATGAAACTAAATAAGCTTTATTGTACGTAAATAATGAAAAATTAAATGTTCACTCATTTTTAAACAAAGTATAAAAATATAATCATAATAACAAAAACTCATGGATGATAATAAATTTAAAAGTCAATTATATCCCAATAACAGTAGATATTATTTAATAATACAATAATTAGAATTAAAGAATTTAATAATTTTAAAGAGGAGAAACTATTCCTCTACTACATATCATTCTGTTTCATAAAACTAGATGAACAATCATAACAATAACGATGAAAAACTGTTCATCCGTGTTTCTAAACTTGACTCACTTGCATATTACTCAAGTTTTTTGCATTTGTATTATCCATTAGAATATTTACGGAAGCGGATGATGAAGTTGAAAGCTGATGGTGTGGATGTTCGACTTCACTCTCACTATCGCTATTTAATGAATCAAATGGAGAAATTATTCCATGTGATGCATTACCATTATTATTGCAATTTGTGACCTCTTTCATTTCATTTATCATAGCAACTTCTATGTTACCACTGTTATCTGAAAGCACGTCGCTTGAACGCTTCATTAAAACAAGTGGCGAATTTTTCAAATCGCCATTATTTGTATGAGACAGAGGCTGTTGCGTCTGTTGATTTTCATCATAATGGTTTGAAGTTTGTTGTAATGATGATGATTTGCTACTTTGTTTATCCTTGCCAATTAATTTCTTCATGTTCTCTTTTGTATCATTCAATCCACTTTTAATTACACTTGCCGCCTTACTGAATTCTTTCTCGCCCTTCTCTTTTTCCTTCTTTTCTTCTTTATCCTTTGAATCCTTATCCTTATCGCGATCAATTAGTTTTTTCAATCCACCAAGAGCTTTATGTCCTTTAGTTTCTTTACTAGATTTTTGATTTGATGCACTCGATTGTGTTGTTGTTAAAGACGCCTGTTGTTGAACTTTTGCACTATTTGAATCACTCTCCATTTCCTCATTAATACTACCCAGTTGTTGTGACTGTGCACTGGGGTTTGATATATTTACAACTGCAATGTTTCCATCAATCTGAATGGGAATATCATCTGGATAGAAAAAATAATCAAAAAACAAATTGTTAAACAACTGAAAAAAATACAAGCTTATTAAAATATATAGATATAGCAAAATCTTGCTTTTTTCACCAAATTATTTCTTGCTTTTTATATTATATTTTAAAAGTCATAAATAGAAACAAAACATAGAATAAAACAGACGTTTTCATCATAAAGAGAACATTAGAATGAAATTTTAGAATTTTTTTCGTTGAAGGGATTTAACTCTTTTGCTTCATTGAGAGAGAAGTTATTTTTAAAAAGCGTACGTATATCAAAATCTCATCAAATTTCATGAAAGTATTTGATATAAATAATTTATTTGGTTTGGCTCTTCTAAATGAGCTTTTCATAAAATGCGCAATAAATATTCATTTGATAAGACAGAAGCAATTCTATGATGAGTTGAAAAGGAAACCACATATCACAAAGAACAAAAAAAATTTTATATTTTTTTAAAAAGTATTACTTTAGTATATCTTTTATCAATCTTCAAAAAAATATCATCACCAGTTTTATTAAATAATGACAATATTTTTTTTAAATTTTTCTATCTCATGGTCATTAATTAATATATTTAAGCTTTTGATCGCATTTATAAAATTTTAATACAGGATTTCTGCAAGAAATTTATTGAAAACGTGCTAGTCACAAATGATCTTTAATCACAGGCAGTCGCTAACCTTTGGTATGACATTTATCATGTACAAGAGAGAGAAAATACAATAAATACGTGTGTGCTCTTGAACGTAGCTTTGCATTTTATCCTTTTTCCATACTTAACTCACATGCATAAAATTCTCAATAACTTTGAGAGAAAATCTCGTTTTGATACACATGACTTTTTATCATCATCATCATTCACATTTTTATTGTTTGTTCTCGAAAACTCTTTTGAATAACATATATGTTTTTTTTTATGCTGAAGTATCTAATGTGTTTATTGCATTTTCATTAAAAAATCATGCGAATACTATGATACACGCTTAGAATTTTCCAAACTTCACATTTGATATTCAATTTGTTCTTACCACTGTGAAAAATATGTGCTATAAGTGAATCTATTTTATAAATATTCTAATTAAAGCACATGCATATTCATTTTTTTACTCATTGTTAAACTAATTATTTAACTAATAAAATTACATACATATATTACATACATTTGTTTAAACTTGGAAATTTACTCTTTGAATAAGGAAAAAATTGGCAAGAATTTTTAATCTCTAGCATCACTCATACATATTTTTTAAAAACCAATTATATAATACATTTCACATTTTAAAATATTAATGCAAAATGGTTACAATAAAAAAGAAAGAGGAAATTTACCTAAGTAATAAAATATGAACAACTGTATTATATTTACTGGTATCTACTTAAAAGTTATTCGTAGCTTTCATTTAATAGTTTTTGTTTTGATTTTAATGTGTATAAAAGGCATATTTTATACTAATTAAAAGTCATCAGATCTAACTGTTTGCTGAATCACATGAATACTAGCAGGACGTCCATTTGCAGGCAAAAGAGATCGAAATTCGTATTCAGGATCAAATTTATCAATTTCATCTTTTGAATCGTATAATTGAATCAAACGAGCACTTGCACTCGCACGTAATTCATTTCTATTGAAATCAGAATTTTGTTGTATTTGTTGCTTTTGATGTTTTTTTCTTCTAAAAGATGTTATCTCGTCACTTAAACAGTTTCTTATTGTTTCAGAAGAACTTATTCGATGTTTTGGTGATTGATTTGGAGTAGAACTTTTTGATGAAAGTGACTTTTTTGGAGAGTAATCTTGTAATGAATATGACAATTGCTGCTGTTGTTCTTCTTCAATGCTCGTTGATTTTGCAGGACTTTGTTTCCAACTCCATCCCTTAAGACCGAAACGTTTCGTAACTCCTTCAGTTTTTTTTTGTAGTTTGGATTGTTGCTCACCACATATATTCTCGTGATCATCCAACAAAGCTAATCTTTTCATCATTTCATCTTGAGTCACTTGAAGATGTTTTAAATCCACAAATTCTAAATCATCTAAATTATAATTTAAAATTTGTATATCCTTTACTAATGAAAATTTCATAATCATGGTAATTAGATGCAATAAACTCATTGTGTAGATATTTATATGCAAAACATATGAGAGGACAAGAGCAACACAAACAATCAAAATTTTCAAATGAAAATTGTTAAATTCTTGGATATAAAGCGTTTTTTAATTTGCAATTTAACTTTCTAAAGTAAATGTGACAATGAAATCATTAAAAGTGAAGTTTGAAAATTTTGCGTATCAATATTTCTGTCATTTCAGAAATATGATTTCTTATTACATTTAGTGAATGGTGATAATAATCAAAAAATAAAATAATAAAATCACTTCAGGCTATGTACAGTGGATTTAATTAAATTCTGAATTTCTAAAGGCTTAAATAGACACCTGAGATTTACATAGTTTTATTTTTTAGTATAGGAAAAGTGCGCGATTTATGTGCCTTTACCCTATTTTTTATAAAAAAACAATAAACCATCTTACGAAATGTTTTTTTTTTTGAAAATTGAATTGTTTTATTATCAGGGTGTCCCAAAAAAATGAGTCACTTTTGAGACACTGTGTTTAAAGCACTCGTTCTCAAAAACTAAATGACCAAAAGACAAACGGTGAAAAGTTCTGAGTTCTTATACTATCCCAGTTAACTATATTAAGTTTTATTCAAACGTTTTAGGCAGCATATTTAGCTTAAAACGATGTTTTAAAAGAGATTTAGGCAAAAAAAAAAAATGACAAGATTTCGTTTGTTTACATTTTCGCCATTTGTAAACAATAGAATTAGTTGAAAAAATGTATGAAAATTTATAATTTATCATAATAATTCTCATTATATTGTATTTTGTACTATGTTTTAAGGCCAATCGAATGGTATATAAATCATAACAATCAGTCAAGTATTTTCCGAGTTATGAGTGTTTTAGAAAAAGTCTCCATTTTTAAGTTGAAATTTTCATTTGCTCATAACTTTGTAATTATGAGTGATAAATAGAATCTGCTTGCGGTTCTTTAAAGTACACAAAAGATACTTAATTTACAATGCACTAGCAAATTTTTGTCAATGGAAAACTTTTGTGAAAATCCCTTCTAAAGTTTTGAGCTGAAAATTTTGATTTTTGTTCAAAATTTTGAAGTTGATTTTTAAATGTTAAATAAAAGTAGATCATAATCGAATGTATCTTAAAAACTGCTCACAAATGTCAAAAACATCATACTTTTCACCGTTTGTCTTTTGGTCATTTAGTTTTTGATAACGAGTGCTTTAAACAGTGTCTCAAAAGTGACTCATTTTTTTTGGGACACCCTGATAAATATCTTTCTCAAATTTTTCTCTTAAAAATATTTAAAATCAAAGAAATAAAACAATAAAGGAATGGTAAAATTATCGTTTACAGTGAACTTTCGTTATCTTCTTATCTGCTTATAATTGTTTTAAATAGAATTTCTTAGAATTGTCTCCAAATAAATGAAATAGAATTGTTGATGACAAAAACATTTAATTTGAGAAATTATTGAATTTTTGTTTATCTAACATTAAAGTGTATTGATCTTTTAGTAAAATTTATTATAATTGCTTTAAAATTAAAACGACTAACAAATATAAACAAAAATTTTCATTTATATTATTTATATTTGTTCTTGGTGTTCATCATTTACTTTGATAATAGGATAATATAGGTGTTTTTTTGATTAACTCTTGATTTAATCTAAATTAATTTACTTTTTAAACATGTGTATGTGATGATAAAATTTGATTTTTTTATACATATAACACAATTTAAATAGCTTATAGGAGAAAATAAAAGTAATAAATATGATATAAAATGACATGGAAAGTGTCCGCCATAGGACGGATTACTTTAGTGCATTTTTGTGTCTAGATCAGTGTATGTTAGCAAATTACAGAACAATAAGATTTATTTAAAAAATAGTTTCACGCTTTAGAATAAATAAAAATACAGGGAAAATCATTTTTATAAAATTTTGATGTATGAAAGTACGGCGAGTGTTTTTAATTGATATTGAATTCACAGAATCTTCTGATGATAATTTTATTGATTTGAAGTAACGGTTGAGTAAAATTCAAAATATTTGAAGTTTCAAAATTTGCCGTTGGTAACGCTGCAATCGTTTCGCAGCTAAATTCGCGTTGTTTACATTTTTCAAACAACTTTAAATCAAACACAACAAACCGGAAGTCGCTAGCTATTATAGTTTTCGAGATCTAAACCCTCAGCCAGCCTTTCAAAAAGAAACTATAAGCTGCATTGTTATTCCAAAAATGCGCTAAAAATTAATAGATCAACGCTAATAAAGTGCAATTTGATAAAAGAGGAGAGATTTTTGTGTGAAAGATGGGAAATTTTTTTCATTAGTGAAAATTAGAGAAAAATGCTTAGCTAGAAACAGAAACTTGAGTGTTTCATTTGGAATGAAATGGATAATAAAGAAAGCAAGATCGTAGAGGAAAATAGAAAAATTGTAATAATCACTTGACTCACCTGGCAGTTTTTTAGTTCGAAATGATGCATTTGTAATCATAGATTTTGAAACAGTTACAACAGTCGTTGATGGTGTTAAGGCTACAGAAATGCCCATCGGACCATCACTTGGTTGTCCTTTTATTTAAAGTTAATTCAAAGAAAAGAATAAAAATCAATTTAACAAGCAAGTATATAAAAAAGTTTCATATTCATACATACCTGATGGATTTGCTTGTAGTGAGTTTTTAATAGCATTAGTTACTAATATCACATCAGTATAAAGTTCATAACATGCTCGATTATGAATATCCTCAACAGCTTGAATAGCAGCTGATGCAAATTCATTGAACATGGCAAAATAAATTGCATTTAAAATTTCAAGGAGCAATTGTTGAGAAAGTTGTATTCTTGGTGCAATCTTATTGATATTTGACGTTGGAGCACCTGTTGAGGAAGAATTCAATGATGTGGAAGTATTAACTGGATCGTTTCCATATGAAGATCTATATGAGTGACCGAATTTTGTATAGCCTTGTGTCGCCAATTTTGAACTACTTTTACATAAGTGATACAGCGCTGATTTTTGTATCAAACTAAGTTGTTGATTAAAAATAAACATTAAAGCTGACATCATTGTCATTCGATTGTGAGCAGTAACTTTATAAATTTGTTGTAATGACCGCCAAGAGATTTCTTTATTGCTGTGATCTTCCCATCGCTATAATTAAAATAAATTAGAATAGTGTGTTTAGAACATGTCCATGAAATACAATGTATTTGTTTTCTATGTTATACATACTTTTAAATCACTAGCATGCAAGTTTTTTTCTTCATGATAAATTGACGCTTGTGCAAGAACAGGCATTCGAAAAGAAACTGATTTGAGTAAACCGTTTTCATTACACACTTCCATATTATAAGCACACACAAGAAGAGTTTCAACACAACGATAGTTATGCTTCTCACCACATGATACAGCGTTCAGGTACAAATAAATCAAATTTGGGATGAATTGCAAGGTGAAACATTTTAGTTCAGTTTCATTTGATCGATAAAAATTGTATAATTGATTGCATATCGGATGAAGATACTAAAAAATAGTAAATGTATTAATTTTATGTATGTTTTTTACACACAATTATGTTTGATCAAATATGAATTCCAACTGACCTCTTGGTGTTTCGATTTATCATTGAAAATCGTGTGGATTGCTGTTGAAAGTTCATGATTTTCAGCATGTAATGCAGCGAAAGTTTTCAATTGCTGTGGCTCTAATGAATTGAAATCTCCTATCCAATCAGTGACTATACTTTCTGCCATTTTAGTTTTGTTATATTTGATTTCTGTTATGCTCACACACTATTTTGATGTTATAGATGTTTTTTGTTGACTGGTTTTTTTTATTATTGGGATGATGAAGTGAAACAATTGCTTAAAATATATTTTTTAAAACATTCAATATCTGATTCATTTTCATTTCCTTTTGATATCTACAGAATAGAAAATATATAAACCAATAAATAAAATTAGACGATGAAGTTTTTAATCAATTTGTTTGCTAATTGAGCAATGACATTCAATTTTTTTATATTTTCAGAAATCGATAAAATACAATTTTTACTTATATTTATTTTGTTTCACTTTTTACTAACAGATTAATATTATTGACAAATGAATCAAGTAAAGAGGACTGGTAATATTGATTTCTTACCTATCTAATAATCCATTTTTACGCAATTTTCATTTTACCTGAAAATTTTCTCACTCAAAATTATTTAGCATAATTTTAAAAAACAAAAGGAAATTTTGTTTTACATACACTTTGTCTCTTTTGCTGTATTAAAAATAATCCTAAATCATAATAAATGCGCTATAATCCAACAGATGAATTTTTTGAAAATATTTCTTTTCAAATAGCGAACGTTATTAAAGTCCATTTTGTCTTTTCTCGAATATTAGAGACACGGTTTTTGTTTATAAACATATAGCACGAGCTGCATAAAAAAATATTCTCTATATAATTTATTTTAATAAATAGGATATTATGAATTATTATCAAATTCTACAAGTGTCAAAAAATGCAACACAAGAGGAAATTAAACAAGCATATCAAAATCTTGTTCGAAAACATCATCCTGATAAAAATTTAGAAAATGAAGGTTCTGAAAAATTTCTCGAAATCGATAAAGCTTATAAAATTATTAAAGATCCAGCTCTAAGGAAAATTTATGACAGTGAATTATTTCAAAAGGAAAGCTCACATCTAATTATCCACAATTCAGTAACCAAGAAAGATTTTACCTATGATGAAGAAGAAAATATATATTACTATGAATGTAAATGTGGTAGTTTTTATACAATTGATAATAATGATAATTCAACTTCTGAAGATATTATTTTAAGTTGTGATGAATGTTCACTAAATATATTGGTTAAAAATTAAATATTTTTGAGTTTTTTTTTAGCGGTCGTAATTTAAATTTTTAGTCCGAATGTGCAAGAAAAAAATTTAATCCGAATCAGTCCATTTTTTTATCGTAAAAAAAATTATTTTCTTTCGAAATGTCGCTGATATCTAGACTCAATAAATTGTCAACTATTAGAAATGCAGTTTGGTTAGCTCAACGCAACGCGCGAATGATTTCAACATCATCAAAAAAGAGTGACACGGCTACAATTACAACGGAAAAAACTGAAGCAGTTTCATCGACAAAAGTTGAAAACAAAAATTGGGTATCATGGGGCTGGGATTACAAAGATGAGAAGACAGATAGAACAGAAATGAATGCAAGCTTCTTCTTTACTGTCACATTATGTCTTGTGTTTGGAAGTGTCTATTTTGCATATACACCTGATAATTTTCTTCGCGATTGGTCACAAAGAGAAGCTTTCTTAGAATTGCGAAGACGCGAAGCCGCTGGTTTAGAACCAATTTCACCAGATTACATTGATCCTGCTTTAATTGAATTGCCATCAGAAGAAGAACTTGGTGATTTTGAGATCATTATTTAAAGAGAAATTGAGTGTGAGAAGCAAAATTAGTTTATTAATCCCTGTTTACTATTATCATGAATTCTTGTTGCATAATAATATCGCAAGATGAGAGAAACAACAAAAACAGTGCATAACGTGAATAAATAAAAAATTAAAACTTAACAAAATTGAAGTGCATATGGTTTTTTATTTGAATAGATTTTCATCCAAATTTAGAAGTAGCTGTAGATAGTATACAATCAATATAATTTTAACATTTTCTAATTATTGCAGATAAGTTTTTTATAAATTTAAAGCATTTTTCATATTATGCTTGCTTTCTTCCTTCCTCTCTTCTTTTCATAATTGATTGACAATAAAACAAATCATAATTCCTCTATTAATTTATGGAACTGAATACTTGGTGTGATCGATACGTGGGGTGTTAACTGTAAGAGGAGGCATTCCGGGCAGATTTAGACTTATTTGAGTTTGAACTTGTGGATAACTTTCGAATGTCTGCAGTTGAGGCGCTGGCACGTTGAACTGTGAACTAACAGGCTGAAAGTTTTGCTGTTGAAAATTTTGTGCGTTGTTGCTATTTGAATTCGCATCTACATAATTTATTGTTGACGACTGTTGTTGTTGATGCTGAGGAGGAGGAGGATAATTAAATGCCTGCTGAAGAAGTTCAGATTGATTTTGAGTTTGCGGCATTGTTGGGAAATTCATCGGAGGAGGAGGTTGATGAAGTGGTTCTTGAAACTGATTCATATTATACATTGGAATTGGAATTGCCGGTGTAGTTACTAAAAATTTATTTTAATGTTTTTTAAAAGATAAAAGACATAAATAAATATATGTTAAACTATCATCAATTACCTTCGCAATTCACAAAACTTTGGTTAGCTACTGGTGTTGTTGTTGATGTTGATGTAGCCAAATTTGTTTGCTCTAATTGAGCGGATGTAATTGTTTGATTCTGCTCGCTATTAATAAATGCTTGTGATGGACTCGAAAAAGTACTTGGAATTGTTTGCTCAATAATATTTGCATTAGCTTCAGTGACAGCTGTAATAGTTTTCACATCAGACTGCTGTGCATTTGTTGTAAAATTTGCTGGAGAAGTTGAACTGGCAATTGATATCGGATTATTATTAATTAAGTTATCAACAAGTGCTGATGAGACACTGGGAACAACGGGAGGTGAAAATGTGCTAGCAAGTGGAGTAACCATTGGAATAAATGGAATCGGTTGTGGCGGATTTATGTTAGTAGTTGCTAATGTCGTTTGCACAATATTTGTTGCTGTAGTAGTTGCTGGTTGAGTTGACTGAAGTAACAGAGGTTTCGATTCAGGTTCCTAAAAAGCAATATAAAATAAATTTTGAGAAGAATTATAAATTTAAAATGATTATTTGCTTACAGCTGAAGAAAGTCTTATAGGAATGCGATGAAGATAGCCAAAACCAATTCCTGCACCGAGACTACCTTCTCCGCCCCAATTTGAATTTGGAGTAATGACAACTTCCCGACATTTATCTTCATCACAATTATAGACATAGAGTTTAAGTTGTTTATTTTCATGCGTCTCGATAAGAGTAAAAAGGTCTTCACTTTCATGTAATATAGAATCAGCACCGATAATGTAATCACTAAATGATCTCAAACCAGCCGCTTCAGCTGGAGATGAAGGATGAACTTCTAATATATGCCAAACATTTTCATTAGCACCCTCAAAACTACAAAATCTTATCGATACACCTAATAATCCTTGTCCACCCCATGTTTCAGAAGGTATTATATCGACAACTCTTATATTTTGAGTTTTGCTACTATAAACTAAAATAGTTTTTGTCGTCAATTATGATTAAAATGTATTAGAAAAAAGATTGATCTTACCAGTAACTTTAATACTCTTTTCCTTATTCGATTTTAATAATTCTTTTAACGTGTCATTATCTTGATCTAGCCTTGTATTTCCAATGGCCACAATAAAGTCAAAAAATGCTTCTAATCCAGCTTTTTGACCTGGAGAATTGTCTTGTACCTAAATGTAACAAAATGATGATGTGTCAAAAAAAGATTTTATCAATAATTACAGGAAATTTCAATTACCCTTAGCACATGGTAACCTTCAGTGCCTCCACCTGGGATTTCTACACTTTGCGATGAACCCATATTAATTTTTTAGATGATTATTTAAATGTTCTTTTCAATAAATAAAAATTTTTCCGAAATCAAAATAATAGAGTTGAGGGATCAAATGTATGTACATACACACTGTAAAAAAATTCAAAATAAATTTTAACGTTATTATCAACTTTTCTCTGTTTGAACTTCAATCAAGTCATCAAGTACATTTTTTATTTATTCTAATCATAAACTAAATCAAATATTTTAACTACATGTAGTATATAATATATTTCATTTTCTTCTATATTATTTTTTTTTTGAATCAGAAGATAATTATCTTTTTAATACTGGGAAAAATTGATACTAATAATGAATAGATGAATTTGTTTTCAATTTTTCCTTCATTGTAAATGTTAATTCAAGATTTCATTGCACATTGCACAAAAATTTCAACAGCATATATCGTCTCGGAATGATGAAATAAAATAATAATTTTTACTTTAAGTTAAGATATTACACATAGTACATATAATAATTAATTTGGTGTGTGCATAATATGCAAGATAGCAATTTATAAACAATTTTTTTTCCGAATTTAAAGTTGCAAAGACAAAAACAACGTTACAATAGATACATTTTTATAGATCGAATTAATTTTTTAATCCTCTAGATTGCGGAAAGCTTGTTGTAATTCTTCATGCAATTGATCGAAATCAGCTTTGATTTTTGCTTCACCGTCTTTGACTGGATCTTTAAATTTCATAGATGATAATTGATAAAGCATGTTGCCCATTGAATCACGAATGATGTTCCATGTAATTTTATTTTCTGATTGTGCTGTTGATTCAACAGCGTGACGAGCCATATCGTAGAATGCAATAAAATTTCTTAACATGCCGACAGTTTTATAGAATGGACAGAAACGATCATATGATGAATAAGAATTTTGTTGTAAAAAGTCATCCTTAAGAAGCTTAGCAACTTCTAATGTGATCTTATCAGTTTCAGCCAATGATGCTTTACCAACGAGTTGCACAATTTCTGACAAGTCTTCTTCTTCTTGAAGAATTTCCTTCACTTTTGTACGTAATGGAACGAATTCGGGGAAGTTTTTATCATAAAAATCATCAAGTGCACGCATATATTTACTATAGTAAATTAATAAAATTTTTTAGTTTAAATATATATATATTTTTAAATAATAAAAAAGAATAAATGTACCTGTATGAAATGAGCCAATTGATAGATGGAAAATGTTTACGTTGGGCCAATTTTTTATCCAAACCCCAAAACACTTGAACAATACCTAAAGTAGCAGATGTAACAGGATCTGAGAAGTCACCGCCAGGTGGCGATACAGCGCCGACAATTGATACTGAACCTTCACGTTCTGGATTACCCAAACATTTAACACGACCAGCACGTTCGTAAAATGAGGCAAGACGAGCTCCCAAATAAGCTGGATAACCTGAATCAGCAGGCATTTCAGCGAGACGACCTGAAATTTCACGAAGAGCCTCAGCCCAACGAGAAGTCGAATCAGCCATCATAGAGACATTATAACCCATATCACGGAAGTATTCAGAAAGTGTAATACCAGTATAAATGGAAGCTTCACGAGCAGAGCAACAGGCATGTTTGATGTGTTAGCGACAAGAGCTGTACGCTTCATGATAGACTCAGTTACGCCATCAATTTCAACAGACAATCTTGGGAAATCACGAAGTACTTCAGACATTTCATTTCCACGTTCTCCGCAACCGACATAAATAATGACATCTGAATTGGAATATTTTGAAAGGGCTTGCGAAAATAACAGTTTTTTTCACAACCGAAAGCACCAGGTATAGCAGTTGTTCCTCCTTGAACACATGGAAACAATGAATCCAAGACACGCTGACCAGTCAGCAAGGGATGATTTGCTGGCAATTTTTCAGTGACTGGACGTGGCTGACGAACAGGCCACACTTGCAACATGGAATATTTATTGATTTCACCATCAAATTCTGTCTCAAGAATGATATCATCCACTGTATAATTGCCTGGTGGTGCAATATAACGAACTGTTCCTTTCGCTCTCGGTGGTACAATCAATTTATGTTTGACTAAAGTATTTTCATGAACTACACCATACAAATCACCTCCAGTTATGTGCGATCCGACTTTTACATTTAATGGATTAAAATCCCATGATTGAGTACGAGAAAGTGAAGGAATATTAATTCCCTTTGGGATATAAATTGATTGTGTCAATTCATTAATGTCTTTTAATGGACGTTGAATACCGTCAAAAATACTACCCATAATACCTAAATGAACGTTTTTTATTACTACAACTCTTTCCTATTTTTTAAAACTTATTTTTATTTACCTGGACCCAATTCGACTGATAAAGGTTTGCCAGTTCTCAAGACAGGATCACCAACAGTTACACCTGATGTTTCTTCATAGACTTGAATTGTTGCCATATCACCTTCTAAACGAATAATTTCACCAACCAATTCATAATAGCCTACACGCACCAACTCGTACATAGCTGATCCAGCCATTCGTTCAGCAGTGACGACTATAAGAGTATATTATAATATATATATATAGTATTTTGATTTTCTTCTCTCTATAACAATTTCTTGTTCTGAGACTTACCAGGTCCTGAAACGGCAAATACATAGCCGAATTTTGACTCACGGTCCTCATTTGCTATCTTCTTTAAATTAGACATCTTCTCGCTTTCTAATGAGAAAAATAGAGCAATTTTTTGATCACATGACCACATAGATCTTATGAGTGAATTTCAAAAAAATATGTTATGATGTTTGAATTGTTAGAAATGAATTGAATTTAGGTGATTTGAATTATGAAAAGGACTCATATATGTTGGTAATTTATTTTAAATTAAGGATATAAAAGTTGATTTAAAATTCAAAACAAAAAATTTCATGAGAAGAAGTGTAAAAATTCAGAATTTTCTTTCTAGCTAAATTTCAATATTTATTATTAAACTAATTAAACTTACATTGGTTAATGTTGATGCTCACAATAAATATTCTCTTTAAAATATCTTGAAAAACTATTCTTTTTCCTTTTCAAAATAATTTTTCAGAATGTTGCTCCACTGTCGCTCACTCGGTCACTTGACAACCTTATCTGATGTTTTAGTATCATACACTATGGGAGTTTTAATAAATTTCGTGAGCTTTCTTTGAAAACATATTTCAATATAACTTAAATAATAGAGAAATAAAAACCATGTTACAGAATTTGCGAATAAATACTTGAAAATTTTATTATATCATCTCGGTTTGCGACATAACTGCAACATTTTTTTTGTAAGCAACTTCGTCATGTGATTGAAAATTTATTTTTAAGATCAATTGCAAAAAAGTAAGAAAGATTTTTATTTTTCTCTGTTAAAAATTAATCTAAAATTCTTTTTCTATTTAATTTTTATAATATAAAAGATAATCTTAAAATTAATATAAATAGATTTTAGTAAATTCAGATTTTTTCTCAAATTAAAAACTTGTAAAAAAACATTCTCATTACAAAAAAAAAATATTGATTTGAAAATTTCAGTTCGGGATGTCTAATTTAAAGAAGATAGCAAATGAGGACCGTGAGTCAAAATTCGGCTAATGTATTTGCCGTTTCAGGACCTGGTAAGTCTCAGAACAAAGAATTGTTATAGAGAGAAGAAAAATCAAAATACTATATATATATTATTATAATATACTCTTATAGTCGTCACTGCTGAACGAATGGCTGGATCAGCTATGTACGAGTTGGTGCGTGTAGGCTATTATGAATTGGTTGGTGAAATTATTCGTTTTAGAAGGTGATATGGCAACAATCCAGTCTATGAAGAAACATCAGGTGTAACTGTTGGTGATCCTGTCTTGAGAACTGGCAAACCTTTATCAGTCGAATTGGGTCCAGGTAAATAAAAAATAAGTTTTAAAAAATAGGAAAGAGTTGTAGTAATAAAAAACGTTCATTTAGGTATTATGGGTAGTATTTTTGACGGTATTCAACGTCCATTAAAAGACATTAATGAATTGACACAATCAATTTTATATCCCAAAGGGAATTAATATTCCTTCACTTTCTCGTACTCAATCATGGGATTTTAATCCATTAAATGTAAAAGTCGGATCGCACATAACTGGAGGTGATTTGTATGGTGTAGTTCATGAAAATACTTTAGTCAAACATAAATTGATTGTTACCACCGAGAGCGAAAGGAACAGTTCGTTATATTGCACCACCAGGCAATTATACAGTGGATGATATCATTCTTGAGACAGAATTTGATGGTGAAATCAATAAATATTCCATGTTGCAAGTGTGGCCTGTTCGTCAGCCACGTCCAGTCACTGAAAAATTGCCAGCAAATCATCCCTTGCTGACTGGTCAGCGTGTCTTGGATTCATTGTTTCCATGTGTTCAAGGAGGAACAACTGCTATACCTGGTGCTTTCGGTTGTGGAAAAACTGTTATTTCGCAAGCCCTTTCAAAATATTCCAATTCAGATGTCATTATTTATGTCGGTTGCGGAGAACGTGGTAATGAAATGTCTGAAGTACTTCGTGATTTCCCAGAATTGTCTGTTGAAATTGATGGCGTAACTGAGTCTATCATGAAGCGTACAGCTCTTGTCGCTAACACATCAAATATGCCTGTCGCTGCTCGTGAAGCTTCCATTTATACTGGTATTACACTTTCTGAATACTTCCGTGATATGGGTTATAATGTCTCTATGATGGCTGATTCGACTTCTCGTTGGGCTGAGGCTCTTCGTGAAATTTCAGGTCGTCTCGCTGAAATGCCTGCTGATTCAGGTTATCCAGCTTATTTGGGAGCTCGTCTTGCCTCATTTTACGAACGTGCTGGTCGTGTTAAATGTTTGGTAATCCAGAACGTGAAGGTTCAGTATCAATTGTCGGCGCTGTATCGCCACCTGGCGGTGACTTCTCAGATCCTGTTACATCTGCTACTTTAGGTATTGTTCAAGTGTTTTGGGTTTGGATAAAAAATGGCCCAACGTAAACATTTTCCATCTATCAATTGGCTCATTTCATACAGGTACATTTATTCTTTTTATTATTTAAAAATATATATATATTTTAACTAAAAATTTTATTAATTTACTATAGTAAATATATGCGTGCACTTGATGATTTTTATGATAAAAACTTCCCCGAATTCGTTCCATTACGTACAAAAGTGAAGGAAATTCTTCAAGAAGAAGAAGACTTGTCAGAAATTGTGCAACTCGTTGGTAAAGCATCATTGGCTGAAACTGATAAGATCACATTAGAAGTTGCTAAGCTTCTTAAGGATGACTTTTTACAACAAAATTCTTATTCATCATAAGATCGTTTCTGTCCATTCTATAAAACTGTCGGCATGTTAAGAAATATTATTGCATTCTACGATATGGCTCGTCACGCTGTTGAATCAACAGCACAATCAGAAAATAAAATTACATGGAACATCATTCGTGATTCAATGGGCAACATGCTTTATCAATTATCATCTATGAAATTTAAAGATCCAGTCCAAGACGGTGAAGCAAAAATCAAAGCTGATTTCGATCAATTGCATGAAGAATTACAACAAGCTTTCCGCAATCTAGAGGATTAAATGACTCTTTTGTTTTAAATCAATATATCTATTAAATATTGTTATTATCATGTGTCCATAAAATATCGCATACTTAAATTTATTTAGTGATGTCAATGACTCGTTCATTACACACTTACTTACCTAATAGAAAAATGAACTAAAATTAAATTTATTTCATTTAAAGATGTGCTATAAATTTTAAAATCATTCCATTGAAGTGTTAATTGAAGAAGTTATGTGTATCGTTTTTATCACGTTTGAGACGAGAGAAGAAAATGTAAAAGTTTTTAAAATTTGCCGCTTTATTTCACTTTTATTTATAAATGACAATAATTCAATGATGAATGTCTTATTAATTTGAATTTTTTCAATCTTCTAAGTAGAATATTTTATTTACTAAATGTACTTTACCTATTTGCTTGAAGTTTTAATGGAATGTATTAAAAATAAATGAGAAATGTCAAAAACTATACATATTATACATATATAAAAAGAATATCATGCTAAATCATGCAGCTAAAAGTTTTGCTTCAATTTAGATTCCAAAAAGTCACACAAATTTTGTTACAGCAATCGGGATAAGGAAGTTTATGATCATTGAGAATTATTGTGCATTGATCCAATGAACTTTTTCCGCAACTTTGTTTTTAGATATTTTTAAGGTAGAAAGAGAATAAAAAAATATGCAAATTAATTTTTCTGATTATTGAATCAACGATAAAATTTTTTGTTTTGATCAGTAGATATTTTAATCTTTTACCTTTCAATGTATGTTGAAAAATCTTCATTGCACCACATACGTGAACATCCGTTATCAAAATAACTATTAGGTAATAGTTTAATTTTTTTAATTCCAATATCACAATAATCTACACACGTCCCGTTACTACAATCTAAAATTTATGATTTCAAAGATGCTTAAATTTTATTTAGAAAAATATATTACAACCTGTTTGCCTTTTTGGAAGTCCAAAATATGTTGCGGAATATACAGTATGACAAATTGTTATTAATAAAATTATTTGATAAATCGAAAGCATTTTTATATTTTAATAATTTTAATTTTTACTTGTCGGGAGAAAATTTAATTCTTATTCTGATCGTCGGAATCCCTCGAATACAACTGATGAAAGATTTTTTTTCACAACTTTTAAGCATGCTAATTAGGTAACAGAAAAAAACACATTTATGGAATTTTCAAAAGTATGAATCATTGCTTGTTGAAGAAAATACGTAGTAATATTGATTTGATAATTTTTTTTTCAAAAATAATTTATGTTAAAGGATATAGAGAATTAAATATTTTCGAAAATATCTCATTCATAATTAGGTTAAAAATAATTATAATAACATTCATCAAATGTTAATTATCATATTTCTTGTTTTTCTGTCTTCTAATGAGACTGGCGTCAAACGAAAAATGCTTTATTATAAAATCATCTTAACTATTTTTAAATTATTTAGCCATATAAAACAGAGTTTGGATAAAACCACTCAAAATTGTATTGACGGAGTTGATTGTTGCGTTCATCATACTGTTGACTTATTGGTTGGTGCCTTATTTGAGGCATAAAGCCGAATTCGTTTGCATTGTATGATACTATCCTCTTAATATTGTCACGTCCTATTGAAAAATATTCTCCATTTTTGTTGCCTGAATAATCTCCTTCTTCTTGATGTCCTTGAAAATCTGTCGCGTAATTAAAGCGATATAAAAGTCCATTATTATTATTTAATTTATTTTGATACTGCTGTTCTCCTTGAAGTTTATTTGAAAGCTCAAAATTGAGCTTTTCATTCATTTGTGGTTGCCTACTATTAGCGTTTGACAGTTGATTGTTTTTTGACTGTTGTTGATACTGATTGTTGCCAATTTTGTTTGCTTCATTCAATGAATTTTCTACATTTTGGTTAACATTCTCAGAGTTAAGTGGATCATTTTTGCTAACTATTTTAAATGGTGGTGGAATTGTAGTCGAAGAGTCATTATCCGATTTATCCGATATAATAGTTGGTTTTACTGTATCAACAGCTGGTTTGGATGGTAAAGCACATGATGCACAAGTTTCACTTTTTTGTGATACATCAGTTGTAGTCATATCAAAGCTGTTTGAAGTGGTTTTTACAGTGAATGGTTGCACTGTAGTTGATGGAATAAATGACTGATCAGGAAACTGATTCAATTTTATATTTTTCATTGATAAAATTTTAAAGTTTCCATTTTCATCAGTTGCATATACAGTAACATGATAAACATTATCTGCTGTAATAAATCCGTACTCGCCATTTATTCGTCCATGAATATCTGGAAGTATTTAAAGTGAGGAAGAAAAATGTTGAGCATTTGTCAGTAATAGATTAATAGACTTGCTACCTTTCGACTCTCGTCTATGTTGATTTCCTTCGATTGTGTATCCAAATTCATAAGGTTTATTCTCGCCAGTATACCATATCGATGCACTTTTTATTTCAAGTGTCAATGTGAGCAGTAGAAATAGCATCAATGTCTATGAAAACATAAATTTTTCTTTATAAAAAATTTAAAAAATTTATGTTTTATTGAAGTGCACAATAAAAGATTATCGTCCATTCTTTTTGTTTACATCTGAAGATTTGAAAACACATATTAAGAACGCTATTCGATGTTGAAATTTAACTTTATGGAAAGATCTTTAATGCATTGTTCTTATTAAAATTTATTACGCTCTTCATTGTTGATTGGATTACTATTCAAATTTTTATTACTGTTTTAACACATTTTCGTTTAAAGCTTTTCATGCAAGCCTTCATCATTATTCATTCAAAAAAAAAGAAGTTGATTGATGAAAGAATTCGATAAATTTATTTAGTGAGTAAGCGGCTATTTCAGCTACTTAAACATGCTCATTAATAGTCGCAGAACAAAAGGATTTCGCGAGTTTAGTTTTTGTATTCATACACTCTTAGACACACTTCATTCAGTAACACTACTTGAAAGACAATAAATCTATACAGACTAAGTAGAGATTACAAAACTAGTGACTCATTTGAGCTGATTTTATAAATGGATTTTAGGCATCTTTAAATGAATTTATATCAAACGATGCACTTGATTAAGATTGAGACAGAATTTATTTTTAAGTTGATAATAGGATGATTTCATCTATAGACATTTTGATTACTTACATTGATTTTATATACTATGATAAAATTAGCGTTGAAGATAAAAAATTTAAATTATCGCTACAATAACACAAAAATCATTTTGATGTCGGAATATTGAGAATATAGAAATATGAGGAGCGGATGATGGAGTTTAGATCATAAAATGTATATGACATTGCGACCACTCAATAAAAAATAAAGAATCTATCATAAAAGATTTGAATGAAAACAATTATATGTTCACAATTTAATATTGGCATTCATTTAAAGTTTTAATTATGAACGAAAAAATACGAGTGTTTTAAAAATGATCATTATACGTGGTGATTCCGTACTGTCTATCCAAAAACTGAGTGATAATTTATAAGATTGTAAAAATGGTCTTGCAATCTTTTGTGTTAAATGGTCAGTTCGTATCGATTTATTGAATTATAAAATTAAATTATTAATCATTAAGACCTTCTAGAGAATATTTTACAATTCCGCAAAAATGATCATATGAATATTATCAAAAAGCAGTTTTTGCCCTGTTAAAAAAAATGAATACGATGTTAATGCTTCGTACATCTATTTTTAAGTTTAATAATCAAAATTTTCAATATATTACTGTCGTAGCAATATATCTTGATAAACTTTTTTAGAAATGGTGTTTTCATTGAAATTATCGCAATTTTTAATATCTTACTTGTCTAATAATTTTTAAGAAAATGTATATAAAATATGAACTTATCCATGTCATACTTCAAAAAAAATTATATCATTTTTAGGTTCAATAAAATTAGTAATTATCATGCAGATTTATAATGCATTATTTGTTCTTATTAATGCTTATGATTGCAACAGCAATTTACACACACACGTGCTAACATAATAATTATTGATTATTATTTTTTGCAATCAAAACTACAAGAAAACATTTTGTGCTGATGTGTGATTTTTAAAGTAGGTGTGCCTTCATGATTTATTCGATAAAAGTTGATAATGGTGTTTATTATGATTTCTAGAGATTTATTCATTCATCCATTGATTTACTAACCATTGATCATTAAAGTTTAAAGAGATTTTGAGACTTCCGATACCCATCAGATTAAAGTTTTTATGGAAAAAAAGAAACAAAAGAGTGAGAGAGAAATAGGTAGTATGTTAAATGTTATATTCATGTGGGCTATCATAAAAAAAACTTAAAACTATTCTGACAACCTGCATTGTGAATAAAAATAGTCATAAATTTTTTGATAAAACACTACTAGAGTTTTTAAGCTACATGACAGTAACGGTCTTATTGATTTATCTGCTGAGTTGAAGCCAATTAAAAAGCTTTTTCTATCAAAAAGCAAATATTTATGAATCACGTGTTTATGCTTTGTGATTCGTTAAAAGGACGATATCTCGAAATATGCCAAATGATAAAAACTTTGCAAATGTATACACTGGTGATCTGATATTTTAGACACATAAGAGCTTTAAATATGAATCATCAATATCTTTTACATCAAAGACATTGTGTCTCACATTTTCGTTTGATTTTAAACGTTAAAAATTCATTTTAATGTTTTGAGGTGTGTGATTTAAAATATTCCTTTTTTGCATTTATATTTTAAATTTGAACTCATCTTAATATAAAATATGTGTAACTGATATTGTTCAAGAATAGATCTGGTTTTTCCTCGTGTCAAAAATATTTTATACAATAGATAACGAAATACCCACATTATGTAAAAAATAGTTTTTATTTTCATTTCAGAAATTAAATTAATAAGCGTCATTTTTTTAAAAATGAAATAACATTTTTGTGAGTTAAGTATGATATAAAAAAATATGCAATACATACCAGTTTTGAGATTACAAATGAACGTAAATTATTCATGATTCCTAAATCAGAATTTTGTTTTTAATTTTTTTTTAAAAAAAATTATTTTCTTATTTAGAAAATTTTTCGTTAGAAAGTTTATTGAATTTTTATTTCATGCACTTTAAATTCTTTTCTTATTATCGCAAACTTTGCTCAACTTATTCACACTAGCATCATATAGTTTTTCGAAGTGACTCGAACGAGTATGAAAGCAATACTACCCGCTGTTCAACTTAAGAAAGATGAAAAATACTTTAATTACTGTTCTCGCGATCTTTGGTTTATACTCTTTTAGTTGCTAGTATCTATTATGAGTGTAACTCTCAAAAGAAAAATAAAAATCTTCGATAATTTTTCGAAGAGTCGAATATTTTCTTAAGTGTAGATAAATTTTCAGCATCTATACCCACACATATTTTTAGCGAATTTTTGGAAAAAAATACGCTATTATATTCACTATGGCTGGCTGGCTGTTCGGCTGTTAGGCTGTTCGGCTGTTCGGCTGGGCGCTGAGATTTCTTAAACTATAATAGCTAGAAACTTCGGGGTTGTTTTAAATGATCAATTTCATTGCCCTAATATGCAGGCACTTCTTTATATTGAGTTAAATTACTTTTGTGATTGACAATTTATGAAAATATTCTTCATAACAAAATTTTCTGAACATACGCAACTTTTCGAGAGTGCGTTTAGAAAAACAACATTTTGAAATCACACTAACCGTTATATTAGAATGCACAACATTTTATTCAAGAATTATTAATCATTATATTCTTTTTAAAAAACTCTTAATAAACTTCTACTGATTAAACATTTATTATTAAAAATATGATAACTTTTTGCGATGTAAAATTGTTAAAAGACACTGATCTGTTGCGCCAAAAATTCGCTCTAATCGAGTATGATGGCACATATACTGATTAATTTTGGTTACTTTGTGCGTCTCTTTCTCTCTCTACAGAAAAAAACGGCTAAACGAAATAGAACAAAATAATGTTTTGAAACTAGTGGGGCTTTTAAAAAAATAATACGAGCTTTAAATTCCTTCTCTGTATTAAGTTCGCTGTATGGAAAAAAAATTAAGTAAAAAGAAATTTGTTTCATTTTTGTTTTCCAGCTAAAGTGGCAATTTATTGACTTTAATTCTTCTTTTGTCTCTTTTTTCAATTTTTTATTTCTTCGTAAATTAACAACAGTATTCATTCTCATGTCATAAAACTCTACCATTTTATAAAATTAAAATTTTTATGTAGAATTTTTTAATTGTAAATTGACTTAGAGTTAACAACTTCTCGCCCATCATCTTCTCAATAGTAATAATTTTTCCTTTCATAAATGTCCTACACTCTTCTATGATTCCATTTGTAGAACATTTATTAGAATTAAGAAAAATTAAAATGGCAATTTTTTATCGTTAAGACACTCATCATTACTTTGGAACCAGCTATTTGCTTCAGTATATTATTTTTAAGAAAAATGACTTCTAGAATTCTTGTTGTTCAATTAATAGGTGAAAAAAGACAAAAAATAACAATACTAACATCGATGACATGTTAATAGTGCTTTTTATTGATAGTTCAGAATTTATTGCCTGAAATAATGATTTGAGTTTGATGAAAAACTTGGTGGTGACAAATTTAATAGAATGCTTTGTAGTAAAAGGAAAACTTTCGTTACAAAAGTCTCGTATTTTCGTCTCGACAGATTGCGAATAAAAGAGCCTTTTTTTCGTATTTATAGGAAAACGCTCTTACAGCAATGTGGATTCTAAACTCTTCTTGAGCATGCATTACTGTCTTGATAAGTTATTCTTCTTTTAAATTGTTTCATATCTGCCTATAAGTTCTTAAGCATATCACATTATTGAATTATTATTTCATCAGTTTTTAAAGAGTCATCTCTAGCAATGCATTTTTTTGCAAGCATTTTATTCAACAGATATTGAAAAATATTGATTGAGGAAATTTTTTTTATTTAATAGCAGTAGTAACAATGCATTGTTATTTCAAGGTTTTATTTAGAGGAGAAGTAATGTTTTATCTATCTTGAATGTATTAAATTTAATGTGAGAATTTTATATATATGTATGTGGTATAATAAAGAATGTATCAAAAAAAATTTTGTTCTAAAAGATATTTTTTTTTCTCTCTGATAATTTTAAGATACCTTATGGTAAATTTATAAAAAAATAAGGGAAAATTTAATGATGATCTGTATGTATAGTAAAGATATGAAAAGGTGATAATTTTTGTTGAGCACCAAATGAATTTCATGGATATTTTGAAGAACTCATTTTTCAAGTTTTTTTGACACATAATTTTTCAGAAATTTTCATAATGAATCTTCAAAAAATCATAAATAAGATTATGGTGTACTCATAAAAGCTATTTTAATTATCTACTGAAACTGTCTACCTAACTACATATTGGTTAATCTTATTTCATTTTTTATTTATTTATTCATCGGCGTTCATCGTAGCTCTATAAATACTCTTTCTAAATATGTGTTAATCAGTTATAATTATCATTTCTTCACCTCATAAGTTTTCCTTACATTGTATTTCTCAATTCAATAAATATGGATATGTGGAGAACAAAGCATATTTGAACAATCAACTTCCATTGATGAACTCTTGTTATTTTTATTTATGTTTTTTTAAAAAAGATTTTCATTTTGTTTTTATAAAATAAAAAAAGTTCATTTATAGCAAAATATGTTCTTCATCTTTAATTATAATTTTTAGTCAGGTCTTTATAATCTATTAATATGTTCTGCTGCAATAATGTTTTCAAGCATTATCTGTTCACCTTCTGCTCATTATCATTAAGAAACAATTTCAAGACTTTCATGATTTTACATTCAATTTCATTTTTTCACATTTTTTTCGTCTAAAGTAAAATATCTTGACTTGTTTATTAGAAAATAAGTAACTTAGCTTAAATTTTGTATATAAATTAACAACATTTACACTCTTTTTTTATCCGAACAAGCTGATAATAAAATGTACAAAGAAAAATAATTTTCGTTTTACGAAGAAAAAAAACAAGAATCAACTTAATAAAAGAAAAATATTTTGTTATTAAAGTAAAATGAGGCTTTCCTATATTAAACTTTGTTAATAATCATAAAAACAGATGTTAGAAAATTAACTTTATATATTCTACTTAAATTTACAGCGTCGATTCCATTTGACTAAGTTCTTTGCCTTTACCTTTGGCTTCAAGCTTTGGTGGCTGTTCGGATGAAGGTGATGGAACAGTTTTTACGATCTTTGGAACTATTTGAGAATAAAATAAATAAAATTATTCTTCATGTAGAAAATATCGTAGAAGTAGAGGATCATTATTAAGCTTACTCATTGTTATTGGTTGATCATTTTCATCGTCTTCATCTTCATCATTTTCTTCAATCGGTGTAAGCACTTCAATATGAACAGGACTTTCAGGTTGCTTTCGATATTTTACTGCTACTGGTGCTAGAAAACTTGCAATTGCACTCAATCCAAAAAGAGCACCTGTTAATTTTTTATATTGATAAATATTTGATGTATGAATAGTTTTCATAGACTCACCCGCTGTAAAAAACGGAATATCATAACTCTGTGTAGCTTCATAAATTGCACCTGCTAAAGGCGTTCCAATTATTGCTTAAAAGAAAAATGAGAATTACGTGACATATAAGAAAAAAATTATGACATTTTTCGTACCTGCAACACCACGGAAAAGTATGAGCAATCCAAACGCATTTGTTAACTTCTCAAGTCCAAGTAGATCCACGAGGATAATGGATGTTAATGAAATATATCCAGCTGTGAAATATTGTCCATCATCATCATCATCATTTTTTTCATGGATGCATATGTAAAAAATTTGTATAAATTTACATACCAATAGCAAGTCCAAAGAAGAAAGCCATGATAATGTAACTAGTAAAGCTCGTACATAATGGTGTAATTCCGACAGAGATTGTGCAGATAACAAGGCAAATGTTATTAAGGAATAATGAATCGACTGATGGAAAATCAGCTACATATCCACATACTATACGCGCAAAAGTATTAGTTATACCAATCACTGACAAAAGCAATGGCGCTTGAGTCTTATCAATTCCCTAAATAAAGATAGATAAATGTTTGTTAATGATTCTTTAGCTTTTGCAAGAAATGGTTAAATTTAATTTAGGTTTTCAAATATTAATTTTTTTACCATCTAATAATCAAATTAAAATTAAATAATTTGAATGTTTTTATTTGTATTGGTAAAAACTTTTAACAAATATTTTACTTATGAACTTGAAAAAAAACTATATATCTTACTTACATTTTTCTCTGCAGCAGCAATAAGGTAAAAGAACGGAATATATAAAGCTGCCATTCCTAAATAAAACAAAATGATTAAAAAATTGATGATCTGATAAAAAGTACAAAAAACGTACCGAAAAGATTTGAAATTCCTATTAACATGAAAGCAGGATCGCGAAGAAGACTTACATCTAACATAGATGATAATGCAGCTTTAAAGGCCGGTGGAAGTTTAAAACAAGGGCACAAGTCGACAGCAGTTTCTGCATCTTGATAATGTGGCGTATCTTGCCGATGCTCTTTTTCAAAGCGTGTCAATGAAATAACCGAATTACGATAATCTGTCAGTGATTTCTGAGACTGATATTCCTTAAGATTTGTAACTGATCCAGAATAGAAAATATCTTTGCGACTCATCGGTCGCACCATGTGAGGTTTATGACTGAGAGAAGATTTTGACGTAAATTCCTAAATAAATATATTTGTAATTAGAATTATCACATGAATGTCATTCACTTCTTGGTAAATATATAAATATGTAAAAATGTGATGTGTGAATTTAAAAATGTAAATATCGTGCAATATTAAAAATAACTTTAAAAGCTGTTAGTGTCATGCATAAGTGAAGCATTTTAATGTGTTTATGTGTAAGTGTTATTCTGCATTTTTGCGAAATTTTTTAATTCTTAGATGTGTGGGACTAAAGTGTCTCGAGTGATACTAATTTATTTGATTTTTATGTACGCAGTCGTTGATATTTGGCACAGCTCTCGAAATCACTTTTTTATGTCCCTATATTGCATAATATTATGATGTAGAATATTTTCATGTCAATTTAGAAAAAAAAATTTTTTTCGCTTTCAAAAAAGTATATCAAAGACAAGCAGCAAATAAAAGTAGATAAATGTCCATCAACCAGTATGTAAAACCAGAATAAGAGAACCAGATAGAAAATGTAGGAATAATTTTAAATTTGGAATTTTTGTCAATACTAACAAGCTCGTCGGAATATTTACTGCCAATAGATCCTCTAGAATATCTATTATAATTACGTACATCACCATTATTTGCTTCGAGATCACCTCGTGATGACGCCTTGATTGGATTGAGCGAAGGCTGATAGCGACTTGATTCAGATGCCTTTCGACTTCTAAAAGATGGAACTGAACCATTTTTTGGGATACCTGCAAAATAAAGCTCAACATATGCTAAATATATTGTTTATAATTTAACTCACCTGATCCTTGTGAGTTAAATACAGGTTGACTTGCATTTCTCGGTATATTATTATTGTCAGTTGCTAAATTGTCACCATGTGCATCAGACTCTGAATTTCTGCTTCTATGTCTCTCTATATTTTTAATTTCAGGTGGACTTTGAACTTCATTAGTTCCATTCCCATTAGCATTTACCACTTTTGATTCAGCAATAGTTGGTAAAGTGGCTACAGGATGCATTTGTGTTTGAGCTAATTGATCAAGTGCGAGACTAGAGTGAACGCCTGGTTCATTATTAATAGGCATTTTTAATTTCTTTTGCGTTGTTCCATCTGGCATTGTTACTGTGAAATAAGATCCTGTAATTGATCCACGTTCCATTTGTAATCGCTTCTCTTCATACATTCTTTGCATAAGTGGCTTTTGTTTACTTTTTTTTGGATATGTTAATGGACGCATTAGAGCTATAATTTTTTATAATAAAACTTCTGCAATTAAAATAAAAATATAATTTCTTACCGCCAAAAATTGCACAATTAAGAATGATTCCAGCTAAAATGAGATTCGCACCTTTCCATCCACCAAATTGTTCAAGTAAAAATCGAGCAAGTGGGGCAAACACAAAAGTACCTGTTGAAGTTCAACAATAAACCTCATTATACATGAATTGTTAAATGTTAGTTGTGTTTAGGTTGTTAAGTTAAAGCTAGGATTCGGACTTGCATGCATATTTTTTGTCAAGTTGACTTGCAAAAAAATTTGTTTTATTCAACCAGATTTTATTTAATTAATTTAAAATCCAGCAAATGTGTATGAAAATCCATGATTCTTTCATTTAATATCTATTTTAATTAGATTAAATTCAATCTGAATGAATAAAAGACATTTTTGTGTAAGTCAACTTGAAATCAACTTGACAAAAAATATGCGCATATCAAGTAAATTTTGCATGCAAGTTTGAACAAGTTTATTTTATTTGAATAAAGATTATAATAAATTTTATATTATTTGACAGAAATAATCGCGTATTTATTACGAAGTATAAACATACCAAAACCACTGCCACATACAGCAATTCCAGTGGCAAGAGATCGCTTCTTCTCAAAATATAGACCGCATAAAACGACTACAGTGCAAATGTATTAAACAAAATTAATTTTAATTAAATGAATAATGTCTAAAATTTACCTGCTGGCAAATAGATCATCCCAAAGCCAATACCTCCTCCTACCCCATATGTTAACATGAGCATATTTACATTGACACTGAATGTACTAAGTACAAAAGCAGTACATGCAAGTATACTTCCTGCGATGCATACTGCACGACATCCAAATTTGTTGCAGAGTCCTGATACGATTGGACCTAAAAATTAAAGTTTTTGAGTCATTTGCATAGTGATTAAAACAATTGTATGATTTAATTTTACCTGCCGTTAAGTACATGCCGCTAAGTAAGCTTCCAACCCAAGCCACCTTTCCTGGTCCTTCATCAAAATATTTAACAAACTCATTTAGGAACACTCCAAAAGTGTATGCAATTCCATCTACTATCATGTTACACATGAATGACGCTATCACAATAATCCATCCATATCCCTAATTTAAATTTAAAATTTAACAAATTTTTTATATCGTAATTTGAAATTGTTAACTTACACCATCTGGAGGAGGCGGCAGTTCATTGTAATTAAATTCATCATCGTCATCATCATCAGGTGTTTCTTGTAGTTCGGCTGTAAGTCTTGCGGCCTCTTCACATGCTAGCTCACTGTCAGTCTATTATCGTCATAAATAAAATGTTGCAAAAGAAAATATTCAGTAACGAGTGAATAAAATTCCTAAATTAGTCATCAATTAGTTTCAATCAATTTGTTTATCCATAATTTATAAAAGAAGAATATTACAAAAAGAAACATTTGTTTGTGGTCCATATATTAATCAAGTTAAAAAGAAACATAATAAAACTGAAATGAAAACTATGAAAACATTTCAATTTGTTTGTGGTTAGCTTCTGAATGACGGTTGCTGTGTAGCAATATTTTTATTATATGCATCTTTCATACAATAATTTGCTTGAGACAAAAACTAATTTAAACTTCATCGAGAACAATTAAAAATTATTTTGCTAATTGATAGATATGTATACTTAATTATATTAGATGCTCATGTACTGTATGTAATCAACTTGTAAGTCATTAATCGAAACAATAAAAAGCAAAGAGTAGCAAGATAAGAGGCAACAACTCGTCAATCATAATTTATTGCTATATTGGTATGAGCAGAGAAATTCAGTTATTGATAATGTGTTTAACAACAACAACGGTCTATTATTTTCTATCATATTTCATTTTAATGATATAAATATTTATTGTACGCCAAAAAAAACGTCAGCAATGATAATAGTTTTATGCAAGGTGAAAAGTGGAAATAAAAATAATCTGAATGCTATGAAGAAACTTTTTCATATATATCATCATCGTCATAAGATATTTTGACATACACCATAATCGTTTTGTTTGCCTCATTCATTAGATTAGATTATCAGAAGTGTATTGGAATTTAATACGATTTAATTGCCTTGTTATATTGTACTTGTTGCTACCTTACAAATATTTTACATCAATTTTTCGAATTGAAAATTTAGTTTCTCCTTAATTGATACTGACTTTGACTTGAATTTGAAACCATTACTATTATTTTCAAACATCATGGCATTCAATTAAGTTTTATTTATTATATACTTATAAGTATTTTGAATACTATTTAATTTTTAGGTCATGACTTGAATATCTATCAAATTATATTCGGTATGTTATCATTTTTCTTTTAGGTTATCATCATTGTCTACGATATTAAATAGAAACAAGGTTAAATTTTTTAAAAAATCAAAATGAAAAAGTATTTATTGAAATAAATTAATAAAACTTTTAATTTCCGATGAGAATGCGATCAAAGTTCTTTGTGCTAAAAAATTATCATCTTTTGTTGCTGTAACTTGATAATATTGTAATAATAATAATCATGCTCGAGTGCTTAAACTGAAAGCTCTGAATTATTGATAAAAACGATAAGTTATTATAACTTATGTTAGTTATAATAGACAATAAAATTTACATAGAAATTTTGTGACTTTTTATATGAAGGCGTTTTATTAGTTATTTTATTATATGCAAGATTTAATATCAAAATTTTTAAACAAATTCAAAGAATTCTAGGAATAAAATGTAATAAAGCTATAACTGAGCGATAAAAAATTACTCAATTTATGAATATGAAAAATAAGACTATACTTAAAAATTTAATTTTATTTATGGTTACTTAAAAAGATCTAATTAATTTTTTCCAATTTATTAATATAATAAAACTATTAAAACTAAGAAGGAAAATCAAATCTTAGTATGTAGTTTTTACATTTACCTTATTATTATTATCCATTTTTAATAATATTTTCGTATCTGAATAATTTCACTAATATCCTCCGCTTTAACAGCTAATTCTTATTTTTTCTAGGTACTTAAATTTTTTGTTCAATATTCAGTTTATTTCTAATATTAAATAAAATTTCATAAATGTGTTTGCATATACAATGTTGATATTAGGTGAAATATATGTAATTGTATGATGTTTAAAAGAGTAAGAAATGCAAAGAGAGAAGAGAGAAAGAGGATTTTTAATTATTATTAGGAATTAAAAAATTCACACGCGCGCATAGTTTAGTTTGAAAACAAATGCATTAAGTATATTTATGCATTTTTTCTCTATTTTTGCATTCACAGCTTTTATAAAGAACTAATGAAAATGTTTAAATTCCGAAGCACTTAACCCACTTAAGAATTTCACGGTTGAACCGACCAACACATAACCATGTGATGCGAATAAAAATATAGTAAAAACTTATCCAACCGTAATGAAAGAAAGTCACTCGTAAACTGTTTCATATTTTTGAAAAAAAAATTCTTTTTGTGATAAGCGCAATAAAATATATCACTAAGACTCATGTGGCTCGTCATTCTCTGCTTTGAGTGTTATGTGTGTGCTCTTTTTTGGCACGAAGTTTAACGAGTAAAGACACATTGAATAAATTCGTATGTTTTCTAAATTTAATTTCATTCATAAAGAATATTGAACGATAGAACATTTATTATTGTGAAAGATAGAAACTCAAAATAGTCGCTATCGATTTGCTTTCGATGAAATCGTGTGTCTCTTTTAATTGAAATTACGCAATTCTAAGAACATAAAAAATATTTATAAAAAATTATCGTCTGAAATCTTTGCGTAATGATGGAGAGATATTTTTAATAGTGTTGGTATTCTTAAAAAAGTATAATTGATAAGGAATATATAAATTTAATATATACATATGAATGTGACAATTTGTATTGATATGTATACTACAATGAATGAAGTGAGTATGAAAATAAAAATAGTTGCATGAGGAATCGCGCGAAATTATTGAGAAGAATAAATAATTATACAGCTCCGAAATCAGCTGTTTGCTATCAAGTTCTACTTATTCTCTGAATTGCAAATTATTCCCTCAAATAATCAACAAGTTTATTAAATAGTGAACAACAAAAAAAGAGTGCAAAATTTGACACTTACACGATTAATGTTCCTGATTCGTCGTCCAGTTCTAAAATTTTCCATTGACATGTTTATGCACAACTTAAATATGCCTTCTTTCCTTCTTCTTTTTAAAGGAGTATATATGTTTATGATGCAACTAAAAATTTCACTTTTATTTAGTAAACTTAAAAAAATTCTTCTTTTCACTAGTATAGTCTACTCAACGTTCATCATAAGATTGTTGACGTTGATACATTTTTCAAGTTCTATTTCAATCTATCTCTCTTGTTTGTACTAGGTCCAGACACTGTTTAAGACATGTTTGTTTCTAGATAGCTGATGCTAAGTAAACGTAAACAATATTGATGAGTTTTTTATGACATGAGAATGTTTGATGATATTCAACTTTAACTATCTCAAGTGAACTAATTAATTTATTTTTTCAACGATACATACATTGTTTCAAGTCGATATTATGATTTGGAAAGTTTTATTTATAAAACTTCATGAGTAATAATTAAAATGCTGTTAAAAATTCTTGGAGCTTTTCATTGACACAACGTGATAATAGGTGTTAGAATTTTTAAAGAGACTTTTTAAAAAAACTTCTAGAGATAAATCTAATTGTATTAAAAAAACTTCATCATGACATATAAAAGTGTCAATTTTTTATAATAATTATATCACGCAATGCATACTTAATGTTGTAATAAATCAAATCAATTCACTTCAAGAAAATTTAAAACGGAAATATGTTTACTTCAAAAATTTGTACCCTGTTAATTGAAATTACTCGTTGACGTAAAATTATCAAAATAAGAAACATCAATAATATCTAAATGAAAACGTAAATAACGATAAATCTAATTCATTTGGAGTTTCATTTCAAATTTTAAAAGATCAGACTTAGGCATGATCTTAGATGAAATGTCTTAGAAACCACTTTTGACATGCTTTCTTTATAATTTGCAATATTTTGTAACATTTTATAACTTTTTTGGAAAAAAAATTTTCGACAATTTTTAGCGCATTTTTGGAACAACAATGCCGCTTATATCTTCACTTTGGCTGGCTGGCTGAGGCGCGAGATCTCGAAAACTTCAATAGCTAGAGACTTTCGGGTTGCTGTGTTTGATTTGTGCTATCGTTTTATTCCAGCGACGCTTAGTTATATTTCTGTTACTAGTAACATAATTTGGGAAATTACGAATTTAAATTTCCAAATTGAAATTTGTAAACAAAAATTTTTTGATATTTTATTTGAAAATAATTAGAAATCAACTAAAACTTATTCAATTGAAATTTTCAACAGAAAACCAACTAAAATTTAATCGATTAGGCTTTTATTTTTTAATCGAATAAGGTTTAGTTGATTTTTAGTTATTTGTAAAACCGTTTCGGACTTTCAATTAAAAAGCTCGCCGTACTTTCATACATCAAAATTTTATAAACATGATTTTTCCTATATTCTTAATTTATTTCGATCAAATTATTTTAAACTGTAAATCTATTTCTTAAACGAATCTAATAATTCTGTAATTTGTCAACATACACTGATCTAGGAACCAAAAATGCGCTAAAGTAATCCGACTTAAGGCGGACACTTTTTAGTCTCGTTTAGATTATTTGCATATATTCACATACATACGAGTATATTCGTATGTAGTTTAATTTTTAAGTAGAGTTCGGCACTTGATGCATATAGTCAAGTACATGCGCATGTAATTTTACAAGTTGCATGCAAGTTAATTTACATGAAAATGTCTATAATTCATTTAATTTAAATTTAGTTCGGTCCTAAACTTTGTAAATTTAAGAATTATTTACTTTTGTATAAATTTGATAAAATATTGACTGAATTCAATAAAATTTGAATGAATTAGAGGCATTTTTAAGTAATTTAATTTTACTACATGCATACAAGTCCGAACGCTACAAAAATGTCTACTTCGTGCATATTTTATTTAATTTGTTCAAAATTCATGCAAATTTATATTAAATTTAATCATTTTTAAAATGTAAAAGTTTTTAACAAACCAAAATGAATTAGAGACATTTTTTAGTAAATAATAGGGATCGGACTTGTATGCATATTTTACTTGATATAAGGATATCTTTTTATTCAAGTTGACTGTTGACGTGCAAGTGCCGAATCATAATTTATTCAGATTGAATTTAATTAAGTAAAATACAGTAAAACAAAGAATTCTTTACTTTCATGTATGGTTCGCACTTGCCCGCTGACAAGACATGTGTCGGCGCCGGCAATTGTTAAGTAGCAATTCAAGTTGATTTACTCAAAAATGTCTCTAGTTTATTCAGATGAAATTTAAATTTGGTCCAAATTTGGCAGATCAATATGAAAATCAATGATTCTTCAATTTACTAAAGTTTTGACCAAATTAAATTTCATCCAAATGAATTAGAGACATTTTTGAGTAAATCAACTTGAATTGCTACTTAACAATTGCCGGCGCCGACACATGTCTTGTCAGCGGGCAAGTGCGAACCATAGTTAAGACTAGTTAAGTGAATAAACAAACAGACAAATTGCGAATATTATGTCATTTTCCAAATATAATTTAAAAAAAAAAACAAGTATCTGTAAAATTTTCATTTTAAATATCCGATTGTTTCATAAAGTCATTGAACACAATAAAAAAATGTATACTACATGTAAACGAATCACAATAAGAGATATCGCATTCTACATTATTTACTTTCCATTTCACATTTTTCTTTGTTTCACAATTACTCATATGTAATGTTTTCGATCTGTTCTTCGACATCTTCTCTTTATTTCTATTTTTTTTTGTTTGCAATAATTACTCATTAAAAAAATACGCATTTCACAAAGAAAACAAAGATAAGCGTTCGACGATGAGCCCCCAAAAATTAGATTTATATATAGCAAAGACTCGATTTCTTAAAAATAGAATATGAATATATTTATTTTAAATGTTGATAATATTTGAAAAAATTTCAAACAAATTGGACAATATCAATAAAAAAATCATTATTGACAAAGTATGCAAATTACATTATCTATAATGTTATGGGCAATTCTCTGAATAAATTTGTCTACAAAAATCTCTACTTTTTCAAATTTCTCTCTTAATACTTGTTTTTACTTATTTCAAATAAATTTAATAGATGTAAAAGTAATACAGATAGCGATTGAGAATACTTTTAGGCTTCTAAAGACTTTAATTTGTCTAAAAATTGATTTTCGAAAAACGTCTATCAGGAACAAAACTTTTATTTTTTCACACATTTTTGCAAAATTTAGTTTTATTACTCACTGTAGTCACTCAAAAAAAAGTTTTTGTAGTTAAAAAGATGATTCTTTATCTTCTATACTAGTTTTTATAGCATTTTAACTTGTATTCGAGGAGAAATAAGCGTCTATCAGGAACAAAATTTAGAATTTGTAGAAATTAAAAGCGTTTGTAGAGTTGAAAATTTTTGTTTACAAAATCTTGAAACTCAATTTTTCTTTTACTTAACTTCATATTTTATGACCTTCTCATTGCAAAACACTGTTTGGAACTAAAACAAGAGAATAAAAACACAATTATAGAGAATAATGTAAGAAATAAAGAATTTGAATGATTTTCGAATTTTCGAACAAAATAAGTAGAGAAAGAATTACAAAATGCGTTTTTTCGCTCACTCAGAGAATTGCCCTTATATAAATATTCGGAAGTTGTTGAGCTTTTCTTGTGAATTTATATTATTTCCATTTCATTGAATAATTCACGCTCAATAAAAATTAAAGAAAGAAGAAATTAATTGTGATGAGTGTAGAGAGTATGTACAGCAACAAAGCAAAAAATATGATAATTACAGTTGCAATATACAAAATGAAAATTAAGAAAATTGTATCTCGGGCAACATTCAATGCCAAAACTATTATATTTACGTGCCTCTAAAAAAGTTGCAATTTCAATAATTTCATGCCTCTCTCACACAATCTGATTTATATTTTTGCATCAAAATAAAAGTTAGTTATTTAAAGTAGTGATAGAAAACTTGAACGACACTGATTCTTAGATAAACTTGTTTCAATAAATATAGGGTAAAGAACCTAATTTTGGGACACTTAATTTCTCTATAGAAAATAATGAAATATGGAGCAAAAACAAAATTTTTCGAATTGATAATTTCAATGAATTCAGCTGATTTGAGTACTTAAAATGTATTTTAGAGCAATAAAAGAAGTTAATTGAGTGATTTATCATCAAAAGTAAGTATAAAAACAAGTAAAAAATCGATATTAAAAAGTGTCCCAAAAATAGGTTTTCTGTCCCAAAATTAGATTTGATTTTATTTTGCTTATAATTCAATAATTAAATACTTATAGCTCTGAAATATGTGTTTAAATAATAAAGTAAAGCTCTATATTTATGTACAAAATATAATCATTGAGTTAATTCATGCATTAAAAGAGATTTTTGACATTTTCTATTGAAACCTAACAAAAGCGTCCCAAAATTAGGTTCTTTACCCTAGCACATAAAGAAAATAAATCGTTAAATTTTATCGAAAACATTCATTATTGAATTTTAATTTTTTTATATGGATTTAAGTCATTGAACTTCTCTTTATTACGTATATAATTTGCACACATATGTCTTCAAAATACATTAAAAGCACAAATATGTCATTATTGCTTGTTCATTATCATTTTTCAGAAGTCTCCTTTTCACTATCAGCTAAATGATGACATAAATATATACTGTTTATCATGTCATTGTTTTTTTTTCTTCTTAACATATTCATTAAACAAAAACAACCAGAGAAAAAAGTTGTATAAATTTATTTGTGTAATCAAAAAACAAATATAGTCTATGAATTGAAATGAAACGACGACAAGGTCATTCACTACACACATTTACACAAATATATTATATATCTATATTGGCTTTAAATCTTTTCAATATCATCAATATAATAAAATGTTTTTTTTTTAATAACAACACAAAGCCGTTTTTTAAAATAAGAAATAGTTTATTACTTATGAGCACTTATGAGTAATAAAAGTTTAATCCACGTGCATGTTGAATGGTAGAATAGTGTAAGCAATAAGAAGATGTTATTTGCTTTACATACAATATATGTATGTCACAAATAGTTTTTTTTCTCATTCATTCATTCATTCCTAACAAACAAAGAGTTTTTGTGCGCGAGAGTCAAGTTGCGTTAATCAGCTGTTTTTGACATATCACTCTGTATACATATATGAATGCACACATTTTCCTACACACATATACTCCTACACTCAAAAAAGAGAGAAAGAAGGAATATGTAAGAAAATGATATAAAAGAGAGAAAAGTAAGAAGAAGAAAGAAGGAAAATTTTCTTCTTTAACTTATAATCACTTTTTTATTCCATTAAAGTCTCATCTTAGCACATTGTATAATTTCACCTCGAAAAACTCTGACTTTCAAGAAGCCTTGAAATTACACATTTCAAAAATGTTTTAGTTTTAAAATTTAATAAATAATGCTGATTCAACTTAATATTTTTTTATTATGCGTTTATGACGAGTAACTAAACAAAGAATTTCATTCTTTCACTCATTTTTTTCTATTTGTGCAGTTTGCAAATAATTTCAGGGCACAAATTTCGTATCAATCAGTACACCAAACAACGTCTACCTTTGAAAAGTAAATTTAAGTGGAACTTGAACGAACAGTTCGCGACAATAAAGTAAGATAAACTAATAAACTTCTCGGAGCTCGCTATTTTGAATTTCTCTGAGCGCGAACAAAAAACTAAATGAAAAATTCGATAAAGTATTCAATTTTTCTTTTGCCAATGTGTTTGTGAAATGTGAGCAAGTGCGAGAGAAAATTTTTCCATTCTCTCACAATAAAAAATAAACATTTGTCACAAGAAGAAAAGTCCTACAATGTATAATGGAAATTTTATGATATATGAATGAAAGTCGGATAAAAATATGTATGAGAACAACAGTTCAATATTTTTGGTATAGATGTTTATCATTTTGCTTATTTGAATTTATTGCGCACCAAATCTATATAGAAAGAAGAATGTTAAATATAAGTATTGGGTCATTATAAAAAAAGCTTTTTAAGAGCTTTGTAAAAATTTAAATTTTTCCGCTAAAATTTTTAGACGATTTTAAAAACGTTCCTAGCGAGAATCAAAGTTTTTATAGAAAATTTATATGAGGACTATATTATAATATATTTTAAATAAAATTTTAAAATTCTTAAAAGAATTTTATTATTCAAGAGAATCAATCCAATCGATTCGATTCATTCAGTTTTTACATTTTCTAAAAAAAATTTCCCCTACAGTCTTCCCTCGAACATAAGAGATGCCTCTTGTATTCAAATAGAAGAGACAGGGTTTCTTATATTTGAATATAAGAGACGTCTTCTATACTCGAATTAATTTAAAATTTTTTTTTAAATTTCAAAAGAGTGAAAAATTTTAAGATTTTCTCTGATTTTTCATAAAATAACGGAAAAATTAAGTATTTTTACCGTATTTTTCAAAAATGTTTCTTATATTAGAGACAAAAATAGGCAAGGACACTCGACGATTTTCACAATTTTTTGCGATCTTTACGAACTTTTGCAATCTTTTGAGATCTTTCGCGATCTTTTTTCGAGTGTCCTAGTCTGGACAAAAATTCAATTTTTCTAAAAATTCAAAATTTTGTCAAATTCAAATACAAGAGGCATCTCTTATGTTCGAGGGAAGACGGTATTATTTACAACACAACAAAAACATTCTCGTGTGAAAAAATCAAAGTAAATTTTATTTTTGTTTTAAATATTCATAATTGTTAATAAAAGTTTGCATATTATTTAAAAATGTGCATTTTGCATGATGACAACTAAAGAAAGCTATAAAGACAGACAAGAAAATGAATTAGAAGTGTTGAAGGTATTTGTGAGCAATTATGTGAAAAAATTTCGTCACTTAAAATATTTTTTGTGGGTTTTTAGTCAATATTTGGTGATGACGTTGTTGATTTGCGGAAGAAAGAGGAAAAATGGATGCCACTTGATTTAACAATAAAGCTTAAACCTCAGAGAGATTCAAAAATATCTCAGGCCTATTGTCATATTGAACTTCATGTAATATGCCCGAAGAATTATCCAAAAGTTTGTCCCAAGCTTTCTTTAGAAAATGCAAAAGGTTTAGCAAATTCTGATGTTGTTACACTCCTCAATCAAATCAATAAGGAGGCATATGGTTTAAAAGGAGAAGTTATGATTTTCGAGATATGTCAATTTATTCAGTCATTTTTGCATGAACGCAATGTGCCGCCTAAAGGTTCATTTTATGATGAAATGCTAGCTACAAAGCAGAAAAGAGATCAAGATGAACTTACACAGCAAAAAGAAATAGAAGAAAAGAAACGACAACACATACAGGATGAAATTCTCAAGAGAAAAGAGCAATTGAGAAAAGAAAATCGAATACGAAAAGGTACTACTACTGATAGTCCGTTACATCATATTTCTTCAGAAAGTTCCAATTCCGATTCTAAATTTGTCAACGAGATTTGTGATGAACATAACTGTTCGGAGAATCTCTATTTTCCAAATGATGGTAGAAAGATATTAAAGGGGACATGTATAGGACATTCAATGAAAGGTTGGTGTCTTAAAAATTATTTTTATTTTTCTCTCTCTTGGATATCCTACAATTTTAATAGAATGAAGAATTTAAGTTTAAATAACCAATGTTTAAGTTAAAATATTTAATTTTTTGACATTTTTAATAATAATTTTTTTTATTTAAGGTTGCATAAATTTTTCTGGTATAGACTTAACAAGTGGACGTCTTTTCTATATAACTGAATGGACAATAAAATATTCTCTACTAGAATCGAAAAATCTTAAAGCAGATGAAGTAATTGAAAACATTGAAAAAATGATGGCATGTCTTATTAAATTAAGACATAAATATTTAGTTGCTTATGATAGTGTTTCATGTACAAAACGAAAGGATTCTATCATGGTTATCTTATTACAAGAATTTCTTTATGGAATATCAATTTGTAATATGTCTACTATTTGGAATTGGAGTGCTGAGTGTACTAGTAACATAGCTAAATGTGTTCTCGAGGCTTTAGTATTTCTTCATAATAATGGTGTTTCTCATGGAAATTTATTGGATACAAGCGTTTTTATTGATGCTACTGGAAATATAAAAGTTAGTGATTATAGCATTGTCACTTATTTACAAGAGCTTACAACAGGTGTTCAAGCATCACTATCAGATCTCTATTCACTTGGATCATTTATCGAGTCACTTATGCCAACACCTCATTTTGAAATGAAAAGTTTTATTAATGAATGCAAAAGTGAAAGAACATTATCAGCTTCAGATTTACTTGAACATCCATTTTTATATACTGCTCTTATAAATCATGACAACTCACAGTCACCACATGATAATAAAATTGTAAGTTATCCACCACCTGTTGCTCAAAATTTTACAACACCTTATTGTATACCTCCACTTATTTCTTCAAACAATTCGCGCCTTGAAACAGAATTTGAAATCATCAATTACATTGGAAGAGGAGCATATGGTGATGTTTTGAAATGTAGAAATATTTTGGATAATAGGCAATATGCTATTAAGCGAGTTCCACTTTCGTCAAACAATAAACAAATTTTTAAGAAAATGACACGTGAAGTAGAATTACTTTCAAGACTGAATCATGAAAATGTTGTGAGATATTTTAACAGTTGGATTGAAATTCAATCAACAAAAATTCCAGCACTTTTAGGCTCGGATGATGAGTACTCTGAGAAGAGTCGTAAAAAAAGTAGCATAATAAAAACCCATAGTCATAATAGATTAACAATACCAGATTATTCAGATGAAGAAGATGATAATGATTCTCTTGGATTGGGTTGGAATACTTTCTCCGATGATTCAAGCAATGAAGATTCTGATGACGGTATTGAATTTGTCGATTCTCGAGGAAATGCAGTTCAATATGAAAGTGATGATGATTGTATAAATGATGAAAAAGAAAAGGGTGGTAAAGGTAGCTCAGGGAAAAAAGAGAAAGAAATTGTTCTTTATATCCAAATGGAATATTGTGAAAAGAGTACACTGCGTTTAGCTATTGATGCAAATTTATATCTGGATAAAGAACGTTATTGGAAATTATTTAGAGAAATTGTTGAAGGGTTGTACCACATTCATCAGCAAGGGATGATTCATCGCGATCTAAAATGCGAAAATATTTTCTTAGATTCTCGTGATCATATTAAGGTACTAATTTAATTTTATAAATTAAACAAAAAGAAATAATGATTATATCTCTTTACAATGAAACAGATTGCCGACTTTGGTCTTGCTACCACTAACGTGCTTGCACTTCAAAATCGTATTGTTGAGGCTAATCAATCACTTAAAGCTAATCAAATAAGTTATGGAGACTCTCATACTGGTCAAGTTGGAACTGCTTTATATGTTGCCCCAGAATTATCAGGAAAAGCGTCAAGGTCAACATATAATCAAAAAGTCGATGTTTTCTCCCTTGGGATTATTTTCTTTGAAATGATTACACCCCCATTAAAAACAGGAATGGAAAGAATTACAACGATTCTCAAATTGCGACAACCAGATATAATACTTCCGAAATATTTAGAAGATGATAATTATAAAAATGAAAAGCAAATTTTAAAATGGCTTTTAAATCACAATCCAAGTAGTAGACCAACAAGCGAAGAACTTTTACAATCAGAACTTATGCCACCTGTAAAAATGGAAGCAAATGAACTCCAAGATATGCTGCGACACGTTCTAGCTAATCCTCAAAGTAGAAGCTATAAACATCTCATTAACAAAATGATGCTTCAAGAATGTGATGATGTAATTCAATTTTGCTATCATCAACAAGTTTTGTTACAATCTCCATCAGTTTTTGAAAATGCCAAGAGTAAAATTGAAGAAGTTTTTAGAAAACATGGGGCTATTGACATTCAAACGCCATTATTAACTCCTTATACGAAATCTGATCCTGAATATATAACAAGATTAATGACACATAGTGGATTAATAGTGACATTACCACATGACTTGAATACTTTATTTTTGCGATATGTGGCTGCTAATGGAATCAATTTATTAAGGCGTTATTCAATTGGAAGAGTTTATCGCGAAAGAAAACTTTTTAACTCACATCCAAAACAAAATTATGAAGTAGAATTTAATGTTGTAACACCTAATCGAGGGAACTTTCTTGTTGATGCAGAACTTTGTGTTGTTGCACATGAAATAATAAGTGAATTTGATGTTTTAAAACAGAAAAATTTGAGTTTCGCCATCAATCATACTTCATTATTGCGTGCAATTTTTTTGTATTATTCCGTTCCTACAAGTAAATACAAAAATATTTTAGCACTTACTGCTGATTATTTAGAGGGAAGAATCAAGACAAAGTATCAATTACAAACTTCAATAACGTCACTAATTCCTGCAGTAAAATCAATCAGTTCATTAATTGATACTTTACTAATAACAGACATACCAATTACAAATATTGCAAGTACAAATCTCAAAGTATTGGTAAGAGGTCGTGGTGAAGCAGCTGCTTTGGCTAAAGGTGCATTACGTGAACTTGAAACTGTTATCAATTTGAGTCAAGCTATGGGGGTTACTGTAAGTTTTATTATATCGTTATTGAAATGTAATCTTATTTGAAATTTATTTATTTAATTAAATTTCAGACTCCAATAAATTTATATGTAAGTCTATCACTTAATCAAGATTGTTCACGAACAGGAAGCATTGTTTGGCAGTTATTAGGAGATGGTCCAAAACCGGGAAAACAAATTGTTTTCGCACATGGGGGGAGATATGATTCAATAATAGAGGACTATAAAAAATTAATGCAAAAAGGAGCATCGTTAATTTCTCGAGAGATATATTGTGCAGGTTTCACTTTTGCTATTGAGAAACTTGTAACAAGCTTAAATCAATTAAGTAACGCAATTACTTATCGTTCAACAGTTGATTTATTATTTTATGTAACTGGGACGAGGCCACCATTAAAAGAAATATGTCATTTACTCAAATCCTTTTGGAATGCTGGTCATAAATGTTGTTATATTGAATCGCCTAATAATCAAGTAGATGAGGATGTTGCCAGAGATTTAGGTGCAAATCATATTCTAGTCTTGGGTGAAGATGGTTGTTTGCGCATCAAAACATGGCAAATCGATCGATATGATGAAAATACAGTTAGTAAGGCGGAAGCATTAAATTATCTGAAGAAAAATTTAAGTATGGATATTAACACATTGTCTATTGAGCAAAATTTTTCTACACGAAATAATTCATTGACAAATATTCCCATCGAAAATATAAATGCTGGCCTACCTTTTTTCGAAATCAATTTTATTACAAATGAAAAGATTACATCAAATAAAAAGAAACGTTTAGTAAATCAGATAGAGCAAAAATTGTCAAGCGTTATGAAAAGATTTTCCAAACGTGAGACTTTTGTGATTTTTGTGGTTGAACTTGATGCTCATCAAATACGATCATTAATTTCTTGCATCGATCCTGACCCAAAACAGCAATCTCAAAATGATTTTGATGTCCTTCAAAAAATGTAAGCCATGTTATAAACGTCTTACTAGATTAAAGAATTAATTTGATATATTTTTTGAAATTTTAGGCTCCCGAAGAATAAACAGAAGTACATACAGGAAGTCTATGATGAAATTACTGATAAAATTGCACAAAATAAGAATATTATTGTAGGGATGTTTGGAATCCAAGATTCCTACTATCGTATTATTCTTTAAGCCATATGAAGGCATACTTTTTTACATTTTTTTTAACATATGAACTTATAAATTGGAATAAATAACGATTTTATATATTCATAATATGATATGACGACGTAAGAGAATAAAAATTTGTAATAAAATATAACTTTTTATAAAAATAAATCATGTTGAAAATCATAACTGAAAAAAAATTTAAATTTCTACGATACATAGATGTAATTAGTTACAAGGGTGACATGATGTGATGTGTTGAACACCCCTTCTGAAACATAAAAATCAGCCAATCAGCGTAATACACGATAGTTGCGTTTCATATTTCGAAGAGGTTACATCAGAAAATAGACAAATACATGTAGAGTTCAAAAATAAATCTTTTAATACCAAATCTGATTTCAAACTATCAAGAAGTGATTCTTATAGTAAGCAAAAAAATCTATTTAAATGAAATCAATAATTTAAAAGTAAAGTGAATCAGTATTTAAGGAAAAAAAGAAATCTTTTAAATAGTAGCTCTTTGCGTCACGTCATCAATTTTTCTACTCAATTTAAAAGAAAATTCTCGAAATCAAAAATGACAACAAAAATATTGGTACCGAGAATTCAAAGAGATTCTTCAGTCTCATCTTCAAATAGTGAGCTCACTATTCGAAGCACACCAGGAAGAAAACGCAAGCTCGACCACTTGACACAAGAAGAGAAGGTGCAAAGAAAAAAATTGAAAAATCGAGTAGCAGCTCAAACATCTAGAGACAGAAAAAAGAAACAAATGGAAGAAATGCTCATCACAATCGAGAGACAAACAAAAGAATTATCACAATGGGAGCACAGATATAACCAGCTGAAAACAAAATATGATAAACTCGAGAGAGAAGTTGCTAAATTAAAACAGGCAAATAAGAACAGTAACAATACCAAACAAGAATCTTTTAGCAGAAATAGCATTCCAGAGGAGCACAAGTACACACGTTTATCACAAGAGGATATGCGAAATGAGGATTTCTCTGTTGGTTCTGTTATCATCAAATCTGAAGGACCTGCTGTGTCCCAACCTCTGCCGAAGGTATTAATGATGAAAACAGAGACGACAGAAAAATCAGCAATCAAAGATTCTCAGAAGAAGAAAAAGAACGATGTGAAGGCCTTATTGAAGGTAATAATGCTCTGCCTACTCTACAAGAACTCATCGATGGGATCAACTTCGAATACGATCTTGAAGAGCTTGCAGAAAGCCTTGTCTCCGAACTCCATTCAAACATGGAAATCAATTCTGCAACAGGCAATTGCGCAAATGCCAAAGAAGACAGCAACGAATGCGAATTGTCTCGACCAATGGTGGACGAGCCAATGTCTTGGTCCAGAAAATCGAGAATGGAATCCGCCAAAGATCGCCATAGAAGTTCATTAAAGCAACGTTCCAGCTCAAAGCGACTACATGATGCAAAAACAAGCCATAATGGATCAGATAATGAAACATACAACGTGGATAAAATTTTTTACGATGATGAAATACCGGTTGTTAAAGACGAGTGTTTTGGAGTCGAGGAGATGATTATTTGTGACGACAGTGAGGAAGATGATACTGATTGCTTAGATATTTGTTCGAAATTCAAATCATCACCAGTTGATCGTTTAATTTCACCTATACCACACAGTGATTATGATGACATTAAAAGTCCACTGCACACAATTTCTGATGGCGGATATGAATCACAAGGATCACCTATATCACTAGATGAATTCACATCACTCAACGATCCACAAAATGATTTTGATCTTCTTATAAATGACCTATTTCCTTCTTTAGTGTAAGCTATTTTATTCAAAACTAAATTAATTTTAAGCTACATTATATTGTGTTAATTATTGTTGTATGTTTCATTAAGAATTTATTATATAAATTTATATTCTATCTAGGCTTTAGTTATCATGCATTGTGTAATAAAAAATTCTTTGAGAAAAAACATTGTCTGAAAAGCAAACTAATTTTAAAACGTGAATTTTTTAATTATAGAAATTTCTAGAATCACCTTGCTTTCATTACAGATAAGTGAAAAAAGTGAATGAGTTGAAATTCATGGAAATTCCATTTTTCGTGCATGTATTTATTTATTTAGGTGCTTGATAACAATGATTCTTCGTATTAATATTCGTTCACATTTTGATAAGAAAAAAATGAGAACAATATGGAACTAATTACCTATTGCTAATAGCCATCACTGAAACATGTTTTCTTATGTAACAAATATCAATATAGTGATAAAAGCAATAATATCAAAACAAGATGAAATTTTTTAGTAGTTTTGAGAAGTTTTTTGATAAATCAAGTCATGGCGTTATATGAGAATTCAGTTTTTCATATTATAGTAGCTTGCATTATTCCAAATATTGGAGGATTTGTTGGTAGCATTTTCACTAGTACTGATTCTTCTTCGTGGTATGTAACACTGGACAAACCAAATTTCACTCCACCCTCATGGGTAAATGAATGACAAAAAATCAATGAGAAAAAAAATGTTTCAAATAAATAATTCATAATGAAAATTTTACAGGTGTTCATACCAGCTTGGACAATTTTGTACTTATTAATGGGCTACTCTTCCTATCGTATTTGGCGTATTGGTAATGGATGTAAAGGAGAAGCAAAAATTCCTTTATTGATCTACGTTTTTCAATTAATTTTAAATTGGTTGTGGACACCAATATTTTTTGCACAAGCACTTGGATGGTCATTTGTCGAAATGATAGTTTTGGCCATTGCAGTAGTTGCTACCACAGCTTTATTTTTTAAAATTGATAAGGTAGCTGGTATTATACTCATTCCTTATATTGCTTGGATATCTTTTGCTGCAACTTTAAATTATTCAATTTGGTACTTAAATTAAGAAATTATTTTAATGGTAAAATTCGGCTCTTTATATTAACTGTAGAAATCTTTATATTTTATAAAATTCTTTAGGAAAAAAACAGAATTATCAGAACATGTACTAATAACACAAATTTAAAGTTAATACATGCATGTCATCATGTCTAAAATGATGAAATTACTGTAATTTCTTAAATTAAAGAGGAAGTAATGATGATTTTTAATTTAAAACAACCAAATAAAAGTTTTATTATTATGACATGTGTAATTATCAATGGTTGTCAATTTAAATAATCTTTAGCTCTTATAAAAATTTACATATAGTTTATAGTAAACTATAATATGAAGTGGGGACAATTTTTTAAAACTCAATTTTATATTGCTATCGCTAATTCAATTCCTTTTTTGGGAATTGCAATTCTTGATTTAATAACACAGGATCGTATAATTAATTCTTATGAAAGTTTTCATAAGAATGAATATTTTTTACCAAAATGGGTAAGAAATAAACAAATTCTTTTATTTAAAAACAAATATGAACTTATCAATTTACAGACATTTTCAATATTTCGAAGTATTGCATTAACTTTCATCAGTTTTTCAAGCTATCGTGTTTGGTTTATAGAAAAATCGAAGAAAAATAAGCAAAAGTCTATATTGGCATACATATTTTACGCTATTCTTTTATGTTTTGAATGGTCAACAATTTTTTTAAGCCCCACAAATCTAGATTTAGCATCCTTTTATTATTGTGCACTCATTATTTTTGCATTCACCACGGCATTGATTTTTAAACAAGTTGACAAAATTGCTGGAATTTTTTATTTTCCATACATTATTTGGTTGATTTATATGACAATTGTACTCTATATACTACACATATACAACAGAAATAACGAATGGTTTTTAAATTATGACGGAAATGTATACAACTTGAATACTACACTTTTAGATAAATACTTCATGTCAAACAATTCTGGAAGTTTTCCTACCACAACCATAACGAATTTTAACACTTCAGATGAATAAATTTTGCCTCATCATTAAAATTTATTCCAATAAAAACTTTATAAATTATTCAAAAATACTTAAATACATAGAGACTATCATAGATAATTATACAGTCTTGCACACATACATTGAAATTTAACATGATCATCATCATCATCAACAATCATCATTTAACAAATTTAATCTATCTTTTTATGTATGTATGTGTATATCATATTTATAAATTATTTTACACAAAAACATCTTATTTACAGTGATCAACAGATTGTAGTTAGGTAAACAGTTCTAAAATGAGTATTTTAAAGAATAAAATTGTCCAAATTATTATTGCGTGCTTGATTCCTTTGGTTGGAGGATTGATTGTATCGATGACAACAATGGGAAATAAAGAACCTTGGTATTCAACAATAAATAAGCCTTCATGGAATCCCAAAGATTGGATTTTTGCACCAGTTTGGTCTTTTCTTTATATTTCAATGGGCTATGCAAGTTTTAGGTAATTTTCAATTTACAATTTCTGTAAATAATTGTGTTACTTTAAATGATGTTATGAAACTTTTTCTTCATTTTATTTATAGAGTTTATGATGAAGGTGAAGGTTTTAAAGGACAAGCACGCTTTCCGATTATTATGTACATTATTCAATTAATTGTTAATCTAACGTGGACTCCGGTTTTCTTTTATTATCATTTAATTGGTGCTGCAACAATTCACATTTTTGCTGTATTAGTGACACTAATCATCACTGGAATTCTTTTCTATAGAATTGATAAAACAGCTGGGATTTTATTCATACCTTATTTTGCATGGGTCAGTTTTGCTTCATATTTGTGTTTTACAATTTGGAAACTGAATTTATAAGAAAGAGTTTACATTAATGTAATAAAATTTAATTCTTCATGATACATATTAGTTAACGTCTTTTTGTTTGAAATCTTATGAACAGCAAAATTTCTATATTGACACTAACACATGAAAAATCGTATCCCTTGCAATTAAAAAAATTTCCTTGTAGATCTATCCTTGTATTCTACATTTTTTCTCCCATTATAAAGTGCTATATTACACGTAAAAATCGGCAAAAAAATGGAAATTAAATATATTCTTAAGCACAAATATTTTCAAATTATTATTAGTATCCTCATTCCTTTAATATTGGGATTTGTTACATCAATAGTTGCATTGTCCCGAAAAGAGCCATTTTATTTTGATCTTGAAAAGCCCAAATATACGCCACCGGATTGGGTATGCATCTTTTTATTTACAATCATTTTTTTCAATAATTTTTAAATATTGTTTCAGATATTTCCTTTTGTATGGATCTTTATATATGTAAGCATTGGTTATGCTAGCTTCCGAGTATATGATAAATCGGCAAAATCAGCAAAAATTGCTTTGATCATCTACATCATTCAATTATTCTTCAATATTACATGGACAGCTACATTCTTTTTCTTTCATGTCACTGGTTTCGCGATTTTCCATATTATCATAGTATTTTTTTTATTGGTCACCACTGGACTTCTCTTTTACAGAGTTGATAAAGTCGCAGGACTTCTTTTTATTCCATATGGTATTTGGGTCACATATGCTGCATGCGTTTTGGTCGCAATTTTCAAAATGAATTAATTGAAAATGTATACAAATAGGCATGCAAATCTAGGTATATGTAAATTCATGTATACTTTTGGTTTTTCGAAATTAATAATTATTATTACTTACACAATATATTTTACAATAAATTGAATGAAAATTTTAAAAATAATGAATGTCACTAAAATACCAAATAAATTTAGGATAATAAAATTTTTTGAGTAAATCAAAAAAGATAGAAAGTTGATAATTATATTTTATCATATTACAGTCATAAAAGTGTTGACAATAATATCAATGTATTACATACAACGGTATTCAAACATTACAATAATGATGAGTGATTTACTTATATAAAAACTCTTTATCAATAACGTATTATCATATATAACTTTATATTTATTTGAAAATTTATTTTACCAATTACTTGAAGCTATAATTTCAAGTACTATAATTTAATTTTTTATTCATTTATGGATTTTATAAATAGCGATAAATAGATTTCGAAACTGAAATTTTTACTTATTCATTCATAATGTTACAAAAATTTATAACGTTTTTGAATTTTTTTCTTCTTCTTATCGTTATTGTATGGTCACTTTCAATTTCAAACGGGATTGATAATGAAAAAGTTTTAGAAGATCAAAGATCTTTGATTTCTGAGGGTAAATATAAGTAAATTTTATTATTGTGTGAAATTTTTTAAGAATATATTCTATTATCAAAAGATGATGATCCGCGCAATTGCTTCAATATAACAATCATAAACAATGGAACAAGAAGACGAATCGGATATGATACTTTTGGATTATTTCCTGTTCGACATAAACGTAGAAAAGGATAAAATTACATGATTTTTTAATGACTTTTATTTTTGTAAAATTGAGAAAAATATAATGTAATATTCATAGTTAAAAAAAATAATTGTAAAATCAACTAAACTTATATTTGTTTTTACCAATAACCAAAAGTTAAAAATCCTTCAGGAGGAGTAAAAGCTTTATTATTGAAAAATGATGTAACTGTTTCACGTAATCGATTAAACGAAGCAATATTCTCTTCATCAATAGATGAATGAACAGATGGGATATATTTATCCCTAATTAAAATCATCATTTTTATGAATTGCTTTCCATACACTTTATGCAACATGAATCCTGCAATTTCCAAAATTTTTCCAATGATATGAAGATAATTTGTATCAGGTGGATTATTTAAAACTTTTGCAAGATATTCCCAACCATTGCGTATGTTGAAAGGATTTTCTGCTTCACCACGAGGAAAATTTATCCACATTGCTGCCATAAGTGCGGCAAATTTGTTAATTCTACCTTCATAATGTGCATGACTTTCGCAAATTCCATTGGTTATTCGAAACCCCCAAGTCGATAAAAATTCCTCATTAGTTTGTGTACTCTGTTTAGTTGGCTTATGTGGCATTAAAAAAGGACATTCTTTATATAATAGACCTTTAAAAATTTCACCAAAATCGGGAAATTTTGTCCATAATGAAATAGCAATTGCTGCAGAGTAAAACACAATATTTGATTCTTTATCACAGCGATCCTTTTAAGTAGAAAAGAAATTTTTTAAAAGATTAAAATTTTTAAAAGCGATATAAATTACTTACAATCAGTTTTTCTGCTATTCTTAATTTACACCAGTCAGAAGCTTCATTATGATCTAATATTGAAACACTTCCTTTGGCTGTATTCACTCTTTGACCAGAGAGCAAATTGAATAATTTTTGATATCCATCGATTAATGTCGTTTTATTCTTTTCATTTAAAAGGTTTATAGGGAAATTTACTGCCGATTTAAGTGCAAATCTAATTTGTTGTAGTTCTGGAGTATCGTCAAGTCGTTTTGTTTGAGCTTTTTTCATGGCTAATAATTGCATATAATCATTAAATTGTTTAAATGATTCAGATAATAGTAAGTTTGTGTCAGCAGAAGGTATTTGGTCTATTTGGTCATGAGATTGAGGTGTTACAGCTGCTATTTGTATAGGTGTCACAATTTCTTTTTCTTGTTGTTGTTTTTGTGCAGCAGCAATCAATAGTTGTTTCTCTCTTTCCTTCTCTTCAGCTTCTCTTTTTGCAGTAGCAAATTCGGTCAAATCTTTTTGAAATTTTTGTGACAAGGCATCTAATTTTACACAAACGCTTTTCAAAATTTCTAGAGAATTAATATTTGCATCTCTAAGAGTTTGAAGACTTTTTAACTCCTTTTTATATGTATCTAATAATTTAAATTCTGAATTACATATACTCAGCATTTTCGTAAAAACATCTTCTTGTTTTGTACTAATCTCAATCCATTTTCTGATTTGCTCTCTTAAAAGTTTCTCTTTTTCTTCTTGAATTTTTCGAGTATTAGCAGCAAGTTGCTTTCTTTGCTCTTGATAAGCTAATTCTCGTTGCCTTTCTAGTTCCAATTCCCTTTGGACTTGTCTATCAAACTCTATCATTCTTAGTTTATGTCTGCGTTCAGCTTCAGCTTTTAAAGCCTCGAGGTTGCTTCTTATTTGCTTATGTTTTTCAATTTCTTCGAGACGTTTATGCTCTAACTTTTTCCGAACTTCTATTTCAATTTTTTTATTTGTGTTCTCCTTAAGCAACTGCTGCTGAAGATTTTTCACGTCATTTATGTCCATTTTTGATGATTTTTCAAAATTAGAAGTTGTTATTTGTGGCATTTTATTATTGCTGCATTTTTTGAGAATAGTGTTTTTAGGATCACTTTCGTTTCCGTTTACTATTTTATTGTTGATCTCATTGTCTTCAAAATTAGCGTTTGGGCCCAATGTTAATGAACAAATTAATGAAGAGATTTCAGCAGCACGTATCATACTTTTATTAAGATTATTAGACTATAAATAAATATGAAAAACATCAATACAAATATTTTGAGAAAAATATATCTTAATATTTATCTTACTTCACCGTATTCAATAACATTTTCTGATTCCATTTCTTTATTTTTAAAGAACAAAACAAGTCAATAAAATATTCTAAAATAAATTATTAATTCTGAAATTTTTTTTGATTTTCGTATAAAATCCTTTAAAAGCGATAAAAAAATTGTTTGACGAAACTTTTTAACGAAACATTTTTTTTTTAATTATTCTTCATACTGGTGTTTCAAACTAAAATATTTTTTATTCTTTATTTTATCAAAGCTCAAAAATAAAATTATTAAATAAAATATTAATTTTTTACAAATTGAGAGTATTGATAACAGATTTAGTTATAACAGGAGCAATACCATGTATCTCTAATTCTTCAATTTTTATCTTCAGTTCATGCTTATCGTAGTTTTCAAACATATCAATCATTTTCTTTCGATCATTATCTTTTGCAAAAGCCAAAAATATTGCGCCCATGTGAGGTCGGTTAAGTTGAATGCATTTTGAGGTAAAACTTTCCAAATTAAGTAATGTTGAAATTGGACATTTTTGCAAAAGAATTAATGCTTTTGCCAATTTTTGATCTTCTTCAAAATTTTGCACATTTGTTGCTTGAAGAAGTGGCTCTTTAATAACAAATTCCCAAGCAAGTTTCAAACCATTTAAATGAAGAAATTTAGTTCGAGTTGATAAAATTTCTACGAGTACCGACACTTGAGTAATCTAAGAAATAAAAAGAAATCTTTAATATAAAAGAATTCTTTCATTATACAGGAGAAAATCTTACCATTTTGTTATTTACCATTTTTTTTAAAATACCATTCCATATTTGTGGAAGATTGATATCAAAACCGAGACAAATTAAGCTCATTACTTCAAGAGCCTTTATATTATTATGATGATTCGTCCAAATCCTCTTGAGCAAATCAACTTTATCACAATCTTTAAATGTTTGCGGCTTGTAATTTAATCCAAGTGCTTTCAAAAAATGACACACACGAACTAATAAATAGTTTTCAGTTTTGACAAGTTCCATGTAAGAGAAATTATCTTCATCAACTAATTTTGCAAAGCATTCAAACAATTGCAATTGATTTTCAGCATGAACTCGATCAGAGCTTAATTCGGATGCTATGAATTCTAAAGAATTTTCACTACTCCAGCTACCTAAAATGTAATACGCACGTATTACATTTTCATCAGTTACTTTAATATGTTCACTATTAGATGCATTTCCCCCCAAAAAATCTTCATAAACTGTTTCATTTACATTTCCACATTCGTTAGAACTTGAAGTTTCAGCAAACGATAATAAATTTTTAAGAATTTTAACTTGGAGCGCCATCAAGTCAATGTTGTATAAACTGGCAATCTCTTTACACAATTTGTTAATTTCTTTTTTTTGTGGTTGTAGAATTGATTCATGCTCATAAAGTGAATTGATAAGCAAAACAGGATCGTCAATCACTTTCATTAATCTATCATCAGCCAATCCATAAAGATGAAGCATATGCTGCGTCTTTAAAAGTGGATATTTACGTTTAATTTTATTAACTACTTCAGCATATTTTGATTTAACATCATTATTATGTTCTTGTGCTAGAGCAAATTTCCAGCATTCAAAAGAGGCTTCCATTTGATCACAGCCTTGAGGAGTATTTGTGACAATAAAATATAAAATTGCTAGTGCTTTTCCTTTATCATTTAGGTATCCAATCATGCGAATGACAGCTTGCAAAAACGCATTGTTTCTTGGTTTTAAATTCCATTGTGCTCCAACTGTTGCTTCTGCCTGAGTTCTCATATCTTGAACAGAATTTGTAGCAGCCGCAAGAGCACAAATTTCAATTCTTTCATTAATTTTAGTTGTAGGCTTGAGAGCTGAATGTAATTGCATTAATGGATAATAAGTTTCAAAAGTTTCAACAATAAGGTCCTTTGAAATTGAAATTTCAGGATCCATATTAATAATCATAGAGAAAGGTAATCGCCACGTTGAAATTGCTGGTAAAATTGTGTTATCGACTGAATGACGTGTCATCCAGTTTTCATGTTCTTCTGCACCAATTGAACGACGTTTCATTGTAAGTTTATGTTTCAATAACAGAAGAATGTTTTTATACAATTTATATTGAGGCGGAATTTCTTTAAAAAATTCCATGAAATCAATCACTACCAAAAACAATTCGTAGAAATAATCATTGATTTCAGAAAAGAATTTTTCTAGTTCTGTTCCAAGAAAATTTGTATCAGTGATCTCCGTTAAATATGCGTTGCACATTCTTTTGATTGCTTCTACACTTGTTTTTACAACAATTTCAGCCTTACCAAATGCATCCATTTTGATTTCATATTCTAACTCTTGTTTCCTTAAAAGTTGTTTAACTTGCTTGATTAATGATTTTTGATAGTTCCAGCCAAAATCTTTTGAGAGCTTTCTGAGTAATTCAACAGGTAATTGATGATTTTCAAGACCTTTAAGGAAATCACTGATGCCAACTGTGTCTAGATTAGTAGAAGTGCGCATATTAGGATAATACTTGCAAAGCTCCGAATAATAATACAACTTGAGACGCGATTCGCGATCAATGTTGAAATCATTGTTGTTTTTATACTTGTTGTACATTTCAGAAAAGGTTGAAAAAGCTATACGCTGTGAATTATTCTTCAATGAAGACTTGAGATATTCTAGACATTCAATTTTTGAATTTTCTGAACGGAAAATTACAAAAGCGTTGAAGTATTCTGGATCTTTTTGACTAAGCATAAATTTCAAAATTTTTCTATTTACCTGCAAATGTTATATACAATTGTTCTAGTCAATAATTTGTTATCAACAAAATATATGTGTAAAACTTACCGATGAAACAAAACTCTGTGGAAGTAAAATATGATTTCCTTTCATTTGATAATCTGAGATTAATTGCATGATAATGAAACTTTCCATGCTTAGCTTCAATTTTAAAATATTCTCTAATGATGAAAAGAAAGCATCCTTCAATCTATAAAAATAACATCACTATTAGCATAGATATTATAAAAGAAGTTTTTGATTTCTTACTCTTGTGCACTTGAATCTGAATCAAGATAAGTTTTTATAAAACTAAAGGGTGCATTTTCAGGATCTGTGGTGAGAGCAATCATTTTAATAGCATTGCAAACACATTGAAGCACTGGTGTCAAATAATCCTGATTTTGTGTAGGCTAAAAGATTTTTAATTATTTTTAAAAAATATTGTTACTTGTTATTACATGTCATTTTACCTGTGGAACAAGCTTTTCTTCAAAATCCTCAAAAACTGACAATGACTGTCTTCGTGTTGATTCTTCCTTGGAATTAGCATTCGTTATAGTCGATGAAAATACTATTTGATTAATCACTCGTTGACTTCTTGTAGTTTCAATGACGTTCGGAGAATAAAACGAACGAATAACTCCAATCCAATGTAAAAATTTCAAGATTTGATTATGATACAGTAAATTGTAATTTACAAGGCATTTTTTTAGAAACTCAAAAGCTAATGGGAATGCCAATGGATCATAACATTGTTTTAAATGATATCTATTATTTTCTAAATCGATAATTTGTTGTGAAACCAAAAAAGCACAAAATCTAAATGCAAATTCAATTTGATCTTTATCGATTGCTTCATCTAATTGACAGATTCCATCAATGATTTTACAAGTTATGAACACATTATTAAGTTTGCGACATAACATAAAATAAATGAGAATGCGATTTCCATCGAATGCATTAGCAAGTAAATTCAATTTACTCCAAATATCATCGATTGACATTTTTAATCGTACTTCTTTAGCCACCTTTTCAATTCCTGCAACATACCATTTTAATTTATTTTGCTTGTTATTTAAATCTTTTAATGTGATGTCAAAATTGAACAATTCACGAAGTTTCACGAGATTTTTAATGCTTTTAATTTTGTTCTGTGTATATTCAAATTTAAACTCGTCCATCGTATCTCTTTGCTGATTTAGAAGAAACTTCATTGCTTCGATGTAATTCTTGATTTGATTAGTTTCTAAAGGTTCGTTTTCGATTTCTTTAACAAAAATATTGACAGTTTTCTCAAGCAGTGCATGTTTGCACTCCGTTTCATCTTCAAGATTTGCAATAAGTTTAATAAATTCATCCATTCTACCTGATTCAATAAGCTTATGGATTAGAAAGACATACGCATCTGATGAAATATCAGGTGAGGACTTCACTAAAATCTTAATATCCTCAATCATATCAGGATTATTTACTTTCAAAATACGGAGTACCAATTTTATTCGATCTTGTTGCAAATCAAAATAGTCCACTGGCCAGCCATATTTCAGTTTGAGAATTTTAATTGCTTGATTTTTGTATTCTATAAAGATCAAATTAGCAATTGGATGATTACTTTTTGTCCCGAGTTCTGCTAACGGTAAAACAATGGGTGACCAAGGCACAGGTGATACTTTTAAAATCAAGAGAGCACTTCTGAGACGATTTTCTTCATTGTTCAACAGTTCAGTACAAATTATTGCTCGTTCTTGCCAATATCCAAAATTTTTGTTTGTAGCCAAAAAATTAATATATTTTACAATTGTTTCTTCGGGTAATGATCCGTGCTCAAGGAAAACAGGATAAAGAAAATCATTGACCATATTTTTGATGTTATGAATTTGAATGCGTTGCAATAATTTAAATGCAGTTTCTTCAAAAGAATCTTCTTGATAATCTTTCAATGACATTGATAGATGATAACGCTTTTTCAACACAACCATCTCTTCAAGAACATTAATTAGTTTTTGAATTTTTTCCATATTGCTATGAAATGATCGACGAACGTCAATAAATAAAAACTCAAGATCATTAAAAATACTCTTAATATTTGTGATGAATTCTAATGCAATTTCAGGCCACTTTGGAGAAAATTGAAGAGAATGAGTTCGATTTATGCACCATTCAACTAATTTTGATGTTTCCTTTGGATAAACTTGTAGAAAACAAGGTGTAAAGTGTTTCAACCATTGAATTAAATGAAAAGGTTCTACATTCGATCGAATTTCATTAAGCCAGGTATAAAATTGTTGTAAGTTCATGTTTGGCATTATTGAAGATGCATGACGTGACCATATCAAACACGAGAGAAGGACATCCGTACGAAAATAATCAATTGCAGCTTTCATCATATCTTTTTGACGTAAGAATTTTCTAAATTCTAGATTTGTATCATACGGATCAATCAACCTTAGCGTTTCTAAACGTAACAGACACTCGTTAATTTCATCATTTTCTTCTGAATATTTGTTGGTATCGATATTTTGCTGAATATATTCAAGAAATCGCGTTAAACAAGTGCGATCGGGAATGTCATTTGAGAAGGAGAGTGAAACCATGAAATCCTTATTTTCAATTAAATTCATTTGCTTGAGTAAAATCTCAAATTTCTTTTCAATTTCTTCGCTTTTTTTCTCAAGTGATATTTCAATAAGCAACTTTTTTACTCGTGCTTGATAAAGTGGTTCTAAACTTAGACCAAGATTTTTTGCATAACTCTCAGCTTCATCGTAATGACCCTTTTGAAGTAATTTTTGGAAACGTTCTTCTGGATCAGCTTCTGTGATATTTTTGAGTTCAATACTTTGCACATAATTCTCTTCATTCTTAGATCCAACTATAAAATACATGTTGATTGCTGACTTAGGTTGCAAAACGATCCAACTTGGGTCTGGTAAATTTATCTCATTTTTGCATGAGAATGAAGGAAAATCAATGACTCTCATCTTGTGCTCATTATTCATTGAAATTGATAACGTTAACAACTCAACATCATTATTTGTTTCTAAAATTTTCATATCAGCCATCATGGAAAATTTTTGCAAATCCTCTTCTGTCATTTCTATTTTTCTGATAATTTTAGTAAATGGACAAATTTCAACGCAATATCCTTCATAAGTGAATCCAACAATGCAATAATCAAGATTATAAATTTTGATGATTATATCAATATCTTTTGGATATTTGATTTTAATGCGTTGATTATCTTCAATAAATATAACACCATCATTACAACAAATGATGATGAATTCTTTTCTTGACTGTTTCACAACACAGAATGAGTTGATTTTTGATAAAATTATTGGACTGTCAATTCTCTTAATGTTGGTAGCAATAATACTTGTATTCAATAAAGTTGAATCAGTTTCTGTGTCAATACCGACGAGCTCATTTTCGTTGATTCCTTGAAGTCTATACACTCGACCATTAAAGCATAGAATAAAAAATTCATCATTTACAGTTTGAATATCAACGAATGAAATAGATTCATTGATGTCTTCTGGTTGTATGGAACTGTAATTTATAGGAAATTTCTTTTAAGATTATTTTAAAATAATTAAAAAAGTGCTTACAGATTGAAAAGAGGATATCCTTTAGAATGAATTGCATGAATATTTCCATCATTAAGGCAGCAAACCATATATTTTCCGCTTTGTGAAATAACGAAACAATTTATTTCAGCGCCAAAACTTAAGAATTTACAATTATCAGTGACTTCATCTTCTAATATGATCAGACTCGAATCAACAGATATAATTATTGTGTTATTTTGATATGATGATAAAACAGTAGGATTTTTTGTGCTCTAAATAAATAAAAACGAAATATTATGGAAATTTTGCAAGGCTGAATTTGGTGAAAATCATACCTTTTGTTCATTCGAGATTTTCAGCAAACTATTTGTGAAAAACTCGGAACCCAATGTTTCATCTTCACTAAACGTTGGTTCAAATTGATTCCACATAATTTTACACAATATTACCTTCAAAATACAGTGAAAATTAATAAACTTTAAAAAATGATATGAACTTCGTTAGACGTTTGAATTTAATTTTTTCCGTTAATTCGATAAAAATTCTTTCGTCAAATTTCAAATTCAAAAATATTCGTTTATTTTAGGTTGTTCTTAATATACTGAAGTATCTGATTCACACAATCTCTAGACATCGTACCTCTTAAATAGAAAATTTTTAAATTTACTGATGATTTTAAATTGCTTTTATAAATTTCAAAACCCATTACAATATTTTCTTCCTGTGATGCTGATGCTGACTCATGAAATGTTGAAGATTCATCTAATTTGTTTCCTGCTCTTCTTTTGCGCCTTTGATTTGTCCATGTATTTTCTAAAGCTTCTAATTCATATTTGAAATATTTGTCCTTTTCATTTTTGTTAATTAATTTTAAATTAATTTTTAGATTAGATAAAAGATTTAATATTTTTGAATGAGTCGTCTCAAATTCATCATCTATAGTATGTGTAAGAACATTAGGCTTTTTCTCGAATTTTTTTTTACTTGTATGATCTTCAAAATTTAATAAGTTTCTATTAAAACTCCAAGCGATAGCCCATCGAAAAGTTTTTCCTTGAACAAACTCAGTTGTAGTAAAATTTTTTATATCATGATGTTTCAACACAGTAATGAAATTCAAAAGATTCTTTTTGCAGCCAAACATCGATGAATAAATTTCCACTTTTTCTTTTAATTCTAGGCTCTCATTAAAAATTTTTTTTACAAATTCCAATTCACCACCTTCAGTAAATACCGTTTCAGTAGATGATTCTTTATAACTTGAGCGAGGACGTTTCCTTTTTCCTGTTCTATTTTCAGAACCTAGTACTAATTCATTCTTTGAAGAAAAAAAAGGTGGATTACATACGCAAAAAGTTTTATGATTCGAGTCATGCTTAAAAAGATTTTCAAAAATTTTATTACTTCCTTCTTGATTTATCAAAACAATTTTCTCATCAAATTGATTGTAATTGATGTTTTTATTTGCGTATTTAAGGTTTTCTTTATCAATCTCCAATGCAAACATTTTCCATTGAGTGTGCATTTTAATTAAAAGTAAGGAATAAATGCATGAAGCTCCAGTTCCAATATCAATACCAAAAACATTTTCTTTAATACTACAGTGATTTAAAAGATCTTCAATCCATAAAATGTAATTGAGTCTCAACGGTAAAGTAGGTATCAATTTATCAATTGGCAATTCAACCTTCAAATCAAAATCCTTCATTAAGCAGCACTGTGTTAATACGCGAACCGATTCCTGATCATTAAAATTGAGCTTTATTTTTCCGTCCACATCAATATGCACTTTTGCAGCAAACTCGGGATACTCTATTCTTAATTTATTAAAATCAGGTGGATTCTTATAAATATTTCTTGGATGCATCACTTTTTCTTTAAGTAGATAGATAGATAGTTTATAATGTCTGCTTAACTTTTATAAAAAATTATAATGGTACAAGGTCGGTTTATGATATTAATCTAATTTTTCTTAAAAGTAAATAAATTTATTTTAAAAAATGGAATCAAAATATTTTTGTTTACTTTAAAATTCAACGAAACTTAACGAAAAACTGAGAAATTTTATAAGAATTTGCAAAAATTATTTCAATAAAATCATTATTTATAGTAAAAGTGATTCAAAGAATAGTAGAAAATAAGAACATTGAAATACACTAAACGATTTGATTAGATGAAAATTAAACTTTGAGAATATAGAGTTAAATTAAAAAGGGTGAGTATATTTATATAATTGTTTATTTGTTAAATTAAAAAAGAGACAAATTATGCTTAATTTATAATATAATTTATAAATACAATACATTATCTATTGAGTATATTTTACGTTTAAATTACTTAAACTCCCTTTATGCCATTGCATCCATTGTGCTTAATTTGTATTTTCTTATCTCTTTCTTGAGCTTCCTTATTCTTAATTGTTGCTTTTTGAAGACTCAATAAAATTGAGTCTGTATCAATGACAACAATAGGTGTAGCACCATCGGTGAGTTTTTGAATGCTTGGCTGTCTCTCATAAATTTCTTGTGATACATTTCGTGTAAATGAGAAACGTTGTGAATGTGTACGATTGAGCTTCTTGAGTCGAGGTCGAGTTGGACGTTTTTCTGTGGGTACAATTTCTCCAAGAATTTCATCCGCAAATTGCTGTATCGTTTTCCATGCATAATTAATTTGCTCCTCATTACAATTTTCTTGATTGGCTACAAATCTTATTACATACTTTCCTTTGACTTTGGCTGGTGTTAAATGAATTTTACCTGACGCATTCATACGAGCAAGAAACTCTTGATTTACAGCATCCGGTTGCCTAATTATTTAAAAAAAAAATATGAATTTATTTTTGAAATGATTTGCATTTTTTTTTCGCAATCTTACAATAATCTAAAGCATGCCAATCCTAATATTACATCATTTCTAATCTCAAATCGATCGTCAGTTTTAACAAGTTTTTCGAAATGTTTGCCCATAGCAATGACTCTTCTGATGTAACTTTGTAATCCTTTTAAACCATACATTCGAAACATGAAATAAAGTTTAAGTGATCTGAACCTGCGACTTAGTGGTGTTCCAAAATGTCTTAAATCAACAACATTGTTATCGTGTTGATGTTGAAGATATAATGGGTCAACTGCAAATGCCTCAGTAAACGTGAGAACATTTTTGACCCACATACAAGTACAATCAAATGCTGTCATCATTAATTTGTTAGGATTCACTTCAAATGAATCTACAAATTCCATTCCTGCCTTGTATCTTCTCATTTCGGGGACAAGAAAAGCGTTTCCGCCATATGCACCATCAACATGAAACCAAAGAGAAGGGTATTTTTTGCAAACTTGTCCAATTTCCACCAAATTATCAAATGCTACTTGACTAGTAGTACCTAATGTAGCAACAACGAAAAACGGAGTTAATCCGCGAGCAATATCCCTCTCTATAGCTCTTTCTAAAGCATCACCTCGCATTGAGTCATGAGAGTCGGGTTCAATAATTCGTAAAATCACCAAATTCATTTTCGCAGCTTTTTCAACACTGCTATGTGCTTCTGATGACGCATAACAAACTAATTGTGGCAAATATACACTGTCATGAATTTCATGATTATCTCCTTTGAGTTTCTTAATTGCACGTGCTCGAGCAGAACACATACATGCAAAAATAGCGTCTGATGCTGATGCTTGTATTGCGCCGCCACCCACTGAATCAGGATTACTACTTTTACTTAGGAAAAATTCTGGGAGATCTAATGCTTTAGCGTACCAATCGAGCATTATTGCTTCAAGCTCTGTAAGTGCGGGACAAGAGGCCTTTTCGATGAAACAAAAATAAACAGAAAAAGAGAGAAAATAAATTAAACAAATGTAGTAGTATTGATTGAAATTAACAATCATATGATGATAATTTTTTCTCTGTTAAAATAAACAGAAGAAACCAGTAGTTAACTTACTATTGAGTTGCTTCTTTTATTCACACTGAAAATTTTCATCACTCATTACTATGTTTAAACAATATTTGTTAACATAATAATTTTCGTCAATCAAAATGTTTAAGATATTTTTATGATTCAAATTATTTTCATTTTTGACTATAGTATTAAAAATACACGTGTTAGATTGATAAATTTATTATGTTATCATACCCATGAAAATCCAATCGCAGCTATTCCTGAGCTTAACATATCACCTAATAATGATGGATAGGCATTTCCAGCGCCAAAATATGCATAGAAATTTGGATGATTCCAATGCATAATTCCTGGCATTATTTTATTTTCAAAATCATCCATTATCTGTTGATAACTTTCTGGCAGTTCAGGAACTTCTTTTTCTAATTGTGGTGCTAAAAATCCTGGCTCAACAAGTATTGGTGCTACTGTTTTTTTATCCATATTTTTTACATAGTCACAAATGTAATCAACCATTTGTTTTCCATGTATACGAAACTCTTCATAATTTTTTGCCATTTTTTATATCACAATTATCTTTTTTATGCAGTGTCAAACAATGATAAACTCACACGTTTCAAATTTTTCTTTTTTTCTACAAAATTAAAAACTTTGACTTTTTTCTTGTGCTCTTAACTCTTTGAAATCTTAAATGAGAATGATTGTGCAGTAGAGAATATCTCAATTATATATACATATGTCTTGCTCATAGTCGTTGTACACTGTAGTATATATCTTTATCTGTGTACTTTTCTCACTATTTCATGTAGATTTACGCTCACACATTATTCATTCTCAGAGCTTTTCATTTTGTTCATATGATATCCTGTTTAATTTAAATTTACAACTAGATAATCAGTAATTTAAGGTAAAAGTTTTAAAAGTATACATAACATGTCCTAAAATATACAAAACTAAACTTTATATAATGTCAATTTTTTGGAATTTTTTTAAAAGATTAGCAAATGATAAAAAGAGTCAAAATTGAATTCATAAAAGTGCATGCAACAGTAAAATATTTAACTTTTCTTTTTTTAATACAAAAGTCACTCCATGCATGCAACCTTCAACGAGATAATTATCTGTTTACTTTTTGAATGAATATATGTGTAAGAGATATTTTAGGAAAAAGAGAAGAGAATTTAAAAAAAAATCACATTAAAATTTCTTGAAAGACTCGACTCATTGAATAATCGTTAGTTTAATTGTGAACAGTAAAGTGAAATGTGAAGTCATAAACATACTGTGAAAGATAAATGAATATTTAAAGAAAAACAGGAATCAAACAATTCAATAAGTTAAAAATAGAGTATATATTCCATATAATATTAAATCGTGGGTGTTTCAAAAAAGTACCTACACGTGCAAAAATCAACATCATATGCATATAATGCACGCGATTATAAATTTCATCCATAAACAAAGGATTTTTTTTATATTTCTTTTAAATTTTTATTCAAAGGTATTGTAAAATATATATTAAATGTTCCAATTGACTGATTAATTTATATTCATGTTTGAATTATTCTATGGATGATGCAATAAAAACAACTAAAAAAATGATGCTTAAGGAGGTATATGTAACAACAAGCGTCAATTAGACGCCTAAGTCGATTCGCTTATATCCTTTTTCGTAAAATTCTAGTTTAATGATATCATCAATATGAAATTCTCAAAAATTATCGCCTTTATGATAAACCCCCAAAATTGTAAAATAATTGTATCGTATATGATGTCTACCTTGTATATTAGAATGATTCATTATTAATCAAGTGGTAAAATATCCAAAAAAGTAAGTGAACTTGGAGATTCCAAAAAAATAGTTTATTTATAATAATATCGAACATTGTCTTCAAATTAGAACTTTACGTCATCATCTACAAAACTCAATCAATGATTGACAATCATGTAATATTTCCTTTACTTACTAACATGTGAATCTGTTATTGTATTGTGCTAGTCAGTCTTGAAGTCTACTCCTGCTATTCTATTTTTGCTGTATCATCAGAAGCTTCAATTTTGACCTTTGGAATTTTAAAGCATGCTTTCAATTTTTCGTATAAAACATTTCTCTGACTCATTACTCTACCGGTATATCTTTTTTTGGATTTTCTACAAGTGCGAGTAAAAATTGTTTAAATAATAAACTGTACAGTCATCACGTCATTGACTTTGTACGTCTACAAAGTGAGAAAATGGGCGCGTTTTTCCATTTTATCATTTATGTGTGAAATTTTCTTCATTGTAGAATTTATTATGATCAAACAATAATTTGTTTGATAAAAGAAGAATAATTTGTTTCATGAGTCACAGTTCAATTGTTATAGAGAAAATTATTATAGATCACAATTGAAAAAGTTTTAAGACATATAAGGAATTGAAAAATGTCTGTTTATCAGTATTTGGAAATTTGTATTCCAACATGTGTTTCAATTTATTGAGGAGAGATTTTTCCGTTTAACTAAATACATGTGTACTAATTTTTTTGTATGCAATCATCATCTGTGAAAAATACTTGATACTTCCTTTTATAAATTAAATTTTTGAACGATGATTTAAATTTTAAAAATAGACGAAATAAGATTAAATAGGTCTTTTTCCAATAAGTTTAATTCTTAACATTTGAATAAATAATTTCATTATATTTTATCTAAAATTATCTAATCAAAGAAATGCTTTTAATTTGTAAATGAAAATTTTTTTGTTCTCTTATACAAATAGCGAGCTTCATATATGATGCCTATTTACATTTTTATCTTTTTTGCTTATATTTACCGTTGTTATACATATTGCGTAATTAAATTACCTATTTATCACTTTTACTGTCTCTTATTTAATTGATATTACATTTTTTTATTTACAAATATATGGGTGATTCAAAAAAAATTTAAGTGATGACGAATATAAATAAGCATTTATGTCGTAAAATAGGAAAATAATACTTAAAAGTTTCTGCAAAAAAATATTGCACATGTCTCACAAAAATGTCTTTTCATTACTTTATCATATATTCAGACTGGGATTTAGATTTTTATTTCATTTTTAATATTTAAGATATAGGTTCACATTTAGTTTTCGAAAAAAGAAAAAAAAAACATTTATATTATTAGCATGGTATTTAGCGAGAAGTAATTATAAAATTATATGTAGTTTATCAAGCTTTAGACATGAAGAAAATATTTTTAAAACTTTATGCAAGTTTAAGATAAATTTCCATCAGATGGACGCGGATTTGGTGAAGTGCCCCTCTTACGCGATAGCTGAGGTGATTTCTTTGGAGATTTTAATATACCATTATCACCTTCTGGCGATGGAGAAGAGTTGCCTGTAGCAGAATTTCGACGTGAAGAACCCATTTTTACATCTAGATGGCGAAATCTTAACGTAACATCATTTTTTCCGCTGCTACCTTCATCGGTACTGTTAAACAGAAACGCCAATGGCCATGATATCCACGATGACTCACTAGAAAAAGAGTAAAGTTAGTCAAATTGTGAAAGATAAATTTTAAACAGTTTATCTTACTGTGGTGGCGATTGAAGAGTGACCATTGTTCCATCTCTTGTTGGTGATGCAATCTCCGTAGAAATTCTCGGTGTATTGATTCCTGGATTATACATCTTTGGATCGCTAACCATCCGAACAAAGAATGATCGTTTTTGAGCAAGTGTATGTTTTTTGCGTGGATCTTCAGTAATTTCAACGAAATCATCGTCTTGCTCTTTTTCGAGAAGCTCTGTGGCAAAATCTGTAATTGTTTCCCATGCGTAATCTATAAAAAAATTATTTAAAAATTGAAAGCACAGATAAATTTTTCGATTTTCTTACCAATGTCATTATCTGAAGCATTTTGAGCTACAGCACAGAATCGTATAATGTAACGATCATTGACCGATGCTGGTACCATGTGTAATTTTCCCGATCCATTAATAATGCTCAAAAGTTTCTCATTTAGTTTATCAGAACCTTTTAAGCGAAAGCAAACAAGTCCTAATTTGACTTCGTTACAGACCTCAAAACGTTTATCTTTTAGCACATGTTGCTCAAATCTTTTTGCAAGCCGAATGTGATGTCTTATGTATTCTTGCAAACCGGAGATACCGTAGGTTCGCAAAACAAACCAAAGTTTTAATGATCGAAAACGACGACTTAAAGGAACACCCCAATGTCTATAATCAATTGTAGCGTCAGAATAGCCATGCTTTAGATACAATGGGTCGACAACAAGTGCTGATGTTAAACGAATTCTGTCACGTACCCATAACGTGGAGCAATCGAAGTTTGTTAGAAGCCATTTATTTGGATTAGTGTTAAACGAGTCTGCGTACTCGATACCCTGCAAAAAATGTCATGTCATTCTAATGACGTAATCATATTCGCCATTTTTTCTATAAAAAAATGCTTACACGTACCTTAAGAATATATTTTAATTCTGGACATATAAAAGCATTTCCGGCATATGCTGCATCAACATGAAGCCAAACATTTGGGAATTTACGCAAAGCTCTGCCAATTTCCTCTAAAGCATCAAAGCCACACGAACCAGTTGTACCAAGCGTAGTTGATACGAAAAAAGGAATAAGACCTTGTAATTCATCTTCTTCCATTGCCTATCATGAAAAATGTTCATTAAATCAAAGAAATAAATTTTGTAACTCGTAAGCACTTGATTCCCAGAATGTTTATAGTTAAATAAAAAAAAATATTTGTGGCTTATACTGAACATACTTTTTTTAATGTATCAGCTCGCAAACTGCTTTTCTCATCTGGTTCTAAAATTCGAAGTTTTACAAAACTAATCATTGCTGCCTTTTCAACACAGCTGTGCGCTTCTTTTGAACAATAAGCCATAAGTTTTGATAGCAATTGAGTTTCCTCGACAAATGGATGTTGTTGTTTTAAATATTTTATTGCTTGTGCTCTTGCTGCTAACATTGTAACGAGTATACACTCAGAAGCTGAAGTTTGAATTACGCCACCTCCTTTGCTGCCTTCTTTTAACGCCAAAAATGCATCCGGTAGTCCAATTGCTTTGCCTTGTAAGGGCAAAAAAATTGTGAGCATATGCGTAAAAAGAAAAAAAGGAAATAAAAGCATCATCATTTGCTTAAAAATATTTGTGTATATATACGTATTCGGTCATAACATTCCTTACCATAAAATTATTTTTAAACTAAGTAGGTAGTAATGAAATTTTACATTTTTTTTTTGGTCTATTTTTATTCATTAAACTATTTTTAGAAAAATGTTTTACCCAAAATAACTTAGTATTATTTATCAATGAACATCAGCCTCTTTACATTGAAAACATTATTATTTTGAAAATGTGAATAAGAGGCTTAGTTGATGGATAATGTTTTTGAGTAGGATTTTAGAAACTACTTTTCATTGAAATATGTTTATATTTTATATACTCTCACATTTTTGGATCTCATTTGATAAAAATAATAGAAAAAATCTCGTATTTAATAAATTTTAATGTAAACATATAGTAATTGTGACTCACCTAGCCAGTCCAATACAATTGTTTCAAGTTCTATAATTTTTAAAATAAAGTATTTTTTAATGAATAATATTAACTAATACAGATAGAATGCAAACCTGTGCAAGCCGGACTTGCAGCCTAAATATTTTAATGAAATTGGATATTGAATTTTGAAAAAATTAATTTTGAATGTAAATATTTGTATGATGTATATAGAAAATTACCCAGGAAAATCCAATACATCCAATAGCATCACCTAACATATCTCCTAATATAGAAGGAAATGAATTACCGGCTGGGAAATATGCATGAAATCGAGGATGCTGCCAATGTGTTACACCAGGCATAATTTTTGTTTCAACATCATCCATTATTTTTTCCCATGGCTCTGGTTTATAAGGTGCTTCATTTGGCAATAAATTTCGTAAATATCCTGGTTCAACTGAAGGCGTTACTCGTCTATTTTCTAGCGTTTCAAGATACTGACAAATGTATTCTACCATTTCAGTACCTCGCTTACGAAATTCTTTACTATCCATCACGCTCAGATATTTCTATTTACTTGATAAAAAAGAAAATGTAATAAGGTCAAGAGGCTTGAGAAAATGAATATTGAGCAGAAGGAAAATCAATTGTTAAGAATTCCAATATATTGAAGAGAATATACTTCAAGATGTCTTGAGCAAAAATGCGAAAATTAAATTACTGGTTGATGATGTGAAATACATAATTTATTGAATTGTTTGATAATTGATTTTTCATTTTTATCATCATCATTTGAAAACTTCATTGACATTCATGATGCGTTATATTATGTGAAAAAAGTGGTTAAGAGTTTTTGTAAAAATTTTCTCTTACATACATACGTTATGCTGATAATAAATTTAGAATACATAGAAGGAAGATGATAAAATTTTGTTATATTAATAATAAAGTCTGTGTGTGAAAGAGCGAGAAGAAAATAGATTTTCCTGCCACACAACTTGTTGAATCATAGAGAGAAACATTGTATCACTGTGTTTGTGTGTAAAAGAATGAATAACTTCGATAGATGTAGAGCAAGGAAACTTAAAAAAATCTGATATTAAAATTATTTATTTGAGTTTTGATCTTCAGTTGAAACTTGTTATAAATTTATTATGTAACTCACAATTTTCACAAAAAGAAGAATGTTCACAGAAAAATATTCCTTAACAAATTTATATTGCTATAAAACAACGATAGAACTAATTGAATTAATTCAGTTTCAACTTCTAAGTTTTTGCAGTTTTTTCTCTATTTAGCTTTTTATGTTCTCCAACTTTTCTCTTCAAATACTAAACTAGAACTGACAACATATTGCTCTATGATGGATAATTTTATTTAGGAATGGAAGGAAATTTTCCGCAACGAACGTCAAATATTTTTCTCCATTATGATTGTGAAAAGTCATTCCAATACAACAGTATATATATATTTATATATATATATATATATATATATATATATATATATATCTTTTTGTGTTAACTCGTAGGATTTGATATAGAATGTAAGGAAAATTGTACATGTAAATGTATAAGAGAGCGAGGATATTTAGTAAATATAGTGAAGTTTTACTTGTGTGCATGGTTTATTCTCTTTAACAACCACCATTTCATATAGTGAGATCGTGTATTCATCAGTATTCTCATGAAAATAAAATTGTCTCTCATGGCAAGCAATAAATAGAAGAGAATTGAAAAAAATGAATGAAAAAGTCAACACTTGATGTGAGACGCATTTTCAATTAATTCGATATGTTTATGAATGAATATAATTAAGTTGTCAATTCATATCATCATTGACATAGTATTGATCACATCACAATGATTCAGTTTATCGAAGAAAAATTTCATTGTCATAAAAAATTCCTCACAATATCCCACACATATTGCCATTTTTTATATGAATCTATATTTAGAATGAGAAATAGTGAAGTCATCCTTATATCCAAATTATGCTTTAATTTAAAAATTCTTAAAAATTTTAAATGAAAAAATAACCCACTTTTTAATCCTCTTTTAGCATCGTTCATCTATTTATCTAATTGTGTTATCACAATCTCATCATATTGCAATAATACAATTAGAACTTTAATTACGACGTCAAATTGTAATGTAATGAAATATTTATACAAAATTTTTCCGTACTTGTAGCTGAGAAAGAAATTTTTATATATAACAGCTCTCTTTTTATATAGTATAGTATAACATAGCTAGCTATCAAGATATTGAAATGTGCGGGAATGCAAGAAAATTTATATGAGAATAGAGTGAGGAAATTTTTCTAAAAATTCTTTCTCGCTTAGGGATGTGAAAAATCAGTAATATTTAACGTTATTCACTTGTTATTAGCGCATTTTTCTGTGATCGATTATTATTTATTTTCAAACGAGATTTTAAATTATATTTACCTATTTCAAAATTTGAAACAAAATCATATTTTTTTGGTAAAAAAATTTTGGTGAAAAACGTTTGTGGCGAGAAAGTTTTGGTCAAAAAATTTTAGTTGAAAAGCTTTTTGATACTCTTTCTATGTTGACACAATTATGCGCTAAAAAGTAGTGTGATTTTTAGCGCATTTTTGGAACAACAATGCAGCTTATAGTTTCACTTTGTTCGACTGGCTTACGGCTCCCGGTGAGGGATGAGATCTCGAAAAATAAAATAGCTAGACTTCCGATTTGCTGTGTTTGATTTGTGCTATCGAGTTACTGGCGGCAATCTTTATTAGAATGTTGCCATTGATTTCAATAATTAGAAAATTACGAATTTGAATTTCCAAATTGAAAAATGTAAACAACGCGAAGTTTGCTGCAAAAACGATTGCAACGCCACCAACGGCAAATCATAGAACTAAAATATTTTGAATATTACTCAACCGTTACTTTTGTATCAATAAAATTTATCATTAGAAATTTTAAAAACAGAATATCAATTAAAAACGTTCGCCGTACTTTCATACATCAAATTTTTATAAATATGATTTTCCCTGTATTTTTATTTATTTTAAAGCGTGAAACTACTTTTTAAATAAATCTTATTGTTCTGTAATTTGTTAACATACACTGATCTACCTTCTTCCCTCGAAAACAAGAGCTGGCTCTTGTATTCGAATAAAAGAGCCATTTGCTCAATTTTGTTTTGATTTAGTATGGAAAAAAATACGGTAAATCTGAAATTTGCTCAGAATTTTAAATTTTTGGAGGCTCTTGTTTTCGAGGGAAAACGGTAGGCACAAAAATGCGCTTAAGTGTCCCCTTGCTACCACACGGACACTTTCCATGTCTTTTTTTCATGCTATAGCGTATGAGTAAGTAATGTCATATTAACATTTCTGTAGAGGTATAGTTTATGAATGAATTATTGATTTCAGTGAATAAAGTCATATTAGTTCTAAATACTTGGACAAATACTTTTATTTAAAAAAGAAGGAAAAAGAAAGGATTATCTTTTTCTTCGTGTGCCATGTAAAACGGATTATTTTTTAAATACCTTTATTTGCTTTGCTTAAATTAATTCAAAAGAACTTGCCAAAAAGAAATTTCTATTATCTTTAAACATTCTTAATTAAATGAAACCCTCAATGAGATTTTTATGAAACATTAATTTATTCTTTTATTTGACAGATACATACAAAATGGAAAATTACAAAAAAGGTAGAAATGTCGAAGAAGAACTTTCAAAAGAACATATACCGATTGAAGTACTTCCAGAAAATTTTTTATGGATGCATGTAAAAGGTGGTACAAAAGTATCAAATGTGGTTGAATACGCACAGAATGTATTAAGATCAGGCGAATATACTTCTATTGTATGGAGTGGTAGTGGTGGTGGTGTTCCAAAAACTATTTCTTGCGTGGAGATTATGAAAAGAAATTTTAATTTAAATCAAGTAACTCGTCTCTCCTATCAGAAGTAAGTTTATTATTGCATTTCTTTATTTTTTGTTTCAAAAATAATCTTGATAGAATCGAAGAATTTTGGGATCCACTTCTAAATGGACTTGAACAAATTGTCGTGACTCGTCGAGTACCAGCTATTCATATATTGCTTACTTTAGATGAAATTGATCCAAAAATAACCGGTCATCAAAAGACCAATGTGCCCACTAAATTTTGGCCATCTAATAAAGAAACGCATGACAATGATTACGTGTTTAAACAGAAAAGAAATAACGGAAATAACAATGCTAACAGTCGAGGTAAAGGAAATCAAAACTATCGTCAAAAAAATCAAAATAGCGCAAAAAAAATTGGCGAAGAAACATCTCAGAAACGGAAAAATATTAATAAGAAAAACGAAGATAAAAGTGATCTATCATATCATGATTAATTTATCTTAATTAATATGTTTAATGCTTTTAATAAAAGTTTATAATTAAAATGTGCTTTAAATATGATACTTCATCAAGGTTTTACTATTTAGATGACATCAGTTCAATGTGTGAAAAGGATGAAATTTTTATTCATATATTTCTTATTACAGGTATTTGAAGTGATTTCAACTTTATTCATCAGATAATTTTGCATTTGATTAAAGTACCTATTTTTCCATATTAATAGTGATTGATATTATTATACATTTTATTTGGGTTTTTGTCTACTCTTATCATTTTATTTCACTTTAATAATTAAATAATATCGTTAGAATTGTTTATATTAAGATAAAAAAATAAAAGCACAAAAAGAAATAATAATGCAAAAAAGGTCTTATAAAGAAATGAATATGTAATATTTGAAAGTCAAAAAGATTCTTAGAGTGTGGAATCTTATGTTTGATTCTAATTTAATTCGCTTGCATATACGTGTGCTTCACATGAAGGCATTTTAAATTTGACCAGAAAAATAATTAGGTAAATTATAATTCTAATTTAAAATTAAATTATTACAGTAACAGGAAAAAGGATATAATGACAACGATAAATTGCTGTCTTATATGTTTATGCTTCACTTTCACCAGGAATTTCTCCTGCATCACTGATTGGAACAATTAAATTATCTTTCGACATTAGATTATATTTCGTCACAAAATGTGTAAAACGCAAGCAGAGGAATGTTTGTTCCTCAAATTCATTAAATATTCGACGATGATGAAAATATGCATGTGAAAATATGCGATATACTCGACGACAAACAGACCCAAGCTTTAAAACAGATGATTCCTTTATAGAGACTCTAAACATAAAAAATAAAAAAAATGTATAAGATTAGTAAATCTAAAGACATTAGATAATAAATTTAGAAACATACCTTGATGGAAAGTACTTGTTACTGTTCAATAGGCAAGCTGCCCCATCTAATGTATGGCGAGTATAATCGATTGCAGGACACTCTTTCGGTGTTTTATGAGCTGCACATAGAAAAATCCATTGCTCTGTAGCTGTCATTTGAGTACATGTTGCTGGAAAGCACTGAGTTTGAAGTTTGACAGCCAATCCATTTAACTCCATACAAAATTGTCTATAATTGTATTTAATATAAACCTTTCCAACTTTTAATTATAATGATGTGTATGTTTACCTCAGATGTTCGTATTTCCATACACCTTCATCTTGCCCATCAGGCATAGTTAAAAGTTTCTCAACATTACTCGGATCTTTGCGAATCAACTGCTGAATATATTGTTGCACAACTAGTGTGCTATCCATTTCTTCAAAATTTTCATCTGGCCATTGACAAAATTCCTACAAAAATAAAATATAAATTATTGCCTAAATTAATTTACAATCTTTTCTCATTAGAAGAAATTTCACTTTTTTCACCAAGCCCAAAATTCGAAATTAATATAAAAGAAAAGATTTCACTAATTGTATGCGAACTTGTATTTTTGTATATTAATAACAATTAACATATTTGAATTTAAAACATACTTTTGCCGAAGTTCCTGGTCGATTTCGCCTTAAAATTTGCTGAGTTTGTTGAGATTGAGCTTCCATTACCATTGTTACTTGTTCACTATTTTTTCCTTTAAAAAATTTTATGCTCCTGCTTTTCCCTTCGTTCGTCAAGTTTCGTTAAATAAAAAATAGCAAATCATTTCATAAATTCGAATCGGGCTGTCATTAATTTTATATTTTAAAAGAAATTCTTACTTTAATTGTTTTGGATAGAAATCAAGTAAGATGTCTCGAGGCAGTAGCGCAGGATTTGATCGTCATATTACAATTTTTTCACCTGAAGGAAGACTGTATCAAGTTGGTAAGTATTGACCGGAATAAACAAAAAAAATTTATGCAATCTCATTTTTATATTTATTTCTTTAAACTTGATATTTTACAGAATATGCTTTCAAAGCAATTAATCAAGAAGGAAATACTTCTGTGGCATTAAAAGGCAAGGATGTTGCAGTTGTTGCGACTCAAAAAAAAGTTCCTGATAAGCTTATTGATCCCGAGACTGTTACACACTTATTTAGAATAACCAAAAGAATTGGGTGTGTTATGACAGGAAAGCTGGCTGATAGTAAATCGCAAGTTCAGCGGGCACAGTATGAAGCTGCTAACTGGAAATATAAATTTGGATATGAGATTCCAATCGATGTTCTCTGTCGTCGTATCGCGGATATTGCTCAAGTTTATACACAAAATGCTGAAATGCGTCCTTTGGGATGTTCCATGATCTTGATTGCTTTCGATGATGAGCTTGGACCATGTGTTTTTAAAACTGATCCTGCAGGCTATTACTGCGGTTAGTAATATAATTTATTTATTCATATGCTTTTATTTAATATATCCAACTGTTTAAAGGTTTTAGAGCTGTCTCTGTTGGTGTAAAACAAACTGAAGCCAACAGTTATTTGGAAAAGAAATTCAAGAAGAAAACCGATTATACTGAAAATGAAGCTATTCAATTAGCTATTTCTTGCTTATCTACTGTCTTAGCACTAGATTTCAAATCGACTGAAATTGAAGTTGGAATTACAACACGAGATAATCCAGAGTTCAGACCTTTAACAAAAGATGAAATTGAAAAGCATTTAAACGAAATTGCTGAGAAGGACTAAAATCTTAACATTTATGTATGTGATGGCTGCAGTTTAAAATTAATGCCACAAAACTTATTATCTTATCCATTTTTTTTTATTAAATCTGTATTGTGAAGATGGAAATTCAAAAAAATAATAAATCATACATGTTAAGGATCTTTAAATATTTTTAATTTTATTTTGTTGCAGCTTGAGCAGCGAGTGGATTTCTAAGCACAAGAACAACAGAATCTCCTCGTAAGAACATTTTACTGATGTATCTATCTTTACTAACTGGTTTAACTTTTTTTTTTCCTTTACCGCTTTTTGGAACTTCTGTCCACATTTCTTTAACATTTTCCAATACCATATTACAATGACGATCAAATGCTTTAACACGACCAAGAAGTTTCTTGTTGTTTCTGCAATTAATTAAAACTTGAGTGTTGTTTTTGACAGATTGAGTAAGAACACTTAATGGTCCCGTATTAAATTCTTCTTCTTCAAGCTTTTGTAACTCTTCTGGTGTCATTTCAGATTTCGGCTTCATAGCAAGCGCTGTAATGAAATTTATTTTAAACCGATAAATGATGTTTCTTTTATCAAAAACTAATGTTCTTGTACAGCATCAGTTATTTAAATGTATTTATTTATATTTACTTACACATTTTGAACTACTTATTACTTTTTTCTGCTGGAACCTTTATGGATAAATATTCTTTTAATTGAAAATCGTTTAAGAAGCGAATTTGTTTTGTTTTCGTTAAAATATTTAACGAAAAATCTTAACCACACAAACGTTTGTTTACTATCTAAAAGCATAATTCATGCATGAAAAAAATTTTCTTTAAAAATATAAATAAAATCAAGGTTTTAAATTATATATAATGACAAGTTTTTCAACTTTTAACTTGATGTTGAAAATATGCTCTTTTTATGGAACAATTAAAAATATTGCCAAGTCAGATTTCAATATATGTATTGAAATTGTTCTGAAATATTTTTTTTCTATATCAATTGCATACAAAAATTAAAAGTCATTCATTCTTTCATTTTTAAATTCTTTATTAAATTTTTATTTTAATAAACAAAAAAAGTTGGAAGTATCTTCTTCTTTTTGTATTAAATGCACAACTTTTTTCATTTAATATGTAGCATCAGACGCACTTTGATCCATATATAGTCGTTTTCATTTCATAAAATATTGGAACTTGCTAATAACACTTAATATTTAAATTTAAATAATCAAAAAACTTGGTGCCTTTTTTAAAAAAATCAATCAGGAATCAGGAGAAATCGTGTGTGTCTATGGCATTGGTAAAAAACTTACCCCTTATTATGTTGATGATGACACTCATGTTTGTCTTCACTACTTTTTGGTCATAAATGAATCATTTCACATTTTTCATCGTTACATGTTCCTTCTAAAGCAAATGGACAAACGATATCGTTTACATTCCTAAAAAATTATTATTAGTTTTTAACATATGTACGATATAATAGTAGAATAACTATACCTATTACCACTATTATGTTTCAAATATTCTAGAGGTGAATCGTATAATTTAATTTTTTTCATACTACTAGTATTCAAAACTTCCCATACTCTCTTTGAATTTGAATTTATATCTTTTATGTCCATTTCAACATTGTTGACGCATTTTTCGTTTTCATTATTTTGCTCTCGTTCTTTGGCTGAGGAATTATTATCTTTATTAGATGAAGTTGCTACTGTTTTTGCATTTTCATTCAACTCATTTGCGGGAATAAAACTTTTAATTCTGTCTACAAGTATTTTAAGTTGCTTTGATGCATATTGCTCCTTTAAAGCATGTTGAAGCTCTTCAGTCTTATTAGAAATTTTATGAAAATTTTCAATTACTGTAGCGGACTGATCATCTGGTAATCTGTATATAGTATATAAAAATTTAATGAATAACATTTTTACATTTATCAAATTACCCATATTGTTCCCCACGCACACTTTCTCCAACTCTCTTACATATCTCCTTAAATTGATGCTGACGATTTCTAAACTTGATCATATCACGTTGAGATAAAATAATTTTTGGAATGTTGGATTTGATTTTGTTGTTAACGACTTTAAGAAATGATTTGTATTTTGAAAGAGTCTTTTCAAGTTCTTGAATTTTTGTTTCAACTACTCTACGTTGTTTCATTTGCAAAGCATTCTCATCAAGCATCTTCATGTTTTTTTCTATCGAATCTATCAGATTTTTGCTTAAAAAATACACAAAATATATTAATAATTTTTTGATATTTTTTCTTTTTCATAATTTACCTATGATTATGGAAATTAATTTCAGTTTTATTGATTAATCTTTCGCGTGCTGCCTCATCTAGTAGTGGAATTTTACTTAGAGTATCATCAATTTTGTTCACATTCTTTTGCATAACATTATTTTGTTGCTTTGATGTATTTTCATCAATTTCTTTAGTTGTTTGTGAATGAGTATCAGTGATTTTCGATATCAAACAATTATCATTAGTAATTGTTGATGTGGAAGAGTATGATTTGGTTCGTTTGAGTTCTCGCTGTTCTTGTCTTTGCTTTTTTTTCTCCTGAAGCAATTGCATTTTTTTAACAAGACTCTCATATTCCATTTGAGAAGAAAGTGGTAAATGTTTTACAGCAGATTTAGATTTTCCAATAGTTTCATTATTCGTTTGTGAAGCATTTGATTTGGCAAAATGTAATGTACTGCTACTAGCTCTTTGTAATGATTTAGATTTTTCTTCTTGTGATTTACGAATGTTCTTTAAAAAACAATCCAGATTCTGTTCGAAGTCATTTAAAGATCGTTCGTTTTTTCTAACACTTTTTTTGTTGACTCTTGTATGTTCATCGTCTGAACTTTCCGCTTGTAGCCTAATCACCAGTGGTGAAACTGGTTTTATCACAGATTCCAGTGAAGTAATAAGTCTCTTGTTTTTAGCAATTTCCTGATTTTGTGGCAGTAATGGTATGTTCTTGGTATCAGTGATTGTTGAAAAGGAAGTTTCATCATTGTTTTCTTTCAATGGTGACAGTTGTTTTGAAAAACTTTCTTGTTCCTGCAAATTTGTAATTTTTCCAAGAAGAATTGTTTCATCTTCAAATCGTTGCTCACTTGAGATTTTATTTACTGCTTCATTGTCAATATTACTAACATTTGTCGATTGTGTGTCTAAACTTGAATTAATATCTGAATTTGTTGAAACTTTTTGAGTTTGTTCATGATTTTTTTTCTTATTCTTTTCCTCGAGAATCATTTTAATAGTTTTAGTTCCAGATTTTTGTGCAACTAGTATTGAAGAAGTAGGATTTTGTTTTTGTTGTTCTCTCTTCAATCGTTCTACAGCCATTTTTAAATTAACTGTTATTTCTTTTTTCTTCTCATTCATATTGGATAAAAGCATTAATCTTAAATCTTCTTCATTTTCGTCATCGCTTTGATTTGTTTCATTGATGTCATCTGGAAGTTTTTGAGGAGACATTACGATTTCCATGTCACTTATTTCACGTTCTGGTGTTCCTGGATAACTGTTTGAAATGTCCATATCAACTTCTTGATTCAAATCATTTGTGTCTGTCGTTTCAATAACATTTAATGGTGATTCAAGAGGTGAATTACTTAAATCCATAGCTTCATCAAATAAAATTGGTTCAAAAATATCTGTAGGACTGTATGGACGTTCATTTTCAAGCATTTTTAGTTTCTTACGTTCCTTTAAATGGTCTTTTTTTTTTAGAACAGCTGAACGTAATGCTGCTATTCTTAGTAATTCTTCTTCATTAGGCATTATTTGATTTGAACTAACAGTAGGTAATGGTACAAAATTTGTTGTAGCAGTCTCTGGTTCAATAAGTTCTTTCACCTCTTGTTTAGATGTTAAAGCCTGTAATCTTAAACTAAGTAATTCTTCATCCTCATCTTCTTCTTCTGATTGAATGTTGCTTTTATCGTTATGCTGCATTGTGTCATCTATAAATCTGGTATTCTCATCATCATCATCACTTGATAAGCTGATCAGATTATATGATTTTTGCTGTTTGTAACGTCTCTTTTTCTTTTTATTCTGTCGATATTTTTTCTTGGGAAGCTCATAACTTGTTGAAAGTGCTGACGAAGCGCGATATGAACGATTTCCTAATTCTTTATTTCTTGGTTTATTCACATTTTTACTTCCATTATTATTCTTGTTGCCAACACTGTTGATATTGTTATTTTTTCTACTAGATGATGAACTGCTGGTATTTGGTTGATTATTTAAATATCGGTTTTCTTTAGGATAATCATCTTAATGATTGTAGAAGAAGGATGCAAAAAATAGATGACAAAATTATTAGATTCAAAGCATTTTGCACTTACCATAATTCTTTTTTTCGATTTCATTCATGAGCTCAAGTTCTAATTTTCTTTTTTCTATTATACTCTCTAAATGCTGAAAATAATCGTCTTCTGATATATCTGAAAATTCATCCGGAGAAATCTCTCCATCAGAGGAAGAAGCTATGTCCATTTTAAAAGCTAGAAATATTAAGAAAATTAATTTTTAGTTTAGTAAATGGATTATTTCGTGTGATATTTTTTATTCGTATTTTTTAATATTTCGAAAAAATGCTCTAAACAATAATTTAGCTTATATTCTTGCACAAAATTGTTGAATGATTTGAAATTGATATTCTAATAGCAATTAAACATGCCTGAATTTATTTTACACTGATAAATTGATTTAATTCTTTTTATTTCTCAATAAATTTGTGGACTAATAGTTTATCTCTAAAATTTGAAAAAACTTTCGTTAAAAATAGTGAAACTCAAAACTTCTTCTTATTTTATAATTCGCAGATCATTTTTATAGAAATTAACATTTTAAAAAAGGTAAAATCATCATTTACAAACTATTGGTATTTTGGTAAAATAGTATTACTAAGGTATAATAAAGTTTTGATTTAGAATTTTTCATTTCACAGAATAAGTTCTTTTTAATACGTAATAAATTCGTGAATACGTAAATCGTACACGTTTTTACGTAGTTTTGAGAGGAGCAAACAACTATTCATTCGCATTTACCTGCTACAGACAAGTTCGTGTGTGCAAGAAGACGGTGATTTATTTCAATTTTCAAGGATTTAATCACTTTGAAAAGAAATCTGGATCCTTTAAGGAAACTATAGGCCTGGAATTTTGGAATTCAGTATCTCTGTGAGTATAAATGGTATAAATTCATCTATAGAATCTCTTAAAAGAATGTGCCACGAAATCAAAATAATATTTTTGTTCGTCACATATTTATACCATATTTAAATACTTTTTCAATATTTTGGCATATTATTTTTCATTTAAAGGCATTCAATTACTAGCAGTTCATTAATTTTAGTTAGTAATTAATAGTTTATTTTTTTGTATTAATGAAAATTGGTTATGTCGACGAACGACACGATAAAAATTCTCTTCAAACGAGTAGGAAAGAAGAAATGAGTGAGTGTGTGAGAAAAAAAACAATATGGAAAAGTTCTGCACTATGAACCTTATTATCAAAAAAATTATTTAAATACCATTAAGCGATTGTTTTTGTACGCATAACTCAATATAATTAATTTATAACTTAAGAAACTATTTTGACACGTATGATCAGTAAATGTGAGAGAAAATATAGTCAGCCATTCATACATTTCTGCTGATCCAACTTGTCGCCTTCGTCATCATTATTTGTTGAAAGAAGGAGATAGAGAGAATGTCGTGCACAAAATACTTTGTAATGGAAATTTTTCATACATACTTCTGCTTTTGCTTTATGCCACATTTTATTCCCGGATCAGATCATCATCATCTGACACGTTAGCAAAAGAAAGAAAGAGAGAGAGAGAGTAAGTAAGAAAAAAAAATAAAGAAAGTGGAACATGAAGTTATTTCTTTGCATTCCAATGTAACTATTGTCTTGCAAGTTGCAACATCAAGAAAATCGCAAAAGACATAGAATATAGTGTACATAAACCATAAAACCGACTCTAATCTTCACAGACATAGAATGCATTTCTCATCATAAGAATGAAATAATGATTAGCATAGATAAAAGTTTCATTTCTTTCTCAAGAAATTTCATGATTTCTTTGTATTTTTTTTTTTCTATTTCTCTATTCCTAAATAGAAAATACACACATTTTTCTGTGCGCTCCATCTCTCTTTTTTCGCCGTCTGTCTTACCTCTATGTGTATGTATACAGTTAATGAATGTAGCTATAAATAGTTAAACAGGCCGGTTTTACAGAATAAAAGAGCGCGAGCGAGAGAGAGAGAGCAATTGTGTATAGAGAAAGACTAAGCGATTGAGAAAGTTTAAAGTTAGTTTTTTTTGTGAGAAGATAAAGATGTAAAAGAAATTTTTTAAGAATAGTCATTGAAGTAAGAATTATTGGCTCCACTGCAAATTGCTTATCTATAAAAAAACACGCACACACATGCAATAAATAACTAAATCTATATTTTGTTTTATTATTTTTCGTTCAAGCATCCATTTTCTTAATAAAATAATACATGCTGCACAAAACAGCATGTTAGTGTGTTAATAATGTCACCGCTCTCTATCTCTACTTATATTAAGCATACATATATTGCTTATCAATAATAATATGAGCGGTTATTGTATATATACGCAGTCATGTTTGTGTGAACTTTAAAATTTATTGTAAATGAAGTGGCACTAGCAATAGCTTGACATATTTTCAGTTAACAATTGGAAAACTAAAAAATTATGTAATGGTATTTTTGATAATATTATTCTCTATGTCATTTACTCAATATTATCACATATATATATTTTTAAAATTCTTCACTTTATGAGTTAATATTAATAAATAGAGTTTATTTAAATGCATTCATATATTGCTATTACATATGCCGCCTTTCAATTGAATTAAGTAATTTATTACTTTACATGACACTAATATGATTCTTTCTTTTTTCCTCTTTTTTCTTGATTGAATTTTAGTGGGTACTGTTACGACTCGGTACGAAAAAGGACACTTCTACTAAACAATTTGATAACTACGAGGATTTAAAACTACATTACATTTAAAGTTATCCGTTATTACATCTGTGTATTATTTTTGTTTATTGAAATACTTTTACTAAGTGCAGCAAGCAAATTATTGACTTTTTTCTTGACTCTAAAGACGGAAAAAAGACAATTTATTAAGTTGATTTTCTTTCATAAATCAAACAAATAAAGAAGCAAAAAATGTTGGAAGATCAGGGTGAGTTATATAAAAAAAATGAAATTTCTTTATTAAAAATTAAAATTCTATAACTTTTTCAAATAGCAATTGAACAACCAAGTACATCGGCAGCAAATAGCACGCCGGCGTTTAGCTATGATGATTTGTTTCCAGCTTTGCCTGAAAGTTCAACTCCTAAATTTCCATCAGTTGCTCCTACTAACAACATTAAACGCATTGGAAGTTCGGTTGTAACTCAGGTATGATTTTTTCCATACATTTTTTATCGTCTATTACAAAACTGTTTTTAAAGGTATTTTATGTACCATCATCTGAACGTCGTTATGAAAATGATAAGTTTGGTGAAGGCGAATCTCTTCGTACGTGCCAACAAATCATGAAAGAAACTGGAGCTCATATTGAAATTTCAAGTGGAAAAGATCAATCCTTGACATTCTTAGTTACAGGAAAGGTCAATGAAGTTTTGGAAGCTCGTCGAAAAATTTTCATTCACTTCCAAACGCAAGCAAGCAAGCAAATATCAATTCCACGTGAACATCATCGTTGGATTTTGGGAAAGAAAGGAGAAAAATTACGTGAATTGGAAAAAGTGACTGCAACTAAAATTAGCGTTCCAAGCATTGACGATAAGAGTGATATCATCACTATTCAAGGTACTAAAGAGGGAATAGAAAAAGCTGAACACGAAATTCGCACTACAAGTGATGAGCAATCGCGTAAAGCATTCGAACGTATAAGTGTGCCCAAGATTTATCATCCATTTATCTATGGACCTAACAGCGAGAATCTTAACAAATTGATTGAAGAAACAGGTGCTCGTATTAATATTCCACCACAATCAGTTATGAAGGATGATATCGTTATCACAGGAGAGACGGAGGGTGTTCAAGTGGCTAAAGCGAAAATTGAAGCCATTCATAAGGAAATGGAGAAAAAATGTACAAGCGTTGGAGTTGAAGTGCCAAGGGCACAGCATAAATATGTCATTGGACCTCGTGGAACAACAATTCAAGAAATTTTGCGTATCACTGGAGTAAGCGTTGAAATGCCGACTACTGAAGCAGCTACAGACACAATTATTCTTCGTGGACCACACGATAAATTGGGCAATGCATTAGCAACTGTTTACGAAAAAGCTAATTCTGTTCAGACGAGAATCTTAGAAGCTCCAGCTTGGATTCATAAATACATTATTGGTCGTAAGGGTCAAAATATAAAAGAATTGACCACTGCTTTTCCTAATGTTCATGTTGAATTCAATGATGACAAAATTAAAATTGAAGGACCACCTGCTGAAGTTCCTGATGCTGTTGAGCAATTAGAGAAAACTGTCAAGAACTTTATTGAACGTCTAACATATGTTGAGATGGAAGTTAATCCAAATCATTATAAGCATATTATTGGAAAAGCAGGTTCAAATATCAATCGTATTAAAGATGAAATGGATGTTGTTATTAATATCGAAGAGAAAGATAAGCTTAGTACAATTCGCATCGAAGGATCACCAGAAGGTGTTCAAAAAGCACAACGTGAATTGCAAGACATGATTGAAAAGTTGGAAAATGAAAAAGAGCGCGATGCAATTATTGATCATCGTTTATTCAGGAGCATCATTGGTGCAAAAGGTGCACGCATTCGTGAAGTTCGTGAAAAGTTCAATCAGGTTGTCATTACTTTTCCAAATCCAAGCGAAAAATCTGACACTGTTAAAATTCGTGGACCTAAAGACGATGTTGATAAATGTCATAAACATTTAATGAAACTTGTTAAAGAATTACAAGAATCTAATTTTGTCATGGAAGTACCAATTTTCAAACGTTTCCACAAATTCATTATCGGAAAAGGTAAATTTTTTCGAATACTTTTAATTCTTGAAATTTCATTTGAGTATAATTAATTTTATTAGGTGGTGCAAATATTAAGAAAATTCGTGATGAAACACAAACTGAAATTGATTTACCAGCTGAAAATGACGATAGCAATGACGTCATTGTAATAACAGGAAAGAAAGAAAATGTTACAGAAGCATGCGAGCGTATTAAGAAAATCCAAAACGAACTTGCTAACATTATAACTGAAGAGATTCAAATTCCATCCAAATACTATAATTCAATTATCGGTGCAGGTGGAAAATTGATAAGTTCCATTATGGAAGAATGCGGTGGGGTCAGCATTAAATTTCCAACACCTGAATCAAAGAGCGATAAAGTTACAATTCGCGGTCCAAAAGATGATGTTGAACGTGCAAAACAGCAATTGCTTGAATTGAGCAATGAAAAACAATTATCAAGCTTCACAGCAGAAGTACGTGCCAATCCTAAGCATCATCGCTTCCTGATCGGTAAAAAAGGCGCTTCCATTAAGAAAATTCGTGATTCCACTGGTGCAAGAATTATTTTTCCATCAAATGATGATAAAGATAAGGAAGTGATTACAATTATTGGCAAAAAAGAAAATGTTGAAACTGCAAAAGCTCAACTCGAAGCCATTATTCGAGAAGTTAATAACAACACTGAAAGTGAAATGGATGTTGCACCTAAATATCATCGTCATTTTGTCGCTAGACGTGGGGATGTCATCAATAGAATCAGTGAAGACTGTGGCGGTGTCACAATTTCATTCCCACGTTCAACTGAGATTGATTCAACACGTGTCACTCTTAAAGGACCTAAAGAAGGTATCGAACTAGCAAAGCAACGAATTTTAGAAATTGTTGCCGATTTAGATTCAATGGTTACAATTGAATGTACAATTCCTAAAGTACATCATCGTAGTGTTATGGGCAAGAGTGGAGCAAAAGTGCAAAACATCACACGTGAATTTGATGTACAAATCAAATTTCCAGACAAAAATACGGCAGAAACTAATGGAGACGTCAACGGTAGTGACATTCAGCAAGGTGATGTTATTCGTATTAGTGGCAAACGTGAAAAATGTGAGCAAGCTAAGCAGGCTTTATTGGATCTTGTTCCAATCACTGAAGAAATTGAAGTACCATTTGACTTACATCGATCAATTATTGGACAACAAGGCAAAGGTGTACGTGAATTGATGAATTCTTATGACGTGCATATTGAGTTGTCACCTCAAGATAAAAAGTTGGACCTTATTAAAATCACTGGAGCTGCTCAAAATGTTCATGAAGCTAAATCTGCTATTGCTAATCGCGTCAAACAACTTGAAGCTGATCGTCAAGATCGTGAATTACGTAGCTATGAATTGAAGATCGAAGTTGAACCTGATCTACATCCTAAGATTATTGGTCGCAGAGGTGCTGTCATTAACAAGATTCGTCAACAACACGATGTACAAATTTCATTTCCTAAAAAGGAAGATGTTGAAAACCAGAACGTAATTCGCATTCAAGGATATGAATCTGCAGCGAAAGCAGCTCGTGATGATATTTTGAAAATTGTTGGCGATTATAATCAAATGGTTAAAGAACGTGTACCATTGGATGCTCGCATTCATTCAAGAATAATTGGTCAACGTGGTCGTCATGTTCGTCAAATTATGGAAGATTATAAAGTTGATATTAAATTCCCTCGTGAAGGAGACTCTGATATGAATCATGTTACAGGTATATTTAATATTGAAAAATATTTGTTGAATAATATTTATCTCTATATTATTTTTTTTATAATAGTTATGGGTAAAGAAGAGGATGTTGAAGCTTGCCGTGATCATCTTTTGATGTTAGAAGAAGAATATATGCAAGATGTTGTTGAAGCACCAAAAAGCTCAGTAACTTATGAGAATCTTTTTGAAAATGCAATGAAAGGAAGTCAACAGCAAGCTAATAATAAAGGATTTGTCGTTCAAGGTGCACCATGGGAGAAAGCACCAAATACCAATTCGCAAATCGATTTTCCCGATTTTGGACTTTCAGGTAGTAGTGATGCAGCTGCAGCAGCTGCTCTTCCTGCTTGGAATCCAAATCGTTAAAAAATTGATCACATTTCTTCAAAAGTTTTTTTGCTTCTTCTCCTTTTCATTATTTTCAAGTAAATTGCATAAAACTATCTATCATATATATTAAATTTGAGAAAGATTAATTTTTTGACCTCTTTTTCATAACATCTTATAAGTTATGGTTAACAAAAAAATATTGACATACATAAATTTAAAGTAGATAAAGTTTTTGTTTTTATTTGTTCTTAAGCCTGCGATAAATTCAATATTATTAAATGAAAAAAAAACACAAACATTTTAAAAAATCGCATTGATTTTATCAATTATTGTAACACACATTATTAAAACATGATAATTAATCCATCATTCAAATTAATCTAATAGTTCTTATAAGAAAATTATCAGATTAAAAAAAGAAAATTTGATTATCATAATATTGACACGCGCATAACTTAAACAAAAGGACAATGGAATCGGATAATGAGATAAATGATAAATTTTCAACATGGTTGAAAAATTAAGTGAAAAAATGACATAAATGCAGCAGTTTTCAGAATTAGATTTAAAAGTACATTTCTTGAATTACTTGGCTCAGTTTTGATAATTTTTTGGCATGGCACATAATTTAAAAATATATAAATCCTTATTTTTGTATTAGAAAAATTTCAATAGTGAAAGAGAGAGAAAGAGAAAACATTCCTTGTATAGTTATGGTCATCTAATTGAATTTTATTTCTTCTTTATTGTTTCTCTTAATTTCATATTTGATATTACAGTTTCTGAGAGATGAAAAATCATTGAATATGATTATTGTTGTATTTATGTCATTCAGAATGGTTTTTTAAAAATTTAAAATAAAAAAATATTACCCTATGCTCATTAAAACTTTGAAACGGACATTCTCTCGGATAGATGAATGATATATATATATACAATACAATATTGGAAAACATTGGAAGATGATAATAATTTTATTGCAAAAAAAGCAAGGAAAAAAGAATTTTTTTATATTGAAAAAAGAGAGAGAAAAGTTATTTAGCAATACGATTTATATGATTAATTTTATAATTATTTAATGTAAAGGGAGATTTATTCTTCGACTTATTATGTCGAAAATGACTAATATATTATATTTTTAAAATCGCCCCCGTTTCGCTGTTACTAAATGCGAATTTCTTTTGTAAATCACTTTTACGATCATAGTTTGTAAAAGGACACACGTGTGCATGCATAAAACATATAAAATAACTATGATAAAAACCCAATCATAAAAGAAATGTTTTATCTTTTATGTCAATTTAGTTTTTGTTAAAAGTGAATCAGTTTTCGTTTATGTGAACCTAATATAACATCAGCAGTTGATGAAGACATCTTCGTAAGAGACTTTTTGTTCTAGTTTGGATATAAAGATTAAATATATATATATTTGATATAAAAATTCAAAACGTTTAATAAAAAAACTTTGAAAATTTATAAAAATTTTTTACTTACCCTGAAATAAGCTTTTTTTCAGATTTATGATACTTAATGATGAATTCAAATTAAAAAAATTATAACATTTTTTTTTTTGTAAATATTAATTTATTTCATTTGCATTATTACAGAAAATATTTCTTAATTTCTCAAACATGACGTTAAATGGCAAAAGTACAAGTATATGGACAGAATTTTATTTTATATATTTAGATACTCTGCTATAGAGTAGCATTGAAATTTTTTTTTTTTTTTCAATTGTTAAATGTTTTTGAAATGGTTTTAAAATAGGATATATTACTTTAATGCTGACTTTATCGAGATTTGAGGGTTAAATTATTTATGTGAGGTGTGTTTCACTTCTATTTCACATTATTTATCAAAAGGACTCATTTTATAAAATTCTCTTCAAACAAGACAATCAAATGTAAAATTTTCAAAGTCCAAATAAGTGGCAGCAAGAGATTCTTAAAACAATAATTTGTGTTTTTTATTATATTATTTTTTGGTGTATTAGATAAGTATGTATATATATTTGTAGAAATCATGATAAAAAATGCTCATAAAATAAATGTTACGTTCGAAATTACTTTTTTATATAAATTAAAGATAGGCAGTACAATAAGACAATAAAAAAAAATTGCACAATCGACTTTTGAAATAATAAGTGCAAATTTTTTACTCAAATAATAATAAATGTTCAATATATTCGTGCATGTATCTCTTTATTTTAACTCACCTTTAAAAATTATCAAAATAAAGACACAAAGTACACATAAAACGAAAAGGATTACGTTTTTTAATTTTCATCATTTAATAATTTAACTTCGTCTTCAGCATATACTTATCCAGCATGCACGGACTAAAAATTGTAGAAATAAAAAGAGAAAATTGAAATAAATTAATTAATAATTAAACACATGATAGAAAGATAGATACAATTTTTTAGAAATAGCGTGAAGTGCTAATCGAAAGTTAAGATAAAAATCCACTCATGCAAGACTAAAAAAATATTTGATATTATTTTTAGGAAAAAATTAATTAAAACCAATATCAATGCTAATGATTAGACTACACAGATATTATGATTTTATATATCATTGTTTTGAGAATTTCGGAATTTTTGTATTATCACACATATACATATATTAAAAGTAATGAACACTTTTTCATGTGAGAAAAATTTTCTAGAAACTTTGTCACAATCGAATGTATATTTAATCTAATCATTTCATGAAATAGAGAGATATTCGAACAGAAAATAATACTAAAATAATAAAATAAAGTGTTGTGTGTGTATCATCTAATATTATTAATGAGCATGTGAATTTTTGTTAATATGATGAAGGATTATAATTTACACGTGATTTTGAATTTATTTATAGCGAGTTTTAGATGTATTTGTGATTCTGATTTACCCGAGAGATATCAATGTTGGTCATTTGTTTAACTAGCTCTGGTATTTTTCCAGCAATTGAAAGAACTTCTCCTGTTAATTTAGCTGCGCCGATTTCACTATTGCCAGTTGAAACCATTGTAATCTTCTTTGTTTGAGATATTGGTGCTCCAACTTCGGCGATAATCTACAATCAAATCAACAAAATAAATAATGTTCTAAATTTTATCAAATTAAATAAAATACCTTTGGTAATGTATCCAAAACCATTTCAATCATTGCTGCTTCTCTGTATTCTTTAAAGGCCTCTGCTTTTTTTGCCATTTGTTCAGCTTCTGCTTTTGCTTTGGCGTGAATTGCAAATGATTCTGCTTCTCCGCGAATTTTGATCTAAATATTTATTCACATATTTTTTATTACTTAATATACATATATATCATATTAACTTACAGCTTCAGATTCTGCTTCAGCTTCCAAAATGACGCGATTTTTATTTGCTTCAGCCAATTTTTCAAGTCTGTATTTTTCAGCTTCAGCTGGTCGACGAACAGTTGCCTATAAAGAAATTTATATCAGTATGATTTCTATATAAATTTTTCTTGAAAATGATTTACATACCTCTAATTCACGTTCACGTCTTAGCATTTCCTGCTGTTGAACTTGAATTTCTTGTGTGCGTTCAACAACTTTGACTTGCATCATCTCTTCTTTGATTCTTTGTTTGGTTTTGGCAGCTTGCAATTCATAGGCCATTTCAGCTTCTGCTTTTTTAGTTTGAACTTCAACATCATATGCAGCTTTTTTCAACTCAAAGTCTCGCTGTGCTTTAGCAATTTCAGTGTCATTAAGCAAACGTGCAGCCATTCTCTGTTCTTCGGCAATTGCTTCTTTGATTGTTGCATCGCATCGTGCTTCCGCTTCACCAATGCGAGCGTCTCTCTTAACCTCTGCAGTACGAGCCATACCAAATGATTTCAAATATCCCTAAAACATAATCATGACGAAAAAAGGATAAGAACAAATTCAATAAACTCTGCTTTGTGTCACTATAAAATATCATATCTACACTTAAGTGTAACAATAGATAGATATAACTCCAGAGTGTATCTACATAAACTTTACATCTTTTTCTTTATTAATTTTTTTCATCGTGCATTGTTTGTGTGTATATGTGCATGAATAATGATTGCATAAAATATAAATGTATGTGAAAGGTGTATTTCTATCATATTTTATTGTTCACACTAAGTGACACTCAAACAAAAGCTCCATAAAAAATGACCAAAAAATATTTTTCTCATTTGAAAAAAATAGATAGTTGGACTAGGCAACATTAAAACGTGAGTGTATGATATGATGAGTGTATAAAGGAAAATAATAAAAGTGTGATATATGAATGAGCGGAAGGATATAAATTATAAAGAAAAATTACAACAATATAAAATCATGATAAAGTAACTCCTTTTAAATATGTATTAAGAGAAAACATACCTTTGCACCCTATGATGGCAACATGCACAGGGTGGCATAAATATAAATATATATTTATTTTGATAATTAAAGAAACATATTTTAGCAGAAAAAAATTATAAGTAATCTAAAAATGTTTTTATAAAAACCATGGCGAAATATTTTTATGGGAAAGGAGCAAAGAACATAAAAAATTTTCTCTGTAAATTTCAATCTAATTATCATCATGTCACTAATGTCTCTATTGATGATAAAGTGTTATTAAGGAAATAATATATGGAGTAGAAAGGGAAAGGATTTAAAAGTTTTTTAATCATGTGAGTCGACGACTTATATAAAAAAGACTATGAAAAACATACCTCCTCGTCACGAATATCTTTTAGAGTGTATGACACGACAGTTATGCCCATGTTAACCAAATCAGATGAAGCCACTTCGAAAACCTGTTTTGAGAACTTTTTACGATCCTTGTAAATTTCTTCGACTGTCATTGACCCCATAATAGCTCGCTGATGCCCTAAAAATCAATTATTTCAATTATTAAAATATTCATTTATGAGAATCATTCATTAAAAATTACCCTCTAATGTCACGAGTGCTATGTGTTGAATCTCGGATTCTGATTTGCCCAAAAATTGTTCACATGCAGTCTAAAAAGAAAAAAAAACAATCAATTGGTCGAAACTTGTTAGAAACTATCGAAATCATACCAAGAGCATATCTTCATTTTGGCCTTGAATCTTGACTTGTGCAATTCCAGTGACACTAATAGGAACGCCCTGACTTGTATAAACAGTGGGCGATTCGACCTGAAGTGTCATCGTATTGAGCGAGATTCTGTATTTTTAGAAAAGAAAAATGGAAATGTGATATGTGAAATTAATGAATAAATGATGTCATGTTTTATGCAAAAATGTATTACCTTTGTACTCTTTGTATTCCTGGCCATACGAATGTTCGACCTCCAGGCACCAAAAGTGGTTTCATATGACAACATCCTATAAAATTAAATATTGATTAAAAAAATTTTATCATCTTTATTATATTAACTTTATTAGCTTTAATATATCGATGAATCACTTCAAAAATTTTGATAAACGCTCTTTAATCTTTTGGTTAATAAAATATGACTCACGAAAAACTACCTAGATAAATAATTAATGTTTCAATTGATTTGATAATTAAAGATATTGGATTATTGTGTCACAAATATTAATTTAATATATATAATATAAAAAAAACATTGACGATAACAATCCTAGTTCTTCTTTTTGTTTTTAGCGAATATATAAAACTAAATTCCTCAAATAAAATTATTGATTTTTTCATGGCGACTGAATGGCGCTGGATTTTTATGAACAAAAAATACTTGCCTGAAACAACTAAAGCCGAATTGGGCCCACAAGTTACAAAGCCCCAAGTCATTATGAAATAGTTTTATAGGCAAATCAACGATTTTTAATGTTAATTAAAATGGTTTAGAATTGTTTTTCAATTTTTTCACCGAGAACACCGAAAACACAATCAAGATCAATTTGAACTTAATGATGGTTTAAGAACAATTTTGATGATATTGTTAAGTTCCAAAAAAAATATTTATGTAACGGCATTTAAAAGTTTGAGTTATTTTCGTTATCCACTGACTATTGCATGAACAAATACAAATCGCTATTTTTTGTTTATTCTTGTTATCTTTCTGCTTTTTTTTACCTGTTTCTATGATTTGATAACAATATAATTTGAGAAAAAATACTTTTTAAACATGTCACACAACAGAAGTTCATTTTTGTCAAAATTGTGTATTCACCACATTGATTGCATGCATGTGTCTATAAACTTAATTCTTTACTTAATTTAATTGAAATAGTTTATACACGATTAAAAAATATATCAATCTCGACGCTTTGGACGATTAGAACGCATTTTTGCCTAACAGATTCACTTATTATAGAGCCAAAATTCACTTATTTTTTGTGCTATTTTTTTAGCGACAAGTCAGTTTTCTTTTAAAATTTATTTCTGACATTTTTAAAGACTTTTTTGTAAAAATTTTTTTTGGTCCATGTGACATGCATGTCGTGGACCACCCTTGGGTCAACACTTACCCAAACAAACTCTTTTGATGGCTTACCTATACGTCAAGACTTTTCTAACAAGCTATCAAACACCTCTCTAAGTCTTACCGTTGCCGAGTTATGACTTGCACAGCCAGACAGCCAGCCAGCCATCGTGAGCCTAAAAGCGTATTTTTTTGCAAAAAATGCGCTAGAAACAGGAGCTAAATAATATATATATTTGTTTTAAACGAGACTGAAAAGTGTCCGCCTTAAGTCGGATTACTTTAGCGCATTTTTGGTGCCTAGATCAGTGTATGTTAACAAATTACAGATTTATCAGATTCGTTTAAGAAATAGATTTACAGTTTAAAATAATTTGATCGAAATAAATTAAAAATATGGGAAAAATCATATTTATAAAATGTTGATGCATGAAAGTACGGCGAATGTTTTTAATTGAAGTTCAATTTACCAGAGTCCGAAACAGTTTTACAAATAACTGAAAATCAACTAAAACTTATTCGATTAAAATTAAAAGCCTAATCGATTATATTTTAGTTGGTTTTCCGTTGAAAATCTTAATTGAATAAGATTTAGTTGATTTCTAATTATTTGCAACTAAATACCAAACTGTTTCGGACTCTGCAATTTACAGAATCTTAACATGAATTTTGTTGACTTGAAAATAACGGTTGAGTAATATTCAAAATATTTGAAGTTCCAAGATTTGCCGTTGGTGGCGCTGCAATCGTTTTCGCAGCCTACTTCGCGTTATTTACATTTTCAATTTGTAAATTTAAATTCGCAATTTCCCAATTAATGGAATAAGTGATAGAAATATAACTACGCATCGCCGGAATAAACCAATAGCACAAATCAAACACAGCAAATCGGAAGTCTCTATCTATTGTAGTTTTCGAGGCCTCAGCCAGCCAGCCAGCCAGCCAGCCAGCCAGCCAGCCAGCCAAAGTGAAGATATAAGCGGCATTGTTGTTCCAAAAATGCGCTAAAAATGGCTTAAAATTTAAATATTCAAGAATTCCAAAAAGTTGTTATCTTAACATTCACATCAATTTGAGCCGTCAATATGACATGCAATTTGACTATCTACGAAAATCATGTCATGTATAAATAATTTATATTTACATAAGCTTTTTTTAAAACGGTAAAGAGTCTTTAGCACCTACACTTACAAACACATAACTCTCTTTTCGCACATAAGAGAACGTTTTGTTTACATCTGCCGACACAGAAAACTTAATTTAAAAAATATAATATCTAATGACAATTATGATAAGCGTAATGCATATGAAAAATGAATGGAGACTCTTTTAAATTTACAAGAAAAAATAATTATTTTATTTCTTACTAATCAACTTGATGATAAAACAAAAGAAAAAGAAATAAATGAGGAAATCATCATTAACTATTCAGTCATAACAATCAAAAATCAACAGCAAGTAGAGAAAGCGCATTGAAAAAGGTACAAACAATAATTGGTGGAAGATCATAAAGTCGCTTTTATCGCTATAGATCAAATAGTTTTCGAGAGTATGAGTAAATGAGTGATGAAGACATAGGTATAAAGAAAGAGTGAGAAAACCTATTCAATTGATATCTGTCTATCATCATTATGAAATAACTCTATGCCAGACAAAAGACTGACTTGGACTAAATTATTTCATTTCACATCGAATTGTTAAAAATGACATGCAAAACATAGAAAAATGATTTTTTTAATCAAGACGAAAAATTCACTATTTGTATGAAATGCTTATGGTCTTTGTGTGTTTATTATTTAAATTTCATAAGACCTTAATTTACTGTAGCGTTTAAACTCATATTAAAATAATGAAATTTGAATCGATGTGCATGCATTTGTCCACAAGAAATATGTAATAGAACTCGTGTTCCAGACCATATTAGTTGAGTCAATGAAAAAAATTATTTGCCGTCATTTGAGCATTTGTTGGGCAAAAGTGAGAAAGTTACATGCATCTAACAGGCTATGATCATTCGGTGTTTCTTCGACTTTGAGAGAAATTGAAATCAATATATGCATGAGAAATACCTGCGTAATATCCAATAATGACTAATGAAAATTATAGCTTTCAATAGCGATGCGTAATTGTATGTAATATTATTAATGGAATATTATTTGTTATCATACGTTCTTGTGATAAGAGAATTTTCAAACGCAAATTATTAGTTGTGTGTAACGACGTCACAAGATGAGTGCAGTCAGAAGATTGTTTTTATTTATATGTCTATCATTATAATGTAAAAGAGTATGACTGAGTGACTCAGTGACTGTTGGACTTGATGATTGAACGACCAACTGGCAGCTAACGGTATATCGATGAAAGCCAAATTCAGGCATTTATTCGCAGCTTGCCTTTCTGCAGATGTTTTTTACATGACTTCTGTGTAGCGAGAGTGTGCGAGAGAAGCTTAATACTATTTGACATTCTTGACCTCTCTTAGTACGCTTTTTACTATTATTTCATACATGCTTACATTCGTGCTCAGAATTGAAAATGTTTAAGGACATTTCAATGTACTCATTTGAAAAACTTGTTGCTTGCCAATCTGTGTAAATAAGTCTCTTATTTTAATTAGATGGAGAACACATGTGAAAATTTACAAAAATTCTCAATACACAGACAATTGTTTAAGACACTAATATTATACGAAGTATGTGAAATATTGTACTTGAATTTTTGTTCATGGAAATTATTTTTTGATCTATAAATTCGAGATATTATTATAAATTAATAATAACTTCTTTAACAGCATTAATATAAAAAAATATATTTAAAAAAATTATTTGTTCTTATAGAAAAAATATTATAAAAACGTTTCCTATTATCTAAGAACATAAATAAACATAATTATAAATTTTGATTATAGTTTACTATTTTAATTCTTAAATACTATGGAAATGTGAGTGTATTTATGAATTACTTGCAATCGAAAAGCTCAATCAACCAGTTTCTTTCTCTGTATTTCCACATCATTCGGTTTTTTTGTACATTCGTTGTGTGAAATGGAATGTTTATACACACGCTATAGACTGAGTCACATTTTAGTTTTGAACGTCAATGAATAAAGAAGGTATCTTTTTTTCTCCGTACTCGGTATCTTTCTCTACAAGACTGTTTCTTCAGTATATACCAAAAGAAGTTTATTTCACAAGTCGTTAATACATTAAAAAAATTACAAAAAAAAAAAAAAATAAAAGGAAAAAGAGAAATGTAAAAGAAAGAGTGAAATTTCCAGAAATTCCTGCTAAAGTTTTTAGTTTAACTTTGAATGTATAAACTAATTCTATAAAATAAAAGTGAAAATTATTGATGAGCAAGTGATCTTTATAGAAATTTGCAAGTGGTGAAAAGGAGAAAATTTGTTTACATATAAAAATAAAAAGAGTCGTTTGTGATTTGTGAAATTGTGTCAAATATTTTATATTCATATAGCCCAAGAGAAGAGAGAAGAAAGGCGTATAGACAAACTTGAACTAGTTTTATTCCCTTATAAATCTGTTTTTATTGTGGATTAGAAGCTGAAATTACCTGAAAATGTATGTATTTAGGTTACAGGCGCTTCATATTTCTGCTTGTTTTATTTTTTATAAATATTTGTATTGCTGACCCATGATTCATGCAAAAAGACGGAAACTGCAAAACAAAAGCATAACACATTATAGCATAAAACATTTATTATCATTATAGAACTGTTTTCTTTTTCGTAGACATGTGTTCGTTTACTGCGTCGGCGTAGAAGAGTAAAAAAATTTGCTTAAGATATTATTCATGGAAAATCCCAAATGAAATTAGGTGAAATTTATTTGTTGCATTTAAAAGCACTTGAAAGTGATTTTTTGACCAATCGAAATTTAAATAATAATTTGTATAGCGGTTGATAACAACGCCATGTTGATCACATTGAGGTGCCAGTGTCAATAAAAAAGAAAGTATTAATGCAAATATTAATTTCATATCATAAAGGAACAGCAATAAGAAAAAAAATGTTGTTTTTTGTATAATTTCATTTTTTTTGCAATGGATTAATATCGTTGTTATAGTAGAGAAAGACTCACTAAATGAAAATACCATTGCACGGATTATTTTAATGCAGAAACCTATTTATATGTGAATAGTCAAAAGACAATCATAATGATTAAATCAGAGGCCAGACACTTAAGCAAAAGGCCAAAAAAAATTATTTAACGAAAACAAGCAAAAACATGGGCAAACATTTTTTTGTCACACGACAAAAACAAAAATATTTTTACTAATTTCTTTCATATTTCTCATTCTAAATCATTAAAATATGAATGAAATGTGTTTTAATAAAGACTGATAATTCAAAACTTTTTGAAAGATCAAAAAAAAAGTTTTAAACTTTCCCAAGAATTGTAAACAAATTTATTGCATCAAAAAACATTCCACATGTGATATAAACGAATGGAAGTGTCCGCCATATGACGGATTACTTTAGCGCATTTTTGGTGCCCAGATCAGTGTATGTTAACAAATTACAGAATTATTAGATTCGTTTGAGAAACATGTTCATACCTTAAAATAAATTGATCAAAATAAATAAATAAAAAAGTGGAAATGGTATTTATAAAATTTTGCTTAATGAAAATTCGGCGAGCGTTTTTAATTGATATTCAATTTATAGTATCTTTTTATCAAAATTTTTTTGATTAAAGTAACGGTTGAGTAATATTCAAAATATTTAAAGTTCTAACATTTGCCGTTGGTGGCGCTGCAATCGTTTTCGCAGCCAACTTCGCGTTGTTTACAATTTTCAATTTGGAAATTTAAATTCGTAATTTCCTAATTAATGCAATAAGTAACAACATTCTAATAAAGATTGCCGCCAATAACTCAATAGCACAATTCATTTAAAACAAACCGGAAGTCTCTAGCTATTGTAGTTTTCGAGATCTCATCCCTCACCCGTGAGCCGTGAGCCAGTCGAACAAAGTGAATGTATGAGCTGCATTGTTGTTCCAAAAATGCGCTAAAAAGAAAGCAAATAGGGCAAAATCTTTCGCCGAAGTGTTCAGCCCCTTGATTAAAATATTGGATTTTTTGTTTGGATAGAAATTTTTTATGGCCACTAGCGATCAGTTAAACTATTAATGAGATAGACATTGTATGCTTTCCTTTCCTTTCCTAAAGTCGAGTAACAAATAAAAGTACTTCATATCTATTGTGCGCTTTAATGTGCCTGATCGTTAAATGAACTCGTAAAAATATATTGTGATAGAAAAAAGTAATTTTTTCAAAATTTACGTCATGGTAAAATTGCACAATCGATTTCATGAAGGTTGTCGATCAATCAGTTGAATCAAATCAAATATAATTATTCTACTTCAGAGAATCTTATAAGGAACAGATTATATGTGTAAAGAGATGACATTTGATCTTGACAATTTGCATTTTTCCAACGTTTTTATACATTGAGAAAGCAATACTTACGCGCATTTAGTATTGTAAAGATAGTGAAAACAAGAGATGTTTTCCGTATTTGAAATAACTTTAAATTCCGCTTTTACAAGAAAATTGTTTATAAATTGCATGCTCTAACAAAACTAGCAGACACTTATTATTAGTAATCCTCATTTATTATATTCAAAATTTTGGAATTTTTAGCGCATTTTTGGAACAACAATGCAGCTTATACATTCATTTTGGTCGGCTGGCTGGCTCACGGCTCCGGGTATCCCTCAGAGATTTCGAAAACTACAATAGCTAGCGACTTCCGGTTTTTTGTGTTAGATTTATGCTAAAAAGTTAGTGCGTCGGCGCTTACTTATATTTCTGTCACTAGTCATATAACTTGGGAAATTATGAATTAAATTTCCATATTGAAAATGTAAATAACGCGAAGTTGACTGCGATCAAAAAAATTTTTCAGCTGCGCGTAACCAACTTCGTGTCATTTGAATTTAACCGTTTTTTTTCAAATCAACAAAGATTATAAAGACGAAGAAGATTCTGAAAATTTTAATAGTTGAAAATTATTAACAGCAATCACATTACTTTAGTTTTCATAAAATATATTTCTATATGAAAATGTAAACAAAACAACAAATAACTTCTAAATTGTTAATTGATTACTATTCGCTGCAACTAAATTTTGAAATGATTTCATTTTAAACTCGAAAATCTTATAAATGGGCAAGGTCAAAAAAATCGGGATTGCTCACTTCAAGTTTCTCAATTTTCAAACACAAAAAATCGCAAATCTGTAATGTTTAAATAGCTTACTATTTAAGTATATTAATCTTAGTATATTGAATAATTCTGTAGTAAAATCAGAAGATATATTGTTTTGATTAGAGTAAAATTGAGAAGAATGTTTGAAAATTTATTGCTCCCTTGTTTGTTTACTTCAAAAAGCGATTTTGGAAAATTTTTCAATATTTTTCTTCAATATTGTTGCAAAGAAACTTAAATATACAATAAAACAATGACTTGGAAACTTAAATTAAAGTAAAAGCTAAATAAATGGTTAAATTTTGGTCTTCAATGTAAACAAATTCAAGTTGAAAAATTTTGTTACTAAAATGTCCAAATTTTGCTTATTTTTGCTAATTTCTTACTCAAAATAAGTAAAGAACTGAAAAGTAGTTATAATTATCTTCATAATAAGGAAAAATATAACTTTCTAATGATTCTTTACTATTAGTTCAAAACGGTCAAACTTTTGTTTGTAAATTTTCTTCAACAAAAAAATTTTCAAAATGGGATTAATTTATGTTAGAACAAAATTAAAGCTTTTAACTATTGATTAATGTAAAGAACTTGAAAATTAACATCGTAATAAGCGAGATATGAGTATTTGAAAATTTGAGCAAATTGATGATTTTAACTTTTCACGAAAATTGTTCGTGAGCAACGGTTCTTAAAATGATCATAACTTTTTTTTTACAAAACCGATTTCCTTTGTTAATATCTCAAACTGTAGTACTAATTAGTACTACAGGATGGCATAATAACTTCAAAGTAAATTTATTTTGTTTTAGAGAAATTAGCGATATAAGACCGTTGCTCACGATCAATTTTTTTTGGCCTTGCCCAAATGAAATTTCCTATACATTTGAAATATACTTTAATCAGTATATTCTATCACATAATCTGTTTTACAAACGCATCTAACCTGTGAAACAAAAAATACGTTACAACATGCCGCGGCATACCAATGTAACGTATTTTTGGTTACACGGGTAATATTTATGTAATTTGTAATAAACTCTGATCTAGGCACAAAAAATGCGCTAAAGTACACCGATCTGCAACACGGGTATTTGGTCATTGGTTTAAAGATTAATGTGTCAAGTCATATTATCCGATGAGATTCAGTTCAATACTATCAACTACAAACTCGAGTATTTGGTGTTTAAAAAATTTATGAATTATTCATCATTTGTAATTGCCTTTCTTTTTTATTCTTTGTATATTTCTTTATTATAAAGTTCTCAAACTCAAACAAAATGCTTGTCTCTAATAAGTGACTCACCTTATTTTTCATCTTTTTTCTCAAGTACTGATTTTTTAAAAATCTCAATCATGTCAATATTTTTTTGAGATCATAACATTTTTATGGAATTTATTTCTATCTTAAAATTTTGCATGTTCAGATATATATATTAGTCAATATTGAATCTTGCATTATTCATAACGATGTGGTAAATAACATTTACTTATATATATGATATGTATTGTCTCTTAAACACTTAATTGTAATAAACAAATAAAGAATACTGAGAACGAGCTCGAGAGAAACTTTTCTTAGCAGAGCCATTAGCCCATTGTTTCCAAATTGGTCTCATTTAAAGGGAAGTTTACGAGAAATATAATTGTGATTATTGGTGATGTTTATAAAACACATTATAAAGCAAATGCAATCCAGATTCACTCATAGTGAAAATAACAAGGCAATTATAGTCTCTCATCCACTTCATTTATTCATTAAGCAATTTGTGTTTAATATCTATTAAAGTGCTTGAAAAACTCAAACAATATAGTTTGTGCGATATAGCCTTAATATTTCTAGGAAATAAAAAACAATTGAAGGTTGTTTCTCTCAATTTTCGACAATTTCCCGTGCCAATTGATCATTTTTCCTATAAAAGTAGATGAACATTCATTAATGTGCTGAAACAATTATAATTGTCGCGGTTGTAAAAAAAACTGTGCTGATGTATCATCAATCAATGAGGAATTGAGAAGCTTTGCTGTCTATTGTGAAAGTATGAAAGCATAAAAGCTGGGTTAATCAATACGTTATGCGAGATCGTTTTAAATCTTTTTCTATTACCATGCTTAGTCAAATCTTTCGGATTTCTATCACCTAATATTCATTGACGACAAATGAGCTTAAAAGTAGCAGAGCCAAATTTCATTGAACTACAGCCAATTTGGCTAATTACGTAATCGAGCAATTCTTAAGCGATTACGGTGATTCATATTGAAAAGTGAAAACATTCAAAGAGTGTCAAATGACAACAATAGCAAAAAAGTAGTCTTTACTCTCCCTGCATGTTTTGACACTCCACAAAAATTTTTATTTACTTATGTCTTCACTTTTTAATTTGCCATTTAACTGAATAATTGATATCTTTGGCTATTATTAGCTAGTACTGTGGCATTTATTTTGAAATTATGCTTTCACTCAAGGCCCACCTTTCTTCCTCTTCCTTCCTATTGAAATGAAAGCATTTAAGCACTGTAGTGTTGTTCATCACACTTGACTCTCTTTCGCGCACCAGTGTGCGAAGAATGCGAGTGATTTATGATGCATATGATGAAGAAATAGAGAGGAAATATTGAATTATTGCTATGTGACTTATGCTATACATACATTTTCTTCTCCACTAAAATATCCTATCATCTCATGTGGCGAGAAATTCAATATAAATGACTTTTTTGCTAATATTACTGCGGTGATAAATGAACTTGTCAGTGGACAATTTTTCGAATAGTTTAATACAAATTAAGGAAATTTCTGAATGCACATGAATGTTGCTGCTATGTGACGATGGCTTGTGTGAAAATGGAAAGTTTTAAGTAATTTATTTATCTATTTATAGTTATTGCATTCAAATGCCGCAACAAACAATGGCCATAAAATCTCAACAATCGATCTGACATGTGTGCGAACTGATCAAGATTTATCGAAATTCAATGGTGTAATTTGTGGAATGTCCAATGTGGATAATAAACTTTTTTATGCAATACTTCTTTCTTCATTTTATGAAAATTCACCTGCCGATGTTTTGACGATATCAAATTTCAAATATGTACATACATTTCTTATAATTGAATCAATCGAATGAGAGGAAATTTCAAATGAATGCATGAAATAGCCCTCCATGACATTAAGCCCATCATTTGAATCGGCCCCTTTTCTGATAATGAAATGAAAAAATACATTTACCTTCAACATGAACTTCACTTCGAATTTGTTAAGTAACACTACCGCGACCAGTCTGCTGCTGCTAATAAACATGGCACAAGTGCACGATTTTGAGTGTATTTACTTTCACCGGTATTCATCATTATCATTGAAGGTGGCGTTCGAACATATCTTTTTCCTTACCAAATGTGAATTACAGGTTCGCAATATCCATGACAATCAGTTACGTTAAGAAAAATCAGTTATGCAGAAAAACATCGACATAAATTGCCTTTTTCGAGAATGAGAAATTTTAAATGCCTTGTACTTATGGAAGTTACAGCATATATCGCATAATATCAAATAAATATGGATATTTCTTTCCGGTTGTGATTGATAGGTAGCCGATTTTTATTATTATCAATAAATGAATGTATTCATGAACTTGAAAGGGGAAAGTCAAATTTCAATACATTGCTTTTTACACTGAACTTGAAGTGTTCCCTTTCCGAGGTGAGCCAAGACGTGATTGTCTAGTTTTTATGTCTTTCGATTCGCAATAAATTAATTAAAAAACTAAACTAAAAATTACCTTTCGTCTAGTGCAATTTATTTTTTTCACGCATGTATCATTCAATTGGCACGATTGAAATGTATATTCATGGAATGCTGACTCTTTATGTAAATTTTTTGCTGTTTATCGCAAATTTTTTCATTATGGTTGCGTCTTAATTTTCCACCTTATTAGCAATGACATGGTAAGAAATTATTTGTTTGATTTTTTCGTACTTACCTACCAAGTTTAAAATAATAATGTTTTTAAGAAAAAAGTTTTAAGACAAAAAAATCAAGTTCTTTCCAAGGATTCTATTTCATTATTCCTATATCATTAGTAATTAGATTCATTACTATTTGGTTAACGTCTTTATTTAACAATTAAAATTATCAACTTTTAGTTGTTTAATAACATTTGATTTTAGCCAAATAGGTAAAAAATTGTGAAATATTAAAATTCATTATATCAAGCACATTCACTCTTTTATAACGAATAAGTTATAGCAGTGATTTTCGGTATCTTGCAAGCAAATATGTATGATAATTAAGTATGACTGACTTGCTTGATTGATTGATTGTAGGAAGTATTTCTTATTTGTTTTCAACTTATTCATAACTATCTTAAAATTCAGATTACATGTCGTATAATGGGAGAGTAAGAGCCACTATAATAACAAAATTGAAATGTCGAAAGAGCATTTTATGCTTTATCATTTTTTAAAAATCATTTTATTTCTTCCTTTCGCCTATTTGTCGGCGGCCCTCATTTAATGTTGTGAAATACATTTCAATTTTTTTACTTGTTGAAAAATTACTTGTTAAAGATAGATCGATTTGAGTTAAAAGTAATTTCTGACAAAATGTGCCTGAAGGTAGATAAACATATACAGAGAAAGAAGAATTTGGTGCAATTTGCGCGTAGTAGCTCATTAAAAAGAGCCGAGTTTAAGTAATTACATGAGATAATCACCATTAGAGTAACTTTTTTTTCTCCATATATTTGCAAAGTTTATTTAAAATTATGTCTAAAAATACATTCCAGTCATTTCTTCTTCCTTAATTCAGTGCAAATTATTATTTGCATTTTGAAAATTAAATTTAGCAATTTAAGACAAGCACTTTCATTAACTGTTTTCCTAACATGGTCTTTCAAACATAAATTTAAAATTCATGTTGAGACTAATTGCTGCATTGATTTGAGCTTGTAGGTTAGCATACATGTGGTAACACTGATCATTAACAGATAAATTTCTCCTGTATTGTTGTTATCAGCATGATGCCATCACATTTGATTAATGTTCATCAATTTTTACGCAATAATTCACATTAAGTGTGCACTCCATTCAATTCATATGTGTGTAAGGGAAAGGAGAAATATTTTTCACCAATAAAATCACATTACTAAAAAAATTGCACAAATAAATAAATTTACAATTCATTGCGTCACTGTTCATTTATAAAACGACATAGCCCAGCAAAATGATGACTTCATAATTGATCGATTCATTGAGATTTATATCGTTAAGCAAGAATGAAGAATTTCATAAAAGAAAAAAGAGAAGTTAGTACATAAAACCAGTTTAAAAATTTCTCACCACTCTCAAATGCTGCTGCTGTGGTCTTTTTGTATTGAATGCTACTAGTGATAAAGTCGCGTTTCATTTTCTTTAGTAGTAATGCTTTAGTAAAAACATTAACACAATGTTGATCAGTGTAATAATTAATTCAACAATAAACATCGAATGAAAAAAACATCATGCAAGAAAAACAGAGTTAAAAAATTACTGACTTATAGTTTCCAGTACATTTTCATTCATCGCGCGTTAAACATCAGAATAAGGAAAGTTCCGTATATGTTTTTATCATCGTGATCTCTTAAAAGAAAAGAAAAAGAGTGAAGAACGTGATTTAAAGAATATAAGAGTGAGAGAGAGAGAACAACCAAGAGTTCAAATTAAATAAGGCCCGCGAGTGCAATAAAATCTTATCCCAAAAAGGCCCGACTGAAATTTAATTCTCTTATTCTTTTTAGCCATTCCTAACTGAAAACATACATTTTTTGTGTTCTTATTCGCTTAATTCATTCATTCAAATGCATTCTCGATTATGCATACAATATAAATACAGAAAAGAATGGAGTCTTATTCAAAAATAACAGTGTAGTGAGGAAAGAAAGAAGAGAAAAAAAAATATAATTTTTTAAATATTTGTTTTTGCAAAGCGATCAAAAAGTTAATTAAGCAAAATTATGCCATAAAACTATAGTTAGCTGCATAAAGTCACACATTGGCAATAAAAGTGTATATACATTAATAAATTTATCAAAACGAAGGATATAGGAGTGGAGTAGAAGTTGAAACCTTTCAAGAATTTCAAAAGGGTAACATACATATATGATATGTAATAAATTTATGTATATTCATATAACGACAATGAAAATAAAAGATAATTCAATTAAGCACGTTAATGACATTCAGGTGACAATGGAATTAAAAACGTTCATTTTTAGTCTGAAAGAAATCTTCACCAATTAATACCTACGTTAAAAATCTCTTTTTCCCAAAAAATACTTTTGTCTCATTTCTATCACTCTCTTTGCTTTTGAGAAATCGTGAGAAAACAAGCGGAAAAAAGTGAATTGAGATTAATTGAAATTAAAGTTTTATTTTTTCATGCATGCGTTTGTCTGTTTGTTTGTTTCAAAGTAGCAACAGCAGCATATCTAACAACAAGACCTCCAAATTTGTATATGCTTTTTATGAAGTTTTTTTTGAAAGTCTTAAGATTTATGAGAGAATCGCCAAGTCATTTAAAATGAGCGCATTAGAGCTATGTTAACTTAATAAATTTACTCGTTTTTTTGTGTGTCGCATTTTTTCGAGCTCATGGCTTCTTTTCATGTATATATCAACTTCTCACAAAAGTAAGAGAGCTGATTCAATATAAACATTTCCAATGTCATTAAATGACATAAATATTCAGTGTTTTGGGGTGTAAATCACAATGACGATTCCTTCCTTAAGCATTATTGCAAGTATTTGCATTGGAATGTGTTGATCGAAATCCGATCACTCCCACTTTTTTTATTTTGCACTGTCTGAAAACTTTATCAGATTTTCGCAGATTATGCCTTTTATATAAGTGAGCTGTGCAGATGGAGAATATGAAGAGTTATTGATTATTTTCATACGTGATTATGCCATAACTTAAGCCGATTAATTGACTGCAAAAAATATATTAGTATATCAATTGCACAAGGCCCCCATACATTGTTCGTTTTATCTCTTTTTTCTTAAAATATTGTATAAAAATATCATTTCTACATAAGCGCTAATTGAATATTTTTGTGTTTTCACCTCCTGCTCGTTATATGTAAATATTAGGAAAGATATGGACTTTTCGAGAGACAAAAATAGCTTCTAATGGTTTCTCAATATAGGAGAATAAAAAGAAGAGCTGGAATTTACTAACTCGCAATTTATCGCTATATGAGGAAATCTTTTAGTGATAAATGTGCTACAATTTTTTCTCTCTTGGTACTAAAAAACGATCAATGAAAATTTCTTTTCTTCAACATCGTCATTGAATCGATGTCTTTTTTGTAGAACATGCCTTACTTTGATGCGAGCACAATGTTGGTAAAAACTTGTAATTCATGTTAACAAGATGATATCGCAAATATGTGCATTTCATGTTTTCTACTATCATAGAATTATTTATGATAATTAGAGGCATTCGGCATTAGAAATCTACAATATACATTATGCGTTATTATATACTGACTAGCATTAGACATAAGAAAAAAAACGACAAAACGATGATGACGACGATGAATGAGACGAAAATACTCGCTTTATTAGAGGTAGTGGCAGAGTTTGTTCAGAGTTTCTTTTCTACATCCATTTTATATATGTGACATACAATTTTTATATGCGAATGTGGAGAGAAAATACAGTTAACATACAAAATACCATTTCTGATGAATATTGTTACTGCTGCTGCATGAAATGAATTTTAGAATAGAAACTTTTCGTAGACACAGAGAGTGAGAAAAGAAAAAAAAAATTTTTCCATGATTTACTTTGCTTATCATTCAGAAATTCGATATTTATCAATTTTCTGTTGTATTTTTTGCCTGATCATTTTGTTTCATAATGTATTTAACAAAAAGCCAAAACAGCTGAAGTATTAATTCCTATAGCATTTAACACATTTGACTTAGTATACTGACAGTTTGCATACTTTACGTGGTTATTGATTAATCGCCTAAATAATATTCTCGATATTTTTTCAAATTTTTTTGAATCCACTACATAACCATCGTCATTTTAAATTTCGGAATATAAATCTTTTTTCTTCTTTCAAAAAACTATCTCATTGTTTTCGTGATCATAAACAAAGCGACGGATCAGATTCGTGTGATTTCTGATGACGACCTCTAACTCATGAGATTCTCTTTTTATCATTCATCACACATGTGTTTCTTTTTATTTGCTTACTTTTAACGAATCTTTACATTTTGTGCTTAGTAAGAGAGTCGAAACCGGTATACAAAAATAGCCAAAAACAAAGTCAAGTAATGAATTGAATATAATGATGTAGGAAACAAAAATCAGTGCGATAAAGTGCGACACTGTTTAAGTTGTGCGAAAATCAATGTGACTTTATTTACACGAGTCTTATTAAATTTACACTTTAAAGTGATTAAAATCTTCATCATTTTTAGTCAAGTAAGAGTAAGGTGACGATGAAGATGACAACGGTCGTTTTTATGAATGGGAAGAAATACATTAAAAACTTTCATTTTACTCCCACACTTACAACACAATAAGAAAACATATGCCACAATTTGTACTAAGTATATAGCAGCAACAACAATAAAAATGTACATTATGTCTAATTCTCACTATAGAAATTTTCCCTCATTTTCATCGTAAAGACAAAAACGAACAGACTAGCTGCAATGGGAAATGATCATCATTTCATTTGAATTGTCTGTCTAAATTTATTTTTTCTACCAAAAAGAAAACTAGTGTGATTGAAAGAGTAAAAATAGAAAATTAATACTTTCAACCATTGGGATTAATTTTGATGTGTACAAGTTTAATGAACGATCAAATTTCTCTGCAAGCTCTTGAAAGAAGGAAGTTAGAAACCTACCATGGAATTCAAACGATTGATACAATTTTAAATCCAAATCAATCTTTACAAAAATTTCTAAAACATAAATAAGTAGAAATTTGGGAAGGATGATGTCAGTCACAAAGTGTTTGTATATTTGTTAGATTGAATAAGCGCAATTTAAACAAATTGAAAAAAAACGTTCCTCAATAAACAAATTTTTTGTCTTTATTGCTTCATTAAGGCAAATTCATCTTTTTTACCGCTAATTGTTGAGACAAACATAAAGATTTATGAGCGAACATCACAAAGAGAGAAAGACAGAAAAATATATAAGAGAGTTTGATGATCCCAGTTAAATGATTATAAGTAGATAGTATGTAACAAGAAAGAAATTCAGTTATAAGTTGCAGTAGTAGCATGTATACATTGCACATTAATCGATAAGAATCCAAATAGATAGATTGTGAAAATGAAAACAGACTTTTTTCTCATACTTTCACTCATTTATTTAGTAGAGTTTGCTGAACAGGAAATTAGTTGTCTTTGAAAAGCGTAGAAAAATGAAATTCTTATAAAACAAATCTGACATTTGCCATTTTTTTCTAAACTTTCGCAGGCCGTTGTCAAATAAATTCATCACGTTGACATCTTCATTGATGCAATCGCTCTTAAGATGTTTCGAGAAAGAGACAGCAATGTACGGACCAACGTCCAAATTCATAACAATGGTGTGAAGAAGTCACAGCATCAGTATCAGCCACTCTATAACAATAACACAATAAATCAAACGAGCAATTATAATAACAGCAAGCAGCAACAACAGCAGCATCAATCTAAATCGTCGTTTATCAAGTTTTTCAATCCGTTTAGCAATAATAGTAAAAGTGTTAAATCACAGATAATTTGTAGTGAAGAAGTGAAACAAAGTGACGGTGATCGATTACACGAATCGAAAAAGAGTGTTAAAGTGCTGAAACAATTTTGGAATGATCAGATAAAGACTGCCAAATCGAGTGAAAATTTGAATTGTAATTTTAAAAAGAGTGCAACTTTGAAGTATTTTTCACAGTCAAATGATAATCTTATTGAATCTAAATATCAAAATACTAATCGTGCTGAAAAGTCATTAACATTAGACAGTAATTTACGATTACCACTAGACGATTTCAATAAATTCAAAGACGCTAATTTTATTCGCAATAAGAAAAACAAATTGCTAGGTTATAACGGTAGTGAATGTAATGCACACAAGCATCAATTAGAACCGAACGTGATAAAGCAACAATCACAACAGAGATATCAGCGACCTGAAAGTCTCAATGACAATCACTTTCCACAAGTCTCGGCAACCGGTGGAAAACTTCATTGGGCAAAACGTGACGATATACTATTAATGAAAAAATCTCCTACCGAGGCAACCAAAAGTATTATTAAAGAAAACGTTATGTCAGTTAAGACAAATAAGGTGAATGCATCATCGAATGTGGCAGTAGTTAATGGTAGTAACGGGAAAAGTTTAGAAAATCCCGAAAATAATACTAATAACAACATTAAAAACAATAAATCAAAGTCAAATGAACAACAAAAATCAAAGAGCACAAGAAGTGACTCTATGACATCGTCCATTGCGAGTTCAATCAATTCAAATGGTTCTTCGAGTGGCACTAACAGTGCTAGCAGGAAATTCAGTTTTAAAACTAATCCTGCAACAACCTCTTATTATATGAACAAAAAACTTGCAAGCAGTGGAGGTAGCGTGAGTAAAGTAGCACAGATTGCTCAACGTTTTAATCAAATGATTCAACAGGATGCTTCTATATTAGAAGAGGTTAAACGTGGCGGTGTTGTTGTACACAGATCTGGCGGTCGTGTTTTTAAAATCAAAGAGGAGAAAGCTAGTGACAAAAATAAAAAGTCCATTAACAATGATGATACAGCTATATCAGATGATGCAGTCAGTCTAATTAGTATTGGTAAGAATAGTACTCGAAGGAAAAGTACACTGAGAAAGAGACCGAGTATAAGAATAATGGTGGAGTCGCCACGTAAAGATGGTAATAGTAATGTGCTTTCGAAGCGTCAATTATATGAGGCGAATGTTCTTAACAAAGAGACAATTATTATCAAGCCAAAAGTACCAGATAAAAGTGAACGTGTGTTGGCTAAAACAAAAGAGTTAAAGAATAAGAAAACTTTATTGAATGAATTTCAAAAGACTGAACCAAAAAATTCAAATAATAATGAAACGACTGTTACTAATGTAATTTTTCCATCATCATTAAATGGTGAACAATTGCCAAAGATCGATGAAACGATTATTAGCAGTGGCAATTGTGAGCAAATCAAGGATACAACATCTAAAAATAATTTTAGAAAAATCTACGACAAAATCACATTTAGGTCAACATTTTTATATGGAAAGAAATCGAGTAAAACAACAGAGAATCTACAACAAAAATCAATAATTACTACTGTAGAAGATCTAAAGGCCACGGGTAATAATAATGAAACAGAAGCGACAGCTGAAAGTAATAAACCGAACAAAGATGACATTGCCATAAATGAAAATGAGCTTGAGGATGATTTGGAATTTAAGCCGATTGATTTGAATTTAAATGTTTATTTCAATAATGAAAATTTATCAAAAAACGCAAACAATTTTTTAAATATTGAAGAAAAAAATGTTACCAGTCAAGGTCCACAGATAACTAATGTCACAATAGAGTCGTCCGCTAATGCAAACAGCAAACCTGATCAACAGCAACAGCAAGCAGCAATCGATATGAAACCAAATAATTCATTTTTATTTCGCACACAATCAACATCAACTAAATTTGATAGCGCATGTGATACTTTCATGCGTGGCATGCTTAATGATTATTCAGCGGAAAACACCAATGAACCTAATCAACTAACTAGTGCACAAGAGCAGCAAGAAAATGATTATGAAATAATTTCAAAAGACTTGCATGAAAGCAACGAAAAATTGTTAAAAGAAAAAGAAAAAGACGAGATAAGGAGAGCAGAGAATGGAGATGACATTGATAAAAATAATGAAGCAAGTAACAATACTATTCAACAACAACAAGAAGTAGAGGAAAATATTTATCAGTCATTATGTGAAGTGAAGGGCATTGAAAATTGTGATGCAATGAGTGACAAAAGCTATGAATCTTTTGAAAATTACGATGAAATCAAGCAGAGTATTTTGGACAATACAATAAATATGTCAAATATTTTAAAAAATCAAGAAGACGATTATATTGTTCCTTTAAGTCATGAGATTCCTCCAGAGTTGCCTGCTCCAAGAAAAAATACTATACCGAAAATTTCATCACCAATCCTCACATCAACAACATCAAATCTAGTTCAAGCCAATTTTTCTGTTCCAAAGCAATCTGCTTGTGATGTGCGCAAATCAAACAGCTGTATATCGACCACATATGAGAAAATCAAGTATGATCAACTGCCACAATCGAAACAACAACATTCACACAGCCAAACTAATGTTGAACTACCATTGCCTCCGCGAAACATTCGAAACAATAATAATATTAAACAGCAACAGCAAAATGATGAAAATATTTATGATACGATAAAAAATTGTAATAGTAGTGGAGATAGTCGCTCAGTATCAACTGAATATGAAAATATCCCCGATATTGATAGTATAAATGGCAGCAGTGATGAGAATGATAAGAATGCGGTATCTACAGTTCTCGCATCTGATAAAGTTAAAATGAGGAAGGAAAGTGAATCATTTAATGATAGCGATGATAATCCATATAAAAATTCTAAGAACGACACAATGTCGATTATTTCAAATTGCTATGAGAGTATCAGCTTAAAACAGAGCTACTCAACAATTAATCAAATATTACGCCACGCTATATCTACAACGACACTTTCATCAGAACATCGAATTAATAGTATTTATGGAATAGGTCAAAGTTTGACCCCGCCAAGTGATCGTAGTGGAGGTAGTGACAATAGCGATGAATGGATTGATGTTGAATCAGAGGATGAAACCGAGAACAACGATCGATTTATTGTGTAAGTTTATAGCTGTTTTTTTACTACCTCTCTTTTTACCGTTAACAAATTATATTGCTTATTTCACGAGGAAAAAAATATTAATATTCTATTTCCTTTCTCACATCATCTAGAATTTGTAAGAAAACGAAGGCACATCGCAATCCACCCGATTGGTCGCGACTAATCAGACAAAAGCTTGACGAATGGGATGGTGAGTAAAAAGTTATATTTTATTCGCATGAAACCAAATTATGATATGAAAGCATTTTATTATATTTTTTATGCTCTCTAACCGTCTATCAACGAAAAAATTACCTTTTTAACAGAGTGTTTACACAAGAAGAGGAAAAGTATTTTAATTTTTTGTCTGTAGGGTAAAGAACCAAATTTTCGAACGGCATCGAATTTCAGAACACTTTTTGTTTACATTTATAAAATTTATTATAAAATCTTTCAGAAACACTTTTACATGCTGTGAAACTCATTATTAGTTTTGTTTTATAACAACAAGAATTATGAACTGATTTATTTTAGTAAATACTTTACTATTTTTGTAAAAATCAATAAAATTGTTTTGAACTATCATATATATATATTGATTTTTACTTTTTTTTTTTCGATTTCCCTGATTTTGTAAATTTTTGAATTATCACTTAAATATTGATTCACTGGCGAATAAATGATACAATTCAATTACCATATTGTTTGTTTTATGTTTTAAACACTTCAATATAACTATTCACTGCACAGATAAGTCACAATCATTGAAATAAATAATAAGCCTGAATTTCGAACACCCAAAAATACACTGAAAAATAATTTTTTAAAACCATTCAAATTTTTAAACTTGAATTTTATCTTTTTTAAGCAGTTGTATACTTTGAAATCAATAGAAATAGGATTAATATAAAAGCAAAAATGCAAATGAATGAAGTAAAATGTATAAAACAGTTTAGATTTAAAAAGCAAAAATTTAAGAAATTAAGTGTTCAAAATTAAGGTTCTTTGTTTACATTGGTGTTCAATATCAAGGTTCATTTACGTTTTTGTTAATAACTCAAATTATAAATTTATCTGGCTCTCATTTATTTATTTATATGAAAAAATATTCCAAGATCTTTAATTTAAAATCAAAATCTTGAATTAATGTACAAATAAAGAAGAAATAATTATATTTTGTCAACAGTAGTACGAAAAGTGTTCAGAAATTCGGTTCTTTACCCTATACAAAAATTTTTTTATGCTGTTCGACAGCCGATGACGAGATATAATTTGCAATATCACGATGCTGGCTGACTTTAAATTGATTCAATTTCTTTTTCTTACAAATGAAATCGAGACGGTTGTGTTTTTAGAAAAATGAAACTTTAACATTGTACAGGTTGTTTTATTGAAATCTCACAATGAAAAGCATAGCAAGTAAACTTCACGATTGCAGTATTGCACATTTCAATTGCTACAATCACGCGATTCTTGAGAAAAATAAAAAAGCATCGAATTTTTGAAAATTGGAACTATGAAAGCATGAAAAATCGATTAATTTATGGGCATTATCTGGTAGCAGTTACTTGTTCATGTCTTTTCCAACAGATTCACTTTCATCATGTTAAATAAACTTAAAAGTGAGAATAGGTATTGTGAATATTATTGAAAAAACATTTAAAATTCTTCTTAAATTGGAACATTATTCTAATTATTATTTATATATGAAATTTTAATCCTATTTTAAATAATTTATGACATTAATTATATAACATTTAGATAAGAAGCAAATTACTTTAGCAAGCAGTCACACCGGCTGCTTGGAAAATTGAAATCTAATCCATTCACAGTTGCTTATTAATGTCAACCCCTTTTCATGCTGCACACTTTACTTTAAATTGTCGTAATAACATTGAATAACAGTTCTCTTTTTCACTAGTTCTTTTAGCTGCAAAAGAAACCTTGCAAGCGCATCGAAATGCAGTTTAACTTACTCTATTTTAAGCTCACATGAACACATAGTGAGGAAAATGAAAATTTAAAGAAATATAATAATAGAAACTTACATCATAAATTTTAATCATTTAAATTTATCAACAAAATCATAATTCACCTTCATTGTCTGTCTTCATGTGAAGATTATCGCATATGTTTGCACTATTAATTTGTTGATTCACGTAAAACAATGAAAAGAAGTGCACTGTTGTGACGTCATTATGTTGTTGAGTTTAATTCACCATTAGAGTGGTATTAAGTCATGGTGAATTTAGTTTTTTAAAATTTTCTCGATCGTTAATGCCGCAAAGCTCAAATTCAAGATATAAACTTTTTTCGGTATTATTATTATAATGAGCAGATGAAATGACACATAAAAAACTACATTTAGAGCTATCAAAAATTAGAAATAAAAGCAAAAGCAAGTAAAAAAGAGTGATGAATGATGTGAGAGATGATGGTAGATATTTCATAAAGCTTTCAAAAAAATGTTTCTTTATGTTTTTGTTAAGTGAAAATAGAAAGGAAGTACATAAATGTCATCAGTAGATCGCTCAGGTAGTTTAGATGAGTTTCAATGATAGACGTGCAAGGGAAAATGAAAAGATGATGCCAATTTGCATTGCCAACAATAAGAGATTTTTCAGGAAGCAGCATCTTCCACGTTAATTAACGCACATACAGATAAGTGGCAATATCCGCAGAGGCTTAAATTACGATTTCATTTGTTGCGCATGATCGCAAATGGTCAAAATAATTCTTCTCTTTAATATGTGGAAGTCCATGGCAAATCAAATTAAGTATATTTTTAAACAAAACTCGTTGTCATTTGAGAGCTGCTGAATGCCTGCACGAGTGATTGGTTCTTGATTTAAATTTTCAAACAATCAATGTCCGCAATGCAAAGTGTCATTAAAAAGATTTTCAGTTGGAGTTGTGCAAATTCTTGATATTTAAAAGCACACTCACACAATATCAACGAACTTCATCTCATTAAGTCATTTACTCATAACCATGATACAATAATTCTACAAGGCAATCTTGTTCAATTCAATTCATATATTTTTTTGCTTCTCTACTCTTTCAATTCTCCCAAAACTGATGGCAAACATGCACAGACAAGCAAGAAATTAATGTTAGTGAAATTCAAACACACACTCAAATGCTAAAGCCTAAAAGTCAAAATACAACAGCTAGATGTAGTTTAATAATGTGAATCAACATGAATTGAATGAAAACTGAACAAGACAATGGATAATGAAGCTGAATTGCAGGGTTGTAGTGCTATTACGTGAGCATTTATAAAATGAACAAGCCAAAAATGATTTTAAAGCTCTGAATTCAACACTTACACAAAGTCATTTAATTTATTACTCTCTACACTGAATTATGATTGCATGTATTTGTGCAAGTTGATTGAGTATTTTTTGCTCTTTCTTTCTCTCTCGTGAGCGTGCTAGTAAATTTTCATATATACAAAAATTTATTTACTCAGTTGCTTCGGTATAATTGTCGACAACGGGTCGAAAAAATATTTATTGTCGGCTTTGGTTTATTATAGGTTTTTGAGTTTTAAAAAAAAGCTCTCTTGCACTATTACATTTTAATACTGTTGGCCAACAACTCGAGTGTCAATCGAAAGCAAAAAAATTAAAAGCGGAGCGGCAACTAATGTGATTATAAAGTGTTTAGTGTAAATATTAAAATTCGTTCAAGGAAAAAAAGATAACCGAATTGCATAAATGAATGAAATGCGATTTTTCACGGATATTTAGCTTTTAATGCTCTGAACATATGCGATATTTTTAAAAAATAAACTAAAGTGAAAGTAAATGAAAAAAAGTGATCATAAAAAAATTGAAATCAAAAGTTTTTATTTGTACACATCGTTTCTAAAAAAGCATTTAGTTGCTATTATTTTTGCAGCATGAGCATGTGCTAGGAATGATTGAAAATAAAATGAGATATTTTTGCGGCTATGTAATATGCAATGTGGATTGAAAGTTGAGCAATTTAAATCTCGAAGAGAATTGTCGGTTGAAATGATTTTTTTGTGAATTTACAACTAATACCCACAGTGACTCATCTGCACAGCACTTAATAATTCAATTGCTTTGTTACCTCATAAATGGCCAAAATGCATAGAAACAAAAAGAGCAAAACATTTAACTTTTTTCGGAAGTTTTTGAAGCAGAGTTTATGGATTTAATGCACTATAAAGCAATTATTAAACGGCTTTGCAATGAATTAAAGCAACAATTTCTTGTAAATGAAATATTTCAATGACCCACAATGTTTGAAATTGACTGCACTCGATTGGCTTTTATTTTTTTTTTTGAGCCATAACATCTTCTTCTTTTTATTTTGTTACAGTTGCTATTTATGGCACTCTACGGATTAACATTAATTCTATTATAAACTCTATGATGTTTGCTTTGCCCTCTTGCAATTGTGAAAGAGAAATCGAGATCGAGAGGAAAAATATTCGAGATCAAGAGTTCAAGCAAGTCATGCATATATATGCATGTGTAGTGTTACATGTTATGCACATATCCAGATTATTTAATAGCAGCAGCATCTTGCTTGCTCCACTATTGCGTGTGAATTTTTATGACTCTGTATAAGCCTCATTCTGAACGAATTTCGTACACTAATACTACTTTGAAAAAATATTCATTTATTAGTATTAAGAGGATGATGGTAAATATGGAGAGTTCATAGTTGCTCTATGGAACATTCAAGGATGAAAATAAGTTTTATTTATATGTAAATTTTGAACTATTCTACGCGCACAAAAAACAACGGCATTAAGAGTGAGCAAACTTCAAGGTTCTTCTGTGCATTTCATAAAGTCTCTTTTTTGTGCTGCTTGACTGGATTTAAATTTCTAAATGGAAAAAAATATAGAAACTCAAATGGATGAGTTTTATATACAAAAAAACCAATATGTGTTTTTGATTTTTTTGCTATGCAATCTATCATCTGCATACACTTGGTATGTCATACAAGTGGTTTTACTGCTCTTTTGATGTCAATGATGCTGCCAAAATTCCACATGCAATTGCGAAATGAACAATTGAAACTTCCTCATAAAAATATAAATAAATGCCATTATAATAAGCACAAGATTGATCATATCATGTTTTCATCATCTTCAAAAGAGCTTCCTCTACAAGATTTTAGTTCATCTTGTTTTCATTAATGTCTATCATTGTGTGCGAATATTTAATATTCAGGTGCTTCTCATGATTCATCAAAACTCAATGACATCATCAAAAAAAACATGCATCTAAAAATTTTTAATAAAAGCACCAATAACAACAGAAGCCAGTCCACAATAAATGTGTGACAAAATCATTTAGAAACGAGTTTTTTGTTTTTATTTTGTCACTAAGCCTATTTTAGATTTTAAATATCATATCGACTCTTGGGGAACTTTTTAGTTCGTATATAAAACTTAAAAAGAATTCTCGTTTTAATCACTCCCATATTTTTGCTATTTAAATATTTATATATGATGCAATCAATATCATAGTTTCAATTAATAACAATAAAAATCAAGATCTTGTGAGTTTAAATTTACGGTTAATTGGGCAGAAGCCAAGCAAACATGAGATTTGAAAGAGTGAAGAAAAAAGAAATTAAAATTGTTTGAAACTATTCATTAAATGTCACCGGGTTAAGTTTCTAGCAATTGACCAATTTGTCCTCTCTACTTCTATCTATACTTATTTCTTATTTCTCTCACTACCTAGCATTTGCATGTACACACAACTAATTGCATAATTTCTTCGACGTTCATCAGCATGTCATGGAAAATGGTTTGCAAACATGCAAAATTAAAACTCGACTTAAACGAAATCGAAAGCGTAGCGGGTGCGAAGGCAAAAGACAATGCCCCGCGAAAAACTAATTGAAATAGCCGTTGTTGCTTATTGTGTGCGAAAAACGTTTAAGTTTACAAACTTTATAGCAATAGTTTGTTCTGTTTTGCGTCATATATATACAAGTTATAGAAACGTAACTAATACGATGAATAATTGACAAAAAGTCTCACTTCTCACTGCATATTTAGCACAGATAATAAGTATTGAAGTGTATTCATATTTGTTACTAATAGACTTGAATGCTAATGCAATGAGACAATGTAAAAACAACAAGAAGTAAAAGAAAGAAAAACAATCATAGAGATTGTGATTAAGAAAGAAAATTTTGAAAATTCATTGACCGGAACCAAACACGTAATAAAAATAATCGGACCAACTGTGGTGTGGCGTTTTTATTTTACAGTAGCACCATCAATATTTACATATTAAGGCATTTTTTTTACATTCCAAATACATGCATGCATACATATGATTCAACAAGATTTTGCATAATTTTCTCACATACGTGAACACACTAATACATGAATTTTTTTTCACTTATGATGTGATACTGTGCGCCTTTCTTTAAAATCAATTAAGGGTTTTTTCATGGCTCGCACTTTTTTGCTACCGTTATGTGCATGAAATTTAATTTTCTTATTATCTTGAGGCGTGCATAAGAGAAAGAAATAAAAAAATTAATTGGGAATTTGTTCATTAAGTCGATTACGTAGCTATTGTTTCAATAATTTTCATCTGTGTCTATATTTATCTATCTAACGTGATGTGGCATGCATAAATAAATAAAAGAGAGAAAGAAATGTAATGAAATTGCATACAAAAAAAGGCATTAAGTAGAGAGAGTTGCACAAAAGAAAAAACTCGTTGTTTTTTGTCTCAAATATTAAATCATCATCATTGTATGCCATCATTCAAGAACTCAAAAAGTCGACTAGAAATATTCATTTTGACCAAATTCGAAAGAAGCAAAAAAATAAATACAAAATTGCTTATAAATTTTCTCTGTCATGACAGTAAAATGTTAATGCCTGATTGTCAGTGCGAATGAATAACGTAATATGTTCGCTCATTCAGTTTTCCCTTTTTCTGTTTTTACACCTACGAGCAGACAATGTAAAGCACAGAGAGCAAAAATAAGAAAATATTCATTGCAAACTCCACATTAAATATTTTAACTTTGCTGCTTGTAGTCGTGGTATTTTGTAAAATATTTATTGGAGAAATAGCTGATCTTTTTTTACAATTTATTGGGTAAGATCCTATTGCAAGAGTAGATGAAAAAGAGAGAATAGAAACTGTAGAGTTGAAATATGTAGTTTTTAGTATTTTATAAAGCGAAAATAAAACCACTCACGTAATTATGTTAATTATATTGTTGTACTTGTAAAATGTTAAATGCACTTGGTTTAAAATGGTAATATGCCAATATGTATATGTTTTTGACCATTTAATCATAACTTTCAATGCAAGGAAAAAGTTTTGAAATGAATTTATGGCATAGAGTGCGAAAAAAGTTAAGGGTCAATGCATATTTATTACTCCATTGCAGACGATAAATTGACTATAATTTTTCTTTCCCTCTTTTTCTTTCAAATGCTATTAAGATCATATAAATTTCAATAATCGCATTCATGACGATAAATCTATGTATGAATTTTGTAATTTTATTAAATATATGTAGGAGTTTTGAATGAAACAAAAAAAAAAAAAAAAAAACAAAAAAATAGTAAAAATGCACTTCCTTTCTAGAAATGTTGTTTTTAATTGTAAAGTGTTAAGGTCGTTGTTGCTTTTAAGATTGTATCTCTACCTTGATGCTTAAAAAATTTTTCTAACTTCCACTTAAATTGATGTAAATGAAACTTTAACATATTTTCTTCTATGTTCACTCAATTCAATGAATATTGCTGCTAATTTTTTTTTCAAACTTAACATTCCATTTGAAAATTCTTTTCATAATTCTTTCAATTGTGCTCTCTCACGCCTATTCAATAAATGATAAATGATGATAAATTACAAAGTTTGGTTCTTTACTTGACTGAAAAATAAAAGAAAGAAATTATTTGAATGAAACGATAGAGAATCAGCGAATGATTTAATTCATAACGGGTTGAAATTAATTAACATTCAACAATGATGATGTAAACTTAACATTAAATTGAAAAACATTTTTTTGCTCATTTCATATCTGATCTTAGGCTTCAATTCAAACATCACTAAACTTCGATCATAAATAATTTCGTGATAAAAAATTACTTTTTTGTCAAATCTTGCAAGTCAATCCATCTGCACATACTTTTGAGCTCATGCCTGCTGATGAGAAATAGCGATAATATTTTTTCATGATCACATCATGACTATTATAAAAACTTTTGGTTTTCTTTAATGTGGCCGAATAAAGAGAGGCTTTGAAATAAGAAATTATTTCATATTTCAATGCTGCATTGAATCGTAGGCCACAAAACTTTTATTTCATTATTTCTACTAAGCACTTTTTTCTTCCGCACTTACATAGATATCATAGAAATAACTCTTTTTCTCGAAAAAACAATCCAATTATTAAGAAGTCACATAAAGGACTTTTATATATATTTTTGACATTACATCGCATAAAAGTGCAGTGCGTGTGTATATATGACAATTAATTGTCATTGAGGAAATAAATGAATGAAACATGTGATGTGAAGCTATAAAAATAGCTCTCTTGAATGAAATGATCACGATGATGTCGAATGTAGCGACCGTGCCAAGACGTCGAAGACCAAAAGAGATCGGTGAAGGTAAAGGCACAAAGATTATACACAGGAAATTCAAATCAAAAAAGAGAGAAGAAAAAAAATTTCACTATTTTCATTGTCAAAAATTCCATCTCATCTTTCTTTTCATACTTATATGAATTTCATTCATTAATGAATAAAACGAAAAAGGGAGAGAAAGAAATTGATTTTTTTTTTCTCTTTTATATCAACTTGCATTATTTTATTTCATTTATTAAATTACATTGTGTTATATTCGACATTCTTCCTTTGAAACAGTCTTTGTATCGTCAAAATCATGCATTTACATAACGCCGAATGAATCAAAAATCACATCATCCAATGCCAATCTCGCTAAAGCATCAGAACTACTACCGCTCAGTGAGCCAATTTATGAAAATATTGAGAGAGACGACGATGGAAACAATATTGTGCCATCAGACAATAACAAATTCACCATTTATGTAAATTATGATTTTATCAAGAAGGGGGAGAAAAAGTGTGGTAAGAGCTCTGTGCGTCTCCTCGAGCCCGACGTGAAGCTTATGCATACAAACGAAGACGATGACATTTACGGCGATAAATTTAAAGATGATTCAAATGGCAATGCAAACAGTGACAATGACAATAATGAGGAAAATAATAACAGCAAAAGCATGTCAAAAATGATACAATGTCAGCAAATCTCTATGTATATTGGTGAGAAAATATAAATATAAAAAAAACTCTTCTTCTTTTCATAATAATTGTTATTGTCGCTTAATTATAATAAATTTATTAAGTTAATATCTTCTTTCATCATTCTCTAAGTTCATTATTATCATACTCGCACGTTCGCATTTTTAAGTCAGAGCGAATCGAGTAGTGAATTGAATTGAAACTGAATGAATGTCAGAACTGTTGTTGTAGTTATCTTTACATTCGTAATGTGTAAAGCAGCATCGTTTAAAAATAACAGCATATAAAAAATAAAATAGAAATACTTTTCCTCTACTTATGTGTGAAAATTATGGCTCTAAAAACACTCTTTACTCGTTTCTTTTTTTTCGGAGAGTTGTTTTTGTTCGCCAATACAAAATATGAGCTCTTATTTGATCATATAATTTGCAAACGGTTGTTAATTGCCTATATTTCTCAATTTTCTCTCTTTCATTGCTTTTTTCTCTCGTTCAAACAGACGATTCAGATCATCATTATGAATCACTCTATTCTATTCAACAACAACGTGCCGCATTAGAGGGAAAATTGGAGAACGATAAACCGTTAAGTCTCGACAATGGAAGTTCCAATCAAAATTACTTTATCGATAAATTCGATAATGATGATGATTATAGCTCATTTGATAGTGATGATGATGAAGAGAGTGGTGGTCGCAATGATGTAGAAGGCGATAAGCAGCAAAATGATATAAAAAATGCAAAACTACCCGAACCACCAATTTCAAATGCGAGTAGTCAAGTTTATGCTATGGTGCAACGATTAAAGAACTTTGGATCAATATCAAAAATTGAAATCACTAAAGGTTTTAGTAAAATTACAAAGAAACGAACAAGCTTAGGGAAAATACCAACATCAAAGTTTTATGAAACAACAGATATTGCAGAAGATATCAATGCATCAACACCTGATTATGTTGCACCAAAATACGATAATAAGAGCATAAGTAAAAAATCACGCGGCTTATCAAAACTCTCAAAATTGGGCCGTTTAACTATTAATAAGCTACCTACTAATTTTAATCTTAGCGAGCCATTCGATCAATCAGACTATCAATCGACGAAGGGAAATCACAACGAAAGCAATTCTAGTCTTAACAAAATAAGTAGCCAGACATCGGAAAATGATGTTGAATTTCAGAATCAGAAGAACAACAAGAGTTTCAAGGCAAAATTCCGAAAAAGCAGCATACCCTCCCTTAGTTCTGCTTCGACTTCAAATATTTATAGTTCATTAGCTAGTAAAAACAATAGTACCTTTTATGTAACTGACTCATTAGATGTAGATTCTGGAATATTTGCTGTTAATGAAAAATCTGCAAGCTCGCCTGATAATTCAAATCTTAATTTAAACTCATCATCAAATTCCAATATCAGTTGTGATCCTAAAAGACGTTCAATAGCGGCAATCACACAAACTAGCCGTCCTAAAGACTCACCGCCACCTCCACCAATGGAAAAAACTCGTCGCAGTGGTACTACATCATGGTATGCTGAATGTGGATTATTCAAAACCGAAAATGAACATGATGAAAAGAGCGATAAAATAATTCCGTCATGGTATCATGAAAGTGGTCTTTATCAAACAAGCAATAACTCTGTTGCAAGGTAAAAATCTCGTTAACGTTAATTAATTGATGATTTTTTTTAATTGAAAATTTTTTTTTAAATTTCTTGTAGCTCAAGCGGTAGTTCTGGCGTTTCAACAGGTGGCGAATGTAGTCCATGTGGTGATGAAAATTCTCACAGCATGTTTCTTAATGAACCGCTCTATCAGCTCTACACTGCAGCCAAACTTGAATCAATATCATCAAGTGAATTTGAGCCCGAAATTGAATCTGATGGCTATGAAGAAATTCATAAAAAAGATTTGCAAGAATTGTCATTTAAAAAACCATCAAGACCATCAGCACTGCAATTAATTGAACCAAATCATGGGCCTTCAAGAACTCTTTGGTCTGAAGTTCATGAAGTCATTCAATCCGGAATTTTATCAACATTACAAGCAAACGAGAAAAAATTACAAGAAGCCAAATTCGAAATTTTAACTTCCGAGGCGTCCTATTTAAAGTCATTAAATTTACTCAAATCACATTTCATGAATCATCCAGCATTTCGTGATCCACAAATTTTAGATCCGCAAGATCGTAAAATTCTCTTTTCAAATATTATTCCAGTACAAGAGTGTTCTGATCGATTGTTGTGCGATTTAGAAAGTTGTTGGCAAGATAGCATAATGCTTAAAAATCTAGCAAAACACATCTTTAAGCATGCTGAGAAACATTTTCATGTTTACATTTCTTATTGTGAACATCAGGGTAGACTTGATCGAACATTGAAGCGACTGAAAGAGACCAACATTCCATTCAAAGAAACTCTCGATTTACTTGAAAATGACTCAATTTGCTGCGGTCTCACTATACACTCATTTCTTATGCTTCCAATGCAACGAATAACTCGCTTGCCTCTGCTTATAGACGCTGTCATGACCAAGCTCAAGTCCAACGACGAGGAGTTTGATGATTGGAAAATGGCAATGGCAATTGCAAATAAGGTAATATCTACTAAACCAATTAGTTATTCTGCATTTTTAATTAATTTTATATTCTTACCTTTTACAGATTGTTGATCAGTGCAATCAGGCGGCGAATCGTTGTGAGCAAGCGTTCGAAATGGAGATGCTTTCTAAACAAATCGAGTTTCAACAAAATATCACACCATTCCCGCTTATACCATTCAATACAGCTAATGTCGGAAATAATAGACTTACACGAACATTAGTGAAACGCGGTGAACTCACACACATCATTTATCGTGGTGATGATGCAAAGCTTACATTTGGTAAAAAGGCAACTGTTAAGAAGAACATTTATTGCTTCCTCTTTACTGATGTGATTCTATTGACAAAGAAAAAAAGGTACGTAATTTTTGATTGCTCTATTTATGATATAACTCGAATCAGTATAATAAATTACTCATTAATCTAATAGTGAAGAATCATATGTGGTGTTCGACTACTGCCAAAGGTCTCTACTTCAAGTTTCTTCTGGTGATGTGATTCCACAATTCCCCACAAAAGACATTAACAATGCTGGAAAGTTCATCATGTTTGTATCATTATTGGAAAATCATTCTGGAAAACCTGTTGATTTGGTAATATATCATAATATTGCGATCACTTATTATCATTGATTATAATTTAAATTTAATTTATAGATACTTGCATGTCCATCAGAGACTGAAAGACAACGATGGCTTCAAGCAACAACACCACCAACATCAGAAAACCCTTATGAGACACTTTACGAGCAATGGGATTGTCCTCAAGTCGTAGTTAAGCATGCATATAAACCAATTGAACCCGATGAGCTTACACTAGAAGTTGGCGATGTGGTGAACGTTTTACGTAAAATGAAAGATGATGGTGAGATTAAATGAATTTGAATGCATTTAAATGTAGAAAATTATTATTTCAAATTGTTTAGGTTGGTATTATGGTGAGAGAATTCGTGATGGTACTCAAGGTTGGTTCCCAGGTAATTTCTCTACTGAAGTGCATTCAGCTCATGTTCGCGCTAGAAATTTAAAACAACGTCATCGACTTCTTCTATATACTGCCACGTATCTCGAATCGCAAAAGGATGCAAATGTAAAACGTAAATAAATGCTTGTGATCAAACGAAAGAAAGCTCAACAACTCAATCATATCTTCTTACTTACAAATTAAATATTTATAAACTTTTGCAAAAGTCATTGTGATACGCAAGCTTTTAAATATTATTAGCGATGAAAAAGAAGTCTTGCCGATTATCGAAAAAAAAACATTATTACTTATTTTATTTTTTATTGTATATTGACAACTTTACATGCATTGTTTATATACTTATGAAACTTACATTAATTTTTGGGGCAATAAATCAATAAATGAAAGTATTATATTTTAAAACAAACAATTTATTTCATTTATCATTAATATTTCAGGAAAATATTGTAGGTTACTAAATATTGCTAGAATCGATGCATTAAAATATTTATTTAAAAACTAGACAAAAAATAATAATAAATACTGATTCAGTAGCTGATTGAGGTGTTAATATCTTGTTATTTGCTTGATAAATGTTAGCTGCATTGGAGCATTTTGTGCATAATTAGCGCCCAATTATCCTTCGACATTCATCACATTTTCCTTATTTATATAATCTTTAGACACTAAATGATATTCAAGATTAAATCCACAATCTATGCTGCTCTGTGAGTAAAATATTTAATATTGATTTTTCAAATTGATATTGTTATTCAAATTACAGGAACGAAATTTACGGATGTACCAAGAAAAAATATGAATTATTTTCATAAAAGTTTAAAAGCAAATAAATTTAAGACATTCAACTCACAATATTGTGAGTACAGATGTTAATATTTGCATCTCTTGTATGAAGTATATTTTATATCTAGTGAATTTTTTTACTTTATCCAATTAGAGATGGAGACACTATCGTGCGCACATTTCGTGTATAAATGGTCTGCAGAAACCAAAATATGGGTTTACTTCAATGATAGGTTTTGTGCAAGATAGTAAAGAGGACTGAGAAAATTATTGTGGATAATATAGTGTGAAAAAATTACATTCATTTACTTATTGTGAAATAGTAAGTAAACTATCAAAAAGTGTGAATTAATAAATTTAGTTGACTCTCATAAAAGGATATTGATATTTTTATTTGTTTAATATATTTACTCCTTTTATTGATGTTTTTGCGAAAAAAAGAATGTTAAAACAAAAGAATTATCATGTTGTAAAGGAAGTTCATGGTCACACTTCAATTAAATCAACTCTGAAACACAGACAATTTATTTCAAAAAATTTCTTCATTTTTTAAAACTTAATTAATTGTAAATTTAAAATTCAATCATTTGATAGTATGAAAAAAATAATTTTTTTTTTAAAGATTTGCATCGGTTACATACATGAGTTTGTTCATACAAATACAAATTTTTTGAAAACATCATGAATATTTCTAATGATGTACTGATAATTAATTTAAATAGGTGTAAAAGTTTATATTAAAACTAATACTTTACTAATCATTACTTAAGTGTTTCTTAATAAATTATTTTTATACTTGATAATTTTGCACATCTTTAAATAATGATATGGTCTCGGTGAGGGTTGAAGTATTTTGACTATATTATAAATCAAGTTGCACCAATTTTCAGCATCTTGACATTGAAAATAAATTTAGTAAAAATCAATGAACGTTAATTATTTAAAAGAGACCAAATTAGAGTTTAAATTTAAATGGATTCAATACGTAATAAATTAAAATATTTGACATAAACTTTTACTGAACTTAGACAAGCTTCACATTTGTTAATTTACGTTTAAACAAAAAGAAATCTATTGAAATGTTTTAATCCTATTTAATATTTCATTATTGTTGTTACTTAATGAAGTCCTTTTATAAATTTTCGAAACAATGATTTTGGTTAAAATGGTAACAAGGGATACGTGAATAATTTAAAAAGACTTTAAAAATTAAGAAATCCGACAATTAATGCTTAAATGACTAAAGATAATGAAAATCGAAATTATTTGAAAGGTATCAAATAAAGTGTTGATTGTTCTTTAAATCTTTTATATATATATTGTTCTTTAAAACTTTATCGAAAAATTAAGAGTCCAGAATTTTGCTTCAAACAATCATAAATCCGTTTTAAAAATTTACTGAGAGAGAATTTGTTTTATTTTATGTCGTCATGTTTGGCAAAAAAAGTCTATCTCTTAAGTGTTAAATTAACTAGCATTCCGTTCCACACAGTTGATAATAAAATGAGCTAGACTTACACCTTTATTGAGTAAATTCACACAACATGGGTGTCTGTTTAAAGAACTTTGAATCAATTTAAATGCTTAAAAATAAACACTGATCAATAACAGTCTCTTGTGAAGGTTGACTGCTGATGATATGTGTCTCTTGTAACTTTATTCATGTAGCAAAATAAAAAAAATTTCCCTCAGATTATGGACATAGTAAATAGGATATATGAAGGATGGCGTGACTTAATGGATAACAAATCAGATCCACGCACAAAAAATTGGTTTCTAATGGATTCACCTTTTCCTACGATATTAATCAGCGCAATATACATTTTCTCAGTCAAGGTGAATGTCAATGATGGTTAATATTGACTGTTGCTTTAAACTAATACTGCTCTCTTGACAATCGATCTTCATAGATTATCGGTCCACAGATTATGAAGAATCGAAAGCCATACAATGCGAAAAAACTTCAACTCTATTATAATGTCTTTCATCTTATTATCAATATCTATCTATTCTATGAAGCATGCACAAATGGATGGCTTGTAAATTATTCATTTCGTTGCCAACCTGTTGATTTTAGCATGAGTGGTACACCTTATCGTGTAAGTAATTTTTTTTTAAATTAAGTATTTATGTATTAAGTATTTTTGTGATTGAAATCATTTTAGATTGCACGAGGTTGTTGGTTGTATTACATGAGCAAATTTACTGACTTTTTTGAGACATGCATATTTGTTTTACTCAAACGTTTTGATATGATCAATCTTTACCATGTGGCTCATCATAGCATTATGCCGGTATATATTTGCTTTAAAAATAAAAAAATATTTACTGACCATATTAATTTTTTATTAGGTGTCAGTTTGGTTTGGTGTCAAATTTTTAGCTGGAGGTAAATCAATTTTGATAATGATTTATCATCAAGGTTGATCATATGTTTTAATACAATTTACAGGTCATTCAACTTTTTTTGGATTTTTAAATACTTTTGTACATATTGTTATTTACACATATTTTGTGACAATTACATTCTTTCCAAAAACTAAGACAACAATTTTTAAATGGTGGAAACCTTTTTATCCATATTTTCAAATTGCTCAATTCACATTGATTTTCATTCATGCCTTTCAATTGGTATTTAGCAATGAATGCAACTATCCAATGAGTTTTGTCTATTTTATCGGATTCCACGCACTACTATTTTATGTGTTAGTACGTAGCAAAATGGTAAGAAAATTTATAATTTATAAAGCTAAATTTTAAAAAAATTCAATACTTTGCAGAAAACTGATAAATTGAAACTTGTGCAATTGCAGAAGCAAAAAAAAGAAAGATTCAATAATAATGAGGAAAATGAGAAATTCAAAATCATTGAAGAGACAAAAGAATTAACTTCTGATACGATCCGATATAGAATTCTCTAATATCAAAAAATGATTATCATCTTTGTAAAAAATTAAATGTTTCAATTTCCTTATAGTGCCAACTACTAATTTTATATATCTTAAGATTTTATTTTTCCACCAAACTGTGAAACTCTCAAATTTTAGTTACTTAGTAATTTTTTAATAATTATTTTGGGATTTGATTAAATATTCATTAAGAAGACGAGATTTGAATTAAAATGTTCATATTAAAATAATTTTCTACCATAAAGTTATTTTACTCCTGGTAGTTTCACACGACCGGTAGGGGCTTTTTTTGAAAAAAAAGCCCAGGGGTATAAAATGTTTTCTTTTGAAACCGTTTGAATTGTAAAAATATTGTTGATAAAAACTTTAAAAATCAACATTTAGCTAATTAATAATAGCTCTGAATGCAAAAGATAATATAATTTAACTAAACCAAACATTACTTTACAGCAAAATCTATTAATAGCTATTAATAATTAATAATTTCGATATTTTTGCAAACATTTTTTTCGAAAATTTATTTCGAAACATTCGAAAATTCAGAAACATTTCGAAAAGGGTTGTGAAAATCCCAGACTAGGACACTCGAAAAAAAATCGCGAAAGATCTCAAAAGATTGCAAAAGATCGCATAATTTTGATTTGACAAAATTCGCATTTTTCGTTGAATTGAATGATCTAATGTACACAGAAAAGTCTTTTGCCATCCCTTTTTATCCTTTTCTACTAGAATATTACAGTTTAATGCTGTATTTCAGTTAAAATTGCAAATTTCTTTTTATATATGTTCGAAATTTTTTTTTGAAAAATTTCGAAATTTGTAAACAAAGAAATCAAATTAAAATCTTGTTGATTTTCTCTTGTTTTATCAATTGATTCTTCATCTAAACGTTTGATAAGTGTAAAACATATGATAATAGATGCTAATCTATAGTGAGAAGAGCAAGAAAATGTTTTAAAATGATAAAAATTAACAAAGATTGAAAGATTGCAAAAGATCGCATAAAATTGTAAAAATCGTCGAGTGTCTTTGCCTACCGTCTTCCCTCGAATATAAGGACCGGTCCTTGTATTCGAAATTTGAGCAAATTTCAAAATTACCGTATTTTTTTCCATACTAAATCAAAACAAAAATGAGCAAATGGTCCTTTTATTCGAACATAAGGACCGGTCCTTATATTCGAGGGAAGACGGTAGGATTTTCCTAAACATTGAAATTTTTGATTTAAGGAATTTTTATACTTTTATTTTTTTTTTTCAGCAATAAAACAATTTTTAAAAAAATCACCATTGATAAAGAATCTAAAATGTAAATAAAAAGTGGTGATTCCTTGAGAAATTATTTAAAATAAGTTCAAGTTTTTATTTATCAGTATTAAATATGTGATTCACATTAAATTTCAATATTTCTGAATTCTTAATCAGTATATAAAGAAGATGATTGGTGAGAACATTCATCAAAACAGTTTAATATTTCAAAAAGAACACATCTAAAAGTAAAAAACACTATAATTTTTCAATATGCGTTGCATTTTCTTAATCGTCTTTGTATTAACTTTTATTACGTCATCAACTTTTGGGAATCCAATCTGTAAGTTTTAGAATTTTTTTCTGAAATACGTTTAAATTAAATATTATTTTCTGTAGTATATGAAGGTGAAAACGAACTGAAAACCTTAGATATTTCTTATTCTAAATCAGTAACATGTGACTTGATTGGAAACGAAAGAGCTTGTGCTGCACATTGCTTGTTTCGTGGTCGCAGTGGAGGGTATTGCAATTCACAAAAAGTTTGCGTTTGCCGTTAAAAAATATACTTTTTAAAAAATTTGAATCCATTTGTTAATTGTTTTTGATATAAAAAAAAACAGTAATAAAACTTAAATTTTATTGAAAAATTACATAAATGAATGAAATAAATTTATAAAGATTGAAATATTATTTTTAACATTATGTCTGTTTTACCTTTTAAAATACTTATTCATCATCAGATGATGAAACAACAAATTGAAAAGAATGCTTTTGTGTAGATGTCGCAGCGGGTCCTTTGCTACGGGTTGCTCGAAGCTGAGATATTTGTGACGCAATTGATGGTTGATCATTCTTGGCTTTTCCTTTTTTAGCTGTAGAAGCAGTTGATTTATTTCGTGTACTTGTATTTCTAGACGTAGAAGCCATAGATGCTGCACTTTTTCCACCACGAGAACCACGTCCTCGTTTAGATGTTGAAACTGATTGATTTTGTTGCCGCTTCATAGAACTATCATTAATTTGATCATCATCCATTTCAAAATCACTTGATGGAGAAGATTCTGATAATTTCTTTTTTGATTGGACTGGTGTTTTAGATTTGAATAATTTTTCATCTTCACTGCTCTCATTGTAAGTTGATGATGGCTGAATGAAATCTTTGCTTTGGGTGATGCTTTGTGAGCTTTTCTTACGGATCATCATATTTTCAACAGTTTTTTCATGTACAACAAAACTTTTTCCATCACGATACAAATAAGCTAATTCGATTAATTGTTCGGGTTCAAGATTATCAGAAGTTTCCAAAAAATAATCCGTTGCAGCATTAACTTGAGCTTGAAGAACTTTTTCAGCTCCGTCTTGATCATCTTTATCAACAAGAAGACGTACTACATCACTCATACATTTGAAATTAAATAATGAGAGTTTATCTTTGTCTTCAGAAACTTTTTCAAAATAATCATCAACGAAATCTTCAACTCTATTCAGATCATCTTCTTTTTTGGTAGATTTTAAAAGTTTATCATCAATGCTTGGTTTTTCAAGTCTAATTCGACGAGTACTTTTCTTAAATAGTAATAAATCTTCATTCTTAGCAACCACACCATCAAAGCGTTGTCCAAAGCGTCGTGTGTTGATCAGATGATCAACATTATCGTATTGAACACGTAGACGTAGAAGAGGACTTTTTGGTTGACGAGGATGTCCTGTGAGACGTTCTTTAGCTTCTCTAATCATTTCAAATACTAAATTAGAGAGCAAAGTTTCAACTTGAACTGAGATTTTATTTTCTTTTAACTCAAGTTCTTCAATATAATCATTAAAATCAATCGATTTATAAATAAGAGGACGTACAGTTTTTAGTTTAACAGGTGTGATTAGAAATTGATGTTTTGCTATGTTATTACTTAATGGATTGCAACAAACTTGCAAAATCCCTACATGTTTTTCAATCGATTCACCTTCGCATAGAGAGGTTGCTACTGAAGAGCCAGGTTGCGTAACAAACATTCTACTATATTGTTCAGGATGAATACGGCAATCATGTTCGTGTCCCCAAACGATGAGATTCATGAAATTAGGCAACATATCAACAGGAATGTGATTATTACGACCTCGTTCAACTCGATTTTGATGAATTGCAAGAATATTGAAATAATCAGTGACTGTTTCTCCAATATCTTTACCTGGATATTCAACATAAACTTTATCATTTTCAAGTAAATTGTACAATCTACGATCTGGAATGTGACTTAGTCCATAGAGAGCAATTGATGTTGCTTTTTTCTGTGAAAATATAAAAACCAAAATTAGAATTTGAATTTTGTATGAAAAATAATTTTATTAACTTACACGAATGATAATTGGACGAAGATGTATTTCAGAAAGATCTTCCCATTTGCCAAAATAGTTAACTAAACCACTTGAACTGAGAATATCGATTGCACTAAGACTGTTAACTACATCATCGTGGTTACCGTGAATTGTAAATACAGGATAAGAGACGTTAATGTTATCATCTTCATAATTAATTGGAGCAGTAGTTGCAGAAAGACTTTCATTTTCAAAATTGGGATTTCTTTGAAATTGCATAGGTTCTCCTGTTGCTATGTCTGTTACCTCAAATTCAATCTCTTTACGTCCTAATGTATATGTACGAAGTAACTGGATACATCTTATAATATAAACATTAAATTATATAGAGAAATAAAAGGAAATATGAGATCTTACTTGTTGAGTGAATTTGCTGAAGGTTGTGCTTTATGAAACAGATCACCAGCCAGAAGAATAAAGTCCACATTTCGACTATTAGCAAGCATAAGTATTTCTTCAAATGTATTGAAGGAATCATTACCTTAAAACACAGTTTATATTAAATTGTGAAATTTCAATTCTATCACTTTTCATTTTCATATACAATTTGACAAAAATTGTAAACTTACCTGTTTCTTCATTTGATTCATCGTATCCTAAATGAATGTCAGTTGCAATGAGAATCTTTATTATATTTTCAGGTTCGATGCCTTCATTTGCATTATCTTCAAAAGTTTCTCCTGACATTTTATATTAAAACTTTTAATAATATTAAAAACAGAAAGAATAAAAATTTTCACCACAACAAAAAACCGGCTGACCACCACAAAAAAATTTGCGCGCTGAATTTAAAGTTGAAAAAGTCGTTTGAAAAAATAAAATCTATTTCTCATTTCTTTATTTTACATTCTGTTTCCAATTTTATTCATACTGCATTAAAATTTTTCTCTCAACAGAAAACTTTCATTATCAATATAAAATTATAAGTACATTGTAAAATCTATTTTATTTTTATCAGAATAATTGCAATAAAATTAGGTGTGTTATACGTAAGTATTTGTGGTGATAAGGTTTCAATTCTTCACTATCACAAAAGAAACCTATTTTTTTTGGCAGTTTATAAAACTAATCATTGAATAAATTTCGTTCAATATATGACTTTTATTGCATTTATAAATTCTTATTCTTATAAATTGCCATATAATAAATGTATGCGTATGCATTCTGTATTAGAATTGTATTCCTCCTTGTTTAAGGAGCAACAGCTTGTAACATGGCAATTTTTAAATCACTCGCCAAGTGAGATATATCAACTACAGCATCTACCATATCTTGAACAGCTGTAACACTGGGAAAATTTTGAGCTGCCTTTTTGGTTTTCATGACACATGCTTTCAAGCATTCAGATAAAGCATCGGCACATTGTAAAATTCTTGCCTTGACATTTTTCTTTGTGACATTTCGATGTACAATATCACCAATATTTACTAAGTTGTGTGCACTTAGTACAACAAATTTACCATAGGCTAGAAAAATTTTAGGTTGTTGATTATGTTCAACAGTTTTTAAGAAAGAATCAATGGCTTGTGTTAGATAGTTAATGTGTGTAATGCACTGTGATGTGTAATATACTAAAACTGATTTATCATTTGAATCAAGTGGTTCATTTCCAAGTTCTGCACTCTTGACGATATTGTCAAAATTTTGTTTTAAATCAATTGGCAGTGCTGCACGAATTTCAGCATTTTTTTTAGCCATTTGCTCTTCTGATTCAAGACACACATAATCTGAATCTTCTGGCCAGTTTGCTTGACTGACAGGTGTCGATGGTGTAGCAGCATTTCGTTTAAAAAGTAAGGAAGCATTTCCTTGAATGAATGATGAAGTTTGTCGAATATCTTCAGTAAGTGTTTGGCTAACAACAACAAGTTGATCGAGATAATCGGGAGGTAAATGTGAGGGTTGCTTAATTTTAATATTTTTTGGTACATCAGGTCGATGCAAATATTCAATATTCCATCCTTGTGCATCGAGAGCATTACATGCTTCATTAATAAGTCGATCAGCATCTTTTAGTGCCTTTACTAATGGACGCAGTTTTACTGATAAACCTAAAAATTATTAAAATATGAAATTACTGTTAATATAAATTAAACAATTAAATTACTTTTATCCTCTGTTTTGAGCGCATTTCCAAGAGTGCCTTCTGCAAAGTTTGAGAGATCATGAAGTGAAGTTTTTAAACGAACCACAGCAAGTTTCACATCCATAAGCACTGGTTCCAATTTCTGACGTGTTCTCCATTGTGAGTTGACGTAAGAGAGAAGTTTTGTTACTCCAATTGTTGCTTCATTTTGTAAACGTGATAAAGCATCAAGAGCAGATGACAATTCAAGTGGCAACTCTTTAATAGTTTCTAATTTCTTTGGTGATTGCAACATTACATGTGGACTGGGCACATCATAATTTTCAGAGTTGAGATCAAGTGATTTAAGTGAGAGAATACTCTGTGATTGTGGTGGTGGTGGTGTTCTTTTGATAGATATTGGTTGTTTGCGTGGAATGTCATAATCTGGCATGTTAACCAATGAAGATCGATTCGATGAAAAGCTTAAACTCAAACTATCGGATGTAAAAAGTGAAGAGTTTGAGCTGCTTGGTGTCATATGTGAATTTCCCAAATTACTCGATGATCTTGGTACATCATATGAATCATCCATTCTGCTAAAAAGACTTGTCGCAATCGAAGATGTAGATAAGACTGAATGACGACTCAATCCTTGATGTTTAGGACGTAAAATATCGTTGTTATTGACTGGAACAGCTGGTTTCGGAATATCGTAACTATCTGCATCAAAAGACAATGAAGAAGTTAATGATGGTCCAGGACTATTTGCATTTGAAGATGGCAGTAAATCGTAGAGATAAACGTCTCCGTATTTATGCGGTGTAATGACCTGTTAATATAGAATAAAAATTTCATTTAATAAAAATTTCTAATGATTTAAGTGAAATTTCAAATTCACATAAAAAAGACAATTGAATTTTCTCCCATTTATGTACTCACTCACAATCTCGCTCTGCAACTAAATGAACGATAAAAATCGATAAATCGTAAAAAAAGAGTGTCTCGATTGCTCAAATAAAAACTTTTTAAATGACTGTTTCGTGTGTGCGTGTGTAAAAAAAGATTATACCGAAAAAAAACTTGAGTCCCATTCAATAGATTTTTAATTAAAATTCACGATTTGAACAAATAATAAAAAGCTATTAAGCACATTAAAGACAAGAGAGCGAATAAAATAAACGATATAAATTATGGCACTTTTTAATCAAAAAAATTCGAGCTGAACGTTCTACTTTCGTATGAGTTTGAAAACGATTGTTGAATGAAAATGGCAAAAAGCAAAAAAGTTTATATAAAAAATAAGAGAGAAACGTTAATCTATTGCGCATGTGCTCTATTTCTACTCACTGCAAAGCATTATCCTTCTTTTCTCTTTTACTATATGTATATTATAATACGACCGAGCCCTCCGTTTACGTTCATTCTTTTTTTACTATTACGTTCATTCTCTCTTCTTCTCATCTAAATCTCATTTTCTCTCTCTCTCTCTATATCATGCTGCTGCGTTTATGTACATGTATGAAAAGGATCAACATTAAACAAATATAAAAAAGAAGAACTCTCCATCATGATAATTAAATTTTATGCTTCACGTAGTAATTTTCATGTTTTATTTATCACTTTAGGACGCTTTTTTTTCTCTTTGAAAACCATCAAAATCAACAGGATTTTTCTTAAAAAAAATCAGACAATGAGAATTAGAGATACGCAAACTGAATACTATATTTGGTAGGACGATAACCCATTGCAAAAGAATTTTATAAAAACCGCTCTATCCATTTTTGATCAAGAGAAATTAACAAGCATTTTTCACTTTTGATACAATTTCCTTCTTTGTACAGAAGTTGATATACCTCACTCGCTGCAATTCCATTTTCAGAATTGCATTTTTCAGCTTTTTTTTATTCTTTTTCTTTCTTTCCATCTACTTTCAGTATGTATGTATCACAAATAAAACCTTATGAGGAAAGAAATATTTTCGCTTTTTATTTATTCAAAACAGGTATCATTTCTTGTATTCCCTCATTCTCGCTTCTATACACATGCACGTACGTCTTTTCGCATTAAGAATGATATACAATCTCTTTAGGTTCTCACATAAATTACATTCACTAAAAAGAATAAATACAAGCTCAACAACAACAACAATTAGTCATCTCATGAGACATAAGTCATGTACACTTTTAAATTCTAATTACAATATTTGCACGTGTCATTAACAGGTATAAGAACTTTTAATGGTGACAGCTTTTGAGTTAGAAACATGTGCCATGTGATGCTTGATTTAAAACTTTTACTACTTTATCCTCTTTTTTCAATTTTAATCTTTTACGCAATATGTTCATATAACAGCAACCAAAAGAGAAGGAAAATGAGAAAACAAATGGAAATATATAAATTATAAAGTCGCTGCCATAAATAACAAGTACAGCAAACGATGAGGACATTTTTGTAAAAAAGTAAGAAATGTGTTTATAAATTTAATAGTGAAGTGACAAGAATAAATGGCATTACAACATACTCATTTTTGAGTGTTCTTCTACATATCTTTCTCTTCCAACAAATTAAGGGTGTATATTGAGTGCGCATCTTAGGTTTTAAAGTAAGTATGTTTGAAAAATTATGACTATTGAACCCCATTCTAAAAAACATCTGCTTATAATGTCTCTATGCGTATCTCTATAATAAAATGCGAAGAGAGCATTGGAATTTATAACACACGTCGATACTTTTGGTTTCTTTCTATTCCCGTTCCTTCTTTTTTTCCTTTTATTATTACTGTTTGGCATAGGGTGATGGCATTTCTTGTTGTTATTTTTTGTTATTGTTCAGAAAAATAGGAAATTTTATTCGGCAAAAAAATAATAATAAATATACAAACTCATGTAGGCGATATCATCTGCGCAAGTTTTTTTTCGGGGTTAAAAGAGATTTTTCGATCATTGCCTCCGTAGGCTACGCATATATATACGCATTTATGGTACGGCACATTTATTTTCCTTAGGCTTATCAAAGAATCGCTTCATGACACACATATATAGAGAAAGGAAAAAAAAGAGGCACGGGCACGAGTTTAACAATGGCAATATGGTTTAAATGAATTAAAAAAGGAGCGAGTGAGAGAGAACATAAATTATTAGGATAGTTTAGTTTCAAAATTATAATTTGATGAGCTATGTAAAAAAGGGGCTTGTATAAATTAAAACTTACTTTGTTTGGATTTATATGCCAGGAGCGGCGTTTACTTCCAGTCCCTTTAAAATTTTTATCTGATGTATTTTCATATGTCTGTGAATTTTGACTAGAAAATGTCAAAGTCGATGCAGACATACTCATTGCCGGCGATGAGAGCGGTGAAGTCGGTGTACACCAAGAATTTGTTTCATAATCAATTACTTTCAATCTATTTCCGGGGCATAATCCAATTCTTCCACGAAGTGAACACAGCCACCAACCTTCCAATCCATCCGAGTTTTGTTCAATGACATCAAGAATTTCTCCTTTACGAAATGCGAGTTCATCAACGCTTTCGGCAAAATTGTCATAAAGTGCTTTCGCTTTAATATTCTGAAAATAAAAAAAGGGAAAAAAGAAATTCATAAGAAATTTGTCGGCATTGAAATACTTGAAAATTGAAGAAATCTGTCAACAAATTGCAGACACATGTTAATTGACTTGTGTAATATGAGAATGAAGTCGTTTGAATACTTTTTTGCGCGAAAATAACATCATCATCTTGAAAATTTTTCTCTCGTTTTCACAAATGTATTCAACAAACTATTCAATATCACAATAAGCATGTCCGACAAAAATTGTTCCGTGATTTAATTTAAATTCCATGGAAATAAAAACTTTTTTTAGCGCATTTTCCATCATATTTAGAAAAAAGGCGCTATTGACTTTGTCCGTCTGTCTGTCTGTCCGTCTGTCTGTCTGTCTGTCTGTCTGTCTTGTGTAATATGAGTTTTTCTCAAATGAATCTGTTGGTCGTGAGACCGGTTAACGGAAGCTTTCCGCGAGATTTTCCATGCCGAGCTTGCGCATATGGTGGACGTCCAAATGGACCAAAAAAATTTTTTTTCACAAAAATCAAAAAAAATCATAAAACTCGAAAATACAAGTCAAAAAATTTTTGGAATTTTTCTAAGTGTATCATGTGCCGCACGTGCATCACATGGACCAAAAATCGAAAATTTTCAAATGCATATTTATACTCGTTGGAAAGGTCTTGAACGTAGAATAAATGGCATAAAAAGTTTATATTGGTGGTGACCCAAGGGCATCATGTGGTGGATATCGTGGACAAAAAAATTTTTTTCCAAAAAGCTAAAATGTCAAGAAACGTCGAGAAAACATGTCAAAAGTGATTTTTGGACATTTGGACCCAAGTGTATGTTTTGTTACAGACCAAAAAGTGTAAAAAGTTTTTTTTAATTTAAATTGAAACAAAACTAATTTGTTGTGGGAAAATGCGCTTTTAAACGTCACTGACGGTTAATATTACATTTACTCGCACTTGCTGATTATAAATCGAGCGGAAAACCATTCACTCATTTGTTTTAAATACTAACTTACTAACTAACTAATTATACATCCAACTAATACGATAATTTTTATGAACTTGCAAAAAATGAAAAAGAAATAAAATCTCTATTTTTTTAGAGCTCTCTTCATTATTAATTCAAAACGGAGCATGAATGAATGCGAAAGAAGTTTACGACAACAACAACAAAGATGACGATGAGTGGTAAAACCTGTTTTTAATAAAAAATTGCACAAAAAACACTACAAATTTACCCACTTCTTTGTGGCATTGCAAAGAAATAAAACAGCATGTTTTGGCAAGATATATCGTCGTATGAGTGAACAAATACGTGAGATAGGGAAATGAATGAGTAAGTCAGAGTGAAAAGTTAATTAACGGATATGTATATCTTTTTGCGATACCGCAAGAAATATAATAAGGCCTTGAAGCATAAAGACACACAATTTGTGAACAAATATGAGCGAAATATCATCATAAAGTGTCAGTTTCTCTCTTTCCCTTTTCTTTTACTCAGATATTCATGAACGTTTAAGAATCCCAACTTCCAAGAAGAAATTTTGCACACTCATGCAAAAACATCATTCATGATTAAGTTTTCTCACTCATTCTTTCGCTCGCTCGCAATATATGGATAAAAAATTTCAAAGTTATTTTGGCAAAAGCACAAAAGAGTGAGAAAAGCAAAAAAAGTTTTGCCTTTTCGTGACGATGAAAAAAACAACGAACATGTTTAAGAATATAATTTATTGATGTAGACAATAAAAATTCGAAAAGTTGAAAAAATATGAGGAGGCAAAATTCAATCTGATTACATGAAAAAGCTATTAGTATCAGCAATAATTTAATTGCTGTAATAGAATCCAATCAAATGCATAAATCTCCATAAATTATTAAAATATTGGCATTAAAGAAAAAAAAGATTTTCTCTCTATTTATATTTGTTATTGTTCATAAAATGCAAATTTTAATAATCTTACTCTCTTACTTGCTCTACAGTAGAAGTTAGTTAGTTTTGATTGCATGATTGTAACAAGAGAAACATGGGTGGCTAATTGAATTAATTTCAAGGAATCAATGAAGAGAAAGAAAAATTGAAAATTTAAAGGAAACACGAATGACCTATGTGAAAGTTTATCGAATATTTGAATTTTTATCTTTAAAATTTCTTAAAAAAATCTACTTTCAAAATCGGTATAAAAACGTAAGAAGCAAAGTTAAAAAATTTTTTACGCTCTTAACACAAACAAGCCGAAACTATTTTAAAGTGGTTAATATTCTTTTTGAACTTTGTCACAACTGGATCTATTCGAAAAATACCTGTATTATGAATAAAGCATGCATTACAAAACATTATACAATGCAAAGTGAGTAAATGTCTTTCATAGAATTCTCAAAGAGAACAAAGGATATAACATGACATTCCAGTCACTATATGAACATAAACGTACGTGCATGTACAATTTGGTACAAAGACAGAATAAAAAGTATTTAATAATATGTTGTGAAAGAAAGGAACATGAACAGACATGAAAGTTTAGCTAATATACTATAAGTAAATGAATGGCGACATAGAAGAAAACAAGAAATTAACTCGAAGTTGATCTCAATTTAAACAGCTGCTACTCATATCACAAAGTGAAATAGAAGTATTAGAGGTGGGATTTATATTGCCATTTTTTATTATTGACTTTCATCATGAGTGAAACTCTTAAATCAACTTTTACGGTGATAAGTTAAGTGAAAACATACATCCATATAATATGTAAGAGGAAATTGAATTTTTTTAGTTAAACTGTAAAGCGGAAATTGATTTCAGATATACTGACCTTGATCGAGGGTTTAGGTTTATCGTAATCCACTTCTACCCATTGCATTTTCATTGTGCTATAAAAAAATATTTATCTCTTTTTTCTGTCTTAAAAACCTATCGATTGACTTTTTTATTTCATCGCTATCAGCAATAGTAGTAGCGTGAAAAGCGAATTTTCACTTTACTTGGTATATTTTATTATTACAGCCAAAAGGTATATATTTGTAACTGAATGTTCACATGCAAGCTCACTGATCAATTTGCGTAGAAATGTTTTTGCAAAACCTTTTTTTTATCGTCTCACTTCAATTGCCTCACACTATAAGAGAAATTTTGTTTTTATTCTTTTTTCTCTCTATTGACTCAACAAACAGATATTGTGTATGTTTACGAATTCAAGATAATTTGTTTCTTTCTCATCAGTCACACACAATGAGTTAATATTTTTTGGCAATTGAATTTCATTTAACTTTATTTTTTTAAGCGACAAGTATGGTGTTTGTTGAAGAGTACATCGCCTGAGTGACGTTATCGAAAAACCTTTTTTTTACTGATAACACATCGATAACAAAATTCCACTCATTTGTTGTTGTTGCTTTCGAGTAACTTATGCATTGATGCATACATGTGAAGCAGTCTTTGAATTTTTTATTTCATTTTAAAAGACTATTTTACTTTTAATTTGCACTTGTATTGACCTTATTCGATATATACTTTTGTATATTTGCCTTTTTGCTCTCTTTATTCACGATTTATTATTAATATATTTTGCTACTTGCATGTAGACACAAATTCTATGGTTCACGATATCTTACTTTTGTCTTATATAAGAAAAAACAATGACACTTTTAGAACAAAAAGAAGACGGTCCAATTTTTCTCTTATAAATGGCAAGTACCAAAAATCTTCTCCTTCTTTATCTCATAAGTAAGAGAGAGAAAATGTTGTATGAAAATAATAAAAATTGTAAAATTTCGTTGGAATGATGTACTTCGTCCGTCTTGTACATTTGAATGTTACTCGCAAACTAAACTGAAGGAATGTTGTGAATGAAGTTGCGGTAAAAAAGACGTATGAACATCTCAACGTAAAAGAAAAAAGAGAGAATTTTGAACGTCGAAAACATTCGAGTAAAACATTCATTCTCTCTCTGCATCATGCTTACGTTTGAGTGTGCTTCTTTAATGTTTTGTTTCATTTGAAATGGTCTGTTAGTCCGGTATGAAGATTTATAACACAAGTATTACTTTATATGTGTGTACAATATACATTTTAATGATGTCATTCGTTGCATCGTTCCCTCTCTATCTTGGGTATCGGAATTTCTGACCTGAATGATACCCTTCGATCGTTGTCGAAAGATAAATTCAAGAAGCCTAGACCAGACTTATGTTTTTTTTCAATTTTATTTCTTTATGTCACTTTAAATGCCTTGATCATTTTTCTTTTATTCTATTGTTTTCAATTCTCTTTTATGCATCAATTTGTTTCAATTTAATCATCGAAGCGCCATCAAATCAAGAATTCAAAAATGCATTTTATAGTCATTTAATGATTGTGTGACAGTTAAATTATTGATGTTCCTAAGTCTTGTTTAAATGTTAAACAATTTGCAATTGAAATGCGAAAGATCAAAATATTTTTCAATTGACGACGTCGCGTCGATATTTAAAAATTCCTCATGACGCAATTGTAATTTTATTAAACATTTCATATACGTTTCTCGGAAGAACGAATGAGTAAGCTTCATATGTTTTGTATGTTTATAAAGAGGAAATTATTGAATGAGCAAAAAATCTCTGTGGAATTTCGATATTGTAAATAAATTATCAATGAACAGACAAAACTCTCTGGAATTTTTACTCTCTCACTCAATTGGTCTTTCAAGTACTTACATGTATTTCAGAAACATATGGTTAAGTTGCAAAGATATGTATTTCGCCTGTAGGCAAATACTCACATGTGATTTTGTTTCTCATTCAAGAAATTTCCATGCATGCATAAAATTTTACATATTGTTTATATTCTTAAAGAAAAATGTTTATGACTTTGTCTTATGCAGGCACATGTTGATAGTTCGTTATTTTTTTGCAATATGTGTGCGGAATTTTATTACTTTCAAATGTACAAAAATGTCGATATGTGCCTAAGTCGATCTGTAGAATGAAGATAAAAAGATGTTTTTAAGGATTTAAACTGAAATGTCTATCGTAAAAAAAATCACACACTTGAGAGAAATAGACTCAGTCTGAAAGATAAATTCGTTTATATATTCTAATAAAATTACGATTACGATATCGAATAAGAGACAGTTTTTAATAAAAGCATTATAAACTTGATGAAAAGTAATGGAAATGGCAAATTAAATCCGATTAATATGTCCGCGCTTTAATAAAATTGTATGATAATTTTTTCCGTTCCGAAAAGCATTTTTATTGTATAATGTGCCTACTGTAAAATTCTTTTCAATTTTATTTATTATTATTGAAATTTAATTTCTTCATAATAATAATGAATGCAATTTTCTGACTTGTTTAATGAAAAATGATTTTTTAAGCTTAAAATTACATTCATAATTTTTGAAACATTTCTTATCTAATGTGGTCTATGATAACTAAATTTAACAAAACATTACGTTAATCATGACACATATTTGAAATAGAGAGAGGAAAAAAACAGCTATAAATAGAGGAAAAATTATAGTCATTTTTAAAAGTATTCATTAAATTAGCAAAATAGGAATTTAAAAAATTATATCACTATGTCTCTTTCAAATAAGGCAAAAAAATTAATTCTTTTTTATAATTTGTTTTGCTCTGTGAGATTAATCAAATATTAATTTTAGTTAAGTACCTATATATTAATGTATTTCAGATTTCTGGTGCAATATTAATTATTTTAGGAGGGACTACATTATCAAAATTTAATGAAATAAAACATTATTTCCCTCAAATAAGTAATGTCCTTTTACCTACACTTGTAATTATTTTAGGAACAATTATTTTCATTGTAAACATTTTTGGATGTTATAGTATAATTCAAGAACATCAAGGTCAAATTAATACGGTATTTAAAAAAAGACAAATGTGGAATTAAATGTAAATTTGTTTTTTACAGTATGCAGTTATCTTACTTATTTTAAGCACAATTAAAATTGTTATTGCTCTGATGGGATTTTGGAGAGAAGAAACGATGTCCAAGAATGCACAATTAATAATGCATATTCAAATGGATGTTTAAATTCAATTCATGAAAACATTGACGAAAAATTGTACAGAACATCTTCTGTTACTCTTGTTTCTGCATTTTTTGATTTAATTGGAGTTATGCTGGGGTGCTATTGTAAGTTTTTTAAGAATTTTTTATTAAAGTATCATAGTTTTCATTTCTAGGTTCTCATTCATTTACCAATATATACGAGAGAATTTAATTTCTCGAAAATAACTTCATAAAATTCTTTATTTATCTAAAAAAATAAATACACACGGTTTGTGTAACACACTTTATAAATCAAAACAACTATCATACTATATCACATAAACAAATCAAATGTGTTATCACTAATCATTATCCTGTCATAACAAAAGTAATTAAACTTTTCCTTAGAGATTAAACAAGTAAGTGAGAAAGACCAAATTCCCCAAGTAGAAGTAGCTATCGACAGTCAAGTGCAGATATGTTTAGAAGTGACTCATTAAGTTTATTATCTTGCACAATAAAATGAATAAGAGTGTGTAACACGATAATCAATAAAAGAGTAAAGTGATGTTTGTCAATCAACTTGACATACCACATTGACACTTTCAAAAAATTTTCCTAGGTAGTGAGTCATATAAAATCACGCAAACAAGTGTAAGAAAAATATTTCGCCTCTGTCTTTTATACTCGGCTCATTATCACCTACCAAAAAATTAGAAAGATAGCGAGTAATAAGCATGTACTTACAGCAATATGTTTCATTTGTGGTTGTAATCAAAATCGTTTGGAAAAATAAATTAAAGCACATTACTGTCGTGCTAACGCTTTCATTCTGTTTTTCACAAGCGACTGTTTTGGACACAAGTATTTGACAGTGTTGATTTTTTGAATAATATTTTTCTACCTAGTGAGCTCAGTGATCTGATTTTAAACGCTTTTTTAACGAGTATCATTTTGGAGTAAAAACAAGTTTATTTAATAATTTATTAAATAGAAATAAATAAAAAAGAAATATGGGTTTAACTTGTGGAGCATCTGTGGTCAAATATGGCATTTTTATTTTCAACCTTCTTTGTGCTGTAAGTAAAGTATTTGAATTAAATATCATACATAATTTGAAACTTTTTCGAAATTTTAGATTTTATTAAAATCTAAAATTAGCTAAGAGTGTCAATTATCTTTAATAAACTCTTTTACCACACTTTATTGTGCCAATCAATTTATCATGAGTCACACATTTTTCGAGAATAAAACTAAAATTGATTGTTAATAAAATATTAATGATCAAATTCATATTGACAGCCTTCATCCTATGTTCTCAAACTATCTAAAAATCGATTTTATATTCATAAAAAAATTAAAGTTTTCTTGGTCAAAAACTTTTATTTAAAAACCCCAAGTTTCAAGCTCTCTCTCTATAAAATAAGTTATGATGTGAAGTTTTTCAAGTCGCTAAATAAAATTTTTATTGAGTAAAAAAGAATTTTCGGGCATAATAAAAAGGCGTAGCACACATTTGCTGCAAACAAAAATATGAATCATAAAGCACTATCTACTCTGTTAGTTAAACAACACAATGAGTTGATAAGATAAAGATAATTTGTTTTGGAAAATATTCCTCTGTGTTCTTATCTTTTTTTCATGTATTTTTCCATTTTACCAGGTTGCTGGTATAGCATTGATCGTTGTTGGTGCAATTCCACTATTCAAACTTGATGACATTCGAGATGCCTTTCCTGAAAACAATCCAGCCACTGTTCCCATCATAATCGTCGTTCTTGGCTCGATAATCTTTATCATCAGTTTCTTTGGATGTTGTGGAGCTATTAGAGAAAATCAGTGTATGGTTTCAACGGTACGGTAATGCATTTTCGAGTGATATGAATCAAGTCAATGACTAATTATTTTTTTAGTACGCATTTTTCCTACTCATATTGGTCGTTCTTCAAATTGTTATCGCCGTTTTCGCATTTATGTATACAGGTGAACTTGCGAAAGCTGCAGAAAATGGTTTCAATAAATTATGGGAAAACAGAGACACAAATAATGAAACAAGAATTGCTATCGAAGGCATACAACGCGGACTTCGCTGTTGTGGTTCAGCTGGACCCGCTGATTGGGGATTATTAAATATTCCATCTTCATGCTGTGATGATGGAGTTATAGCATGCACAGTGTCGAACGCTCATTCAGATGGATGTGCTACACTTCTTTCCAACTTTGTCAATGATAGTGGACTCTTGATTGCATGGTTTGCAATTGTCTTTGCTGGTATTGAACTTGTTGGTGTAATCTTCGCCTGTTGTCGTAAGTTATATCTAATCTAAATCTTTTCAATTATAAATTTACTCATTTTTCTTCATTTTAGTGGCCAATTCAATTCGAAATGCAAACAGAAGACAATATGCATAAAAGTCTACAATGTACTAATTTAATAGAAATAGGAATTTGAAACCAAATTTTTTTTGTTTAAAAATCTATTCTTATATATCTCTAATTAATTTTATAGTACAGCTATAGATTGATGTCAAGAAAATAAGTTTTTTTTTCACTTATTTATCGCTATTAATTGATAAGTAAGTTGAATACATATGTGTGTGTGTCACCATTTCTTTGGTCTATCATCTATATCAATTCTAATTTATCAATCTTAAGTTTCTGTGTGAGCTAGGCACGGCAGATAAGGGTCACTTCTATATATGCAAGAGAAAAGAAAACACGCCAACAAGAAATATTTTATTTTTATTTTAGTCTTTTAAAATATGTTATCGTAAAAATTGTATATTTTTTATTCTTTAAATGTTGTACTTTGAACACAAGTTGTTAATAAACAAAGTAAAAGTGATTAGTTCTTGAATAAATGCTTTAAATATCAACAATTCAAAATTTAATGGTAAATAATAATTTTAGATTTGCTTCATTGGGATTATTTCGTCTGCAATTTTAAAAGAACAACCTGTCGATGCGACTAATTGTTCCATTGTTACATCTGGAGCAATTTCAATTAAAGTCAACCCTTTCTCTTTATCAACCTCAAATACAGCTTTTTCAGTTATAATCATGTCTACACAATTCTTGCCTGTTAATGGCAAAGAGCATTCTGTTAGAATTTTCGGTGCACCATTTTTACTGTTATGTTCCTAACATAAAAAAAATTTAAGAATTGAAAATTAAATTTTTATTAATTAATTAATTTTTTTATGTAAAATTCTTTACCATAGTAATAATAGTTTTTGTGTTGGGTGCACTAACTAAATCCATCGCACCTAATTTAAAGTAAAACATTTTTATATTGACATAAATTGACTAACTAGAAAAAAAAATCCATACCTCCCATTCCCTGTAATTAAAATGAAATTGTATTATCTTTTTTATTAGTTAAGTGAAATCTTAAAGTTTCTCACCTTAACAAGTTTTCCTAAAAAAATTAATAAATTTAATATTAAAGAAATTTTAGTAAGCAAGTTAGTTAAATATTCTTTACTAACCGGGAATCATGTAATTAGCCAAATCTCCAAATTGAGAAACTTCCATCGCACCTAAGACAGTCATATCCATATGACCACCTGTAACGTTAAAAGCAAATTTTAACTAAATTTCCTTCATCTTATTTAATGCACTTCATACCTCTAATCATTCCAAATGAGTCGTCACTTGAAAAATATGAACCACCTTGAATAGTAGTGACTGTTTCTTTTCCAGCATTTATTAAATCAGCATCAACTGCATATTCTTCTGGAAAAGGCCCCAAGCCTAAAATTTATAAAAAAAAATTTTACTAAAATATTTTCAAGAGAGAGCAAATTAAACCACCTAAAATCCCATTTTCTGATTGAAGATGAACTGTAATATCTTTAGGTATATAATTGCTTGATAAAACAGGAATTCCAATTCCTAAATTGATATACATTCCGTCTTTATATTCGCAAGCAACACGACGAACGATTCTTTCTCGAAGTAGTGCTTCTTTTGACAGTTTTTTCTCATTAGTTTCTGGTTTTGTAATTTTTATTCTTTCAATTCTCTTTTCAAATTTTCCGCGAATAATGCGATGCACAAAAATACCAGGTAGATGAATTTCATCAGGTTGAAGTGCACCAATTGGAACAATTTCTTCAACTTCTGCAATTGTAATTTTAGCTGCTTTTGCCATAGGTGGATTAAAATTTCTAGCTGATTTTCTAAATATCAAATTTCCAAGTTCATCTGCCTTATAAGCACGAATTAATGCAAAGTCGCCAGTAATTGCTTCCTCCATGATATAAGGTTTTCCATTAAATTCTCTCATTTCTCTTTTTGCACTTGCAATCTCAACTTCCTTATTTTTACCCTTAACATATTTAATAGGACTTCCCCCTTCATGAATCAATGTAAAAGTACCAGTAGGTGTGAAAAATGCAGGAATACCTGCTCCACCAGCTCTGATTCTTTCCGCTAATGTCCCCTGAAAAAATAGATAATTAAATCAGTTGATTTGCATAAAAAATGAAATTCAAACTTGTGGAGTCAATTCAAGTTCTAAGTCACCAGATAAATATTGTCTTTCGAATTCTGCATTTTCGCCGACATATGATGCTATCATGCGTTTAATTCGACGGTCTTTGAGAAGAAGACCAAGTCCAAAATCATCAACGCCTAAAAAATTTTATCTATAAGACATAATGTCAAAGATAATATTTTTCATAAACTCACCTGCATTATTCGAGACAACTGTTAAATCTTTGATGCCAATATCTAATAAACCTTGAATAAGGTTCTCAGGAATTCCACATAAACCTTAATTAATTCAATATTTTTTCATAAAAAATTTATGCAAATTTATTCAAATGCCAATGTATTTACCGAAGCCTCCCACCAAGATTTTTGCACCATCGGGTATGTCAGCGACTGCATCTTTAGCATTCAAATAAATTTTTCCTTTGTAGGCTTTCGAGTTATGTCTGGCGCTGATTGAAAAATAGCAGCCTAATATCTGTTCAAAGAAAAAAAATTTTGTTATGTTTATTTCTCATGTGACCTTGAATTAAGTAATTCCTTTATTATCAATTTCATTTACCTTTTGATGGTAATTTGAGTTTATTCCTATTGCTTTTTGTTTTAATAAAGAACTTAAACACTTTGAAATCATATTTTAAAAATTAAAATATAAAAAAGCTGCAAATAAAAAAATTCTACTAAATTAAACAACGATCGGCGACTTAATGCAATAGAGTTGTTTTGACATATGATAATAAAAAATAACAATAACAACTGTTGAGTTTTATTTGAGTTGCATTATAACGAGACTCAAGTGATAAAGGAACGTTTTTAAAATATAATACGTTGAGCTTTCGTTCATCCATACACATTTACGAATGAACGGCATACATTTATAAATGAATTTTCATCATTTTTTTTTGTTTTCATATGAAACAGTAAAGAAATGCTTAAATTAGGAAACGCAAACATATAAAACCGCTTTTGCGCAAAATTGTTGTATTTGTGTTAAAAACAAATGATCATCATTAAATTTTTTGTGATGGTATTGAAGTGGTCAATATCAAAAAAATAACACAATCAAAAAATTCTGCGCTAACCTTCATCATCTTCAATTCTCTTGCTCTCTCTCAGCTACATCTACTTTTATTTTGCCTCGCTCACTTTTTTCGTCAATTGTGTTTTCAGTTTATTTTTTGAGTTCGGTGCTTGCACACAAGCTTTAGATTGTCGCCTTATGTATCACATGAAATTTCCGAAATCCACTGTGTGACTTAGTTATTAAAAAATCTCTCTTGTTTTTTAAAGAAGTTTTTATGAACAAAAATTTATCGCTAAATAAGAAGACACGGTTAGTAGTGTATACATATTTTCATATGCCAATGTGTCTAAATTGTTAAATATAAATAATAAATTAAACAGGAAAAAAGAGAAAAAGTCATTATTAAAGTGTTTTTTGATGAAATGAGCAGTGAGCGTCAGAAACGTGAATTTTGTTTCTCGTTTTTAATACGCTGAAGTTTTTTGTACGGAATAAAAATTCTACAAAGAAATTTGACCTTCAAAATTGTTGAAAATTGAAGAAATATTCTAAAACCATCATTACTGACATAGAACGTTTACTTCTGAAACTTCATGCAAATCGTTGCATATTTGTTGATTAAAAATTAACAGAAAGTCAAGTGCATGGGAATAATTTGAATAATTTATCAAGTAAAAAACTCAATCGATAATTTTTTTTACCTTTCAATATCCTTTATCAATGACAATTATTTTATAGCTCAATGTGGTATAAGTTTTTAGTAATTTACATCTCATAATAAATATTTGCAAACCTCTTGCCGGAACTTTGTCACATTTATAAACTGACCTTACAAGAGAACATTGTATGGTGATAAGAATTTAATTTCTTTGTTAAATGAATGACTAAGCGATGAACTTTGAAATTTTTACTTTCATATGATACAAATGAAGCAACATCTGAGTCATTGTCAAAGTGATCATTTCCAAACAGACTCCAATGTCAACTTACTTTTTTCTTTCTTTAAACATCTTTCATTTAACATTTTATGGTCAACTCTTTCTCAATTTGAATAACTTCTCATGTGTATGATAGTAAAAAATTGTTTCACATTGCATTTATTCACTTCACAATAATTAAGTTTGCATTTGAAATAAATGAAAACATACATGATGATAGAAATAAATTAAAGTTAGATAATACAAATTTTAGGCGGAGAAGAAATTATAATGATCATTAAATAACTACACACATTTGTTCGTCACTTTCCAAAAAAAAAGTTTTTCGGTGAAATTTATTTTTTTTCTTTTTTTGTTTTTTTCTCTAATTAAGCATACTGCAGCAAAAAAGAAGTAAAAAGTATTCAGTGTTATAAAAATAAATACTTATGAAATTAATTTGATCATGCCAGCTTTAAAGCTATTTGGACGAAAATGGTAAGTTAATAGTAATTCATTTTCTAATTTTATTTGTGATAATGAGTTCGTGTTTATATAGGCTTGCAGCATCAGATGACCTTGTATTCCCATGTATCTTCGAAGTTCTTTGGCGTTTAATTTTGTAAGAAAAAAATGAGTTTATACAAACATTTTATTTTGTATGATAATTGATCTTCATATAGTTTGACATTTACATCTATAATATTTCAACGGTATTGGACATTCCTGCAATTAAATGTAGCAGTAGTTGATGTTGAAAACAACTTTACTCAGAACGTTAAGAATGAACCTTTAATAGTGTATTGCAGTCAACAAGATGTTATTTTTATTAAATCATATTTCATTGGTTTAATTACTATCTTGGTTTTGAATATTCCTCTTTTGATTGTTATGATAAAACTAAGTGCTAAAGGTGCTATTTGTGATGTCAAAATTAGACGACATGTAACTCCGCTGTTATATATAAAGTAATTTATTTTATTAACTTTAACTTAATCTTCATTACAAAATTTTTTTTCTTTAGACTCTTCCTAATATTACCCGAAGTAGCAATTAATATGATGGGAACTTTATGGGTGTTTTTTGAAATTGTCAAGTGTATAAATATTGACGACACGTTTGCTAACACGACACTGGAAGGTGAATATTGATTGAACTTTGGACTCATTTGGAAATTATCGTAATAAATCAAAATTCGATTCGCTTGCTGCTTACGCCTATATATATTCTTTCGTTTTCTTCAGAACATCATTAATGATTCTACAATTTTTTTTCACTTCTGTTCTTGTAATTTATTTCATGCTTTTAAGACTAATTTTTCAATAATTTATAATCTCAAGCAATAATTTTGTGCTATTAATTTTCTATCACCAATTTCGTGCCATTCTACACTTACAATTAATTTAATTTGTGTCAATTTTTTCTTTTTATGTCATTTATAGTTTGCACAGTTTTTTATTGGATTGTGCTCTGTTTGATATTATTTGCAATCATGATAGCATATGATCCTTTAGGTAAAAACACTTCACTGAAATTTATTTTATTAAAAATAATTTTAATTAATATTTATTAGGTGCAAAAAAATATAGAACAATCAATCAAGATTCTAATGGCAATATCAATAGTGCAAATGAACATCATGAACTTATGCATAAAAAGATATCAAAATTATGGTTACGACGTTTTCGTTTAGCTTTTTGTTGTTTAGCAAAAGATGAAAATGGCGAGGAGGCCTTTTTGCAGAGCGCTGAATTATTCTCAAATTTGTTTAATGGAACAGACTTAGTCCCTTCTGATATGATTGCAGGTTCAATTTTAATGCGTGTTAGACAGAAGAAAGAAAATCGTGAATATCGAAGAATTCAAATTCTAAATGACATGTCTTGTCCACGTTATTCAAGTGATATATCGAGAATCTTTAGTACACCTCAATGTCCATCATGGATGACTCTTAGAAATGCACAACACTTTTTACGATTTGCTGTCTCAAGTTATGGCTGGCCAATGCTTTGTGCATTAGCACCTTGTAAGGCATGCTGTGGATTAACTCGAAAAATTACCTGTTGTGCTGGACTGAGGTAAAATTTATTGTTTAAATGTGGAGAAATTCGCAAATATTTTTTTTGACCTTAAAAATCTAATTTTGATATTTCCACTTTTCAATACACAGAAATAAATCAGACCATGTTGTAGATGACAATTGTTGCAATTGTAATGAAGCGGGAGCAAGAATTACATCTCGAGTTGAATCAAATGACATTATTTATGCATCATTTAAAAATCAAGTGTTTGAGGTGAGAAAAAAAATAATTTATTGAAAGATTTTGTTTTTAAAGTTTTTTTATCATACTTATACTTTAATCTACTAAAGTTTCTTATCTGAATTATTTATTATTCTTCCGTAAATTGAAAGCCATGGAATTTCGAATTCTCAGGAACTTGTTTTATTTTTTCGTCCATTTTGTTCTTGTTTGATTTATGATTTGATAACTCAGAGAGTAAGCTTCTACCAGTTTCATCATTGATAGTTTCCTTAGGAAATTCTGGATTTTTTCGCAATTCAAAGAATTTTTCATAAGGCTCAAATTCTATTTTTCCAATATCGGGTTCTATAAAAGTAAATGAAAATTACTATAATAAAAAACAAATAAGTAGTCATCATACCTGGCATAGAAAAAGTTTTTCCTTTATTACTCATTAAATTCACATCATCATCACTTAGAGCAAGTGCAAGTGACTTGCACATTATTAAATAACCGACAAAAAGTATAATTAATGATTTCATGGTTCAAACAATTCTCATGAAGTGTAATTAAAAACTGAATTCAGCGAGTAAAATTTTTACCAAATTTATATAAGACAAGAATAATAAAAAGTGACAGCTGAATTCATAACAATTAACATTCTGCAGTAATGGTGATAAGAATTCATTTACAACTTTTTTCGAATATAATAAATGTGTACTTAAAATTCCTCAAGCTTTCTTATAATTTTCATTACGAATTTATCATAATTTTTAATTTAATGCTCTCTACATAAAACTCACGCTTTAAGATTATATTTCATTAGACTTCGTTTTAAAGTTTTGTTGTATAGTTTGTTCTGAAAAAATCAAGTAAAACAATTTTATGTTAATCTTTTTGTAAGTCACATTCAATTCAAGTCAATTTAAAAAGCATCATTTGACAAAGGTATAAGAGAATTAAAAATCATTTTTCAAACATTACTTATTTGAAAATTGTCAAAAATTGTCGAGCATGTTAACTAGTTATCACAATAAATTTCATTTAACTTTATAAAATGCTTTACCTACCTATATTTTATTTTTTTACAATTTATTTAGATTCCCTTTATTATTTTGGCTGATCATTCAACAAAAAGTATTGTTGTTTCGATCCGTGGTAGTTGGTCTATTAGTGACATATTTACGGATCTAGCAGCTCAAGCCGAAGAATTTACGGCAGCAGGATTTCCAGATAACACATTTGTTCATTATGGTGTGACAAAGTGCTGTAATCAAATCATAAAAACCCTTACTGCTGACAATTTACTTGATAAAGTGCTCGAACAATATCCAAACTATGAATTAGTATTAACAGGTCATTCACTTGGTGCAGCTTTAGCTATTTTGGTAGGTGCAAAATTGCGATCGAAATATAGAGATCTCAAAGTTTATGGCTATGGTACACCAAGTGGAGTAATAACACGTGAAGCAGCAAAATATACAGAACAATTTGCATTTTCTGTCATAATTGGTGATGATTGTTTTGCTCGTATCAGCGTTGAAGCTGTTGAGTATTTAAAAAATAGCATTCTCGAATCATTACAATCATGTCGACTGCCAAAGGTTTGTTTGTTTTTTTATTTTTACAATGCACACGCTATGAATGATAAAGTTTAAATAATTTAATTTTATTTCCCTTCAATTAGTATCGAGTAATTTTAAATGGTTTCGCGTATGCGCTATTGGGAATTCCATCGAGAGATTTAGAAAAAACTTGGTATGATATTAATGAAATTTCTCATTCACATTCAGCTACCTCATCAACACTCCTTAATCCACAAATAATTGCAACAATCTCAAATGTAAATATTACATAGTTTTGTATAATATTTTACCATAGTCATTTATTAACATTGTCTTTTTCATCTTAAAGGAGGCTAGTTTATTGTATAATAATGCTACAGGCAAATTTCGACCAAAACTATTCAATTGCGGAAAAATTTTACATATAATGCGAAAAAAGAAATCGGAAATTGACAAAAAATCTACGCAAACATCAATTTTTGAGATGAGGTGGGCACAACCTGAAGATTTTACAGAATTAAAGAGTAATTTAATTTTATATTTATAAAATGAAAAAGTTTTAATGATTTTATTTCAACAGTTATGCCAAGGATGATGCTTGATCATTTTCCACAAAATATAATGAAAGTTCTAACAAGAATTTTGAACGAACGAAAAAATGGTTCAGTATTGTCAGTTAATGAAATATAAATAAGTTTACATTTATTATATTAATAACTTTTATAACTGTGATATAAAAAGATTCTTCTCTCTATTACACAAACTTAAACTGCAATGAGTGACAGTCAGACTCTTAATATGATAAATAATTATTTAAAGTGAAAATGTGAGTTCAATTTTAGCGCATTTTTCAACTAAAAAAAATTCACCTAAAGCTTTTCAACTCAAAATTTTAACCTTAGTTTTCCAACTCAAAAATTTTCACCAGTATTTTTTCACCTACAAAGTTTTTGTAGAAAACTTCGTAATACATTTTTTTTTTTCAAAAAATACTGATCTGCCAAAGAAAAATGCGTTATTGATGTTACTAATTATTAGAAACGCTAATTTTTGAACTCATCTCTTGAACTTTTATTTATTTTTATTCGGTGCCAAGGGTTATTTTAAAAATAATGAAATAAATGACAATAAGATTTATAAAAAAAATATATTAAAAAGTGTTGTCTTCGTTTGTAATATATTCTTCATCTGAGGAGTTACTGCAATAAATGAAATTTTTTAGCCTTTTTCATGAATGTTTTAGATGAGAAACTTACAAATTTTCAACCATAGCTAAAGAACTTTCGTTTTCCGACTCATTTTCAAGAAAGCAATTACACATTGGACATAATTTCTTGACATCGTTGTAACATTCAAAACAAAAAATACCAGTGCACGCTGATGTTTCGCATCTAATGAGATCGCTATGTAGATTTCAAACAGTAAATAAACAAAACAAAAAAATGCAAAAAATTATTAATAAATGCGTCTTACTCTTTTTCTTCTCTACCACATAAAACACATGAAAGACTTTCGTTTTGACCAATAATTTTTGTTAGAATAGGAAACCTGAAGAAAAAAAATTGATTTCATATTATATCGTTTCTTAAGAACTGTATTAAGCTCACAACTCACCGATTAAGCTTCGATCTAACTAATTGAATGAATGTCTTTTCTTCTTTGATTAATGAATCTTTTCCAAAAATTTTATTTTTTGCTTGTCTTCGAATGTATTTGAGAAAACTTGTTCGCTTTCTCAAAATTTCATTGTATAGCCAGATAGAACGATCTTTTGACATTTCAGGGTAATAATAATGCATAATAACATGTTTAAGTCTCAAAGCATAAGGTTCACAAAATAGAAGAATCCAAGAAAAAGATGTAAATAAAACGATTGTTTTATACTTTTCAAAGTCTGGAGGAAGTGGCATTGGAAGACATTTTGTAAAATCCAAATTGTCTACGTTCATTAAAGGTTTGAGAATATTAGCCAAGTCTTGACAAAATTCTGCAATTATGCCTTCACCGTTGATTTCGATAGAAAACATTGCAACTATAGAAAAAAAATAAAGATTTTTATCATTATGAACACATATAACTAGCGAAAAGTAAACAAATGGAACCAGTTTTCACCTTCACTTTCAATGTCTTCAGACTTGATACTAGCTTGATTTCCGTAATAGTAAAAACGTATCATAGTCAAAATCCAAAAAAGTGAATAATCTGCGATTAAAATACCAGACAGATGCATCGAGGAGAAGAGTAAAAAAATGCTAGAGGAAAATATATGACGCCATTCATGTCGCATTAGCTTGATTGATGTCATTTCAATATAGCGTTTTCGCTCTTTATGTGTTAATGGCAAAACTTTGTCCATTCCCATTTCATCACGATGCTTGTCAATATCATAAAATTGTCGCGTTATATAAATGTTTTTGTAATGCAAATGTGATAAATATTTACGATGAAATTGAATTGCCCTGTGTGCGAAAACATATTTTAACAGAAAATATTTAGTAATAATACGCATGTAATCTTACTTTATAAAGATTAAAATGAAATATAAACTGAGAAATATTTTAGCAAAATCAATGAATTTCAATGCGTGGCTTGTTCTTTCTTGAATATCTTTATTGATCTCTGCTTGAATTTGCGATAAATTTTTGGAAGAATTGGTTTGAAATTCAAAATTGTGATCAATGCTGACTGATACATAAAAAATTTCTTTCACGTTATCCACAAATATCTTCATTTCTTTAAATTTATTAATAATATTAAATGAAATAGGTTAAAGAATAAAGTAAAATAAAAATTACGTTTTTCAATATTTGTCAGCACCGAATCACTAATAAAATCTATAATTTCACATAACACCTCAATAGTCTTAAATGTGTAGCAAAAATTTTTTACAAGATAGCCCGCATCACAAAATGATGCAAATATTCCAAGGTTGTCACTAAAATTTTTAAAAATCATTTTTTAGTTCTTAGAAACTTAAGAAGCTTTTCTTGGCAATAGTTACCGACAATTTCCAATAGATTGTTCAAAACCTGCTATGCATTTTTTATATGGCTCCATGTTACACATATTTGCAATACTGGCAAGCCAAGCAAAAGCCTTACGAATATTTTGAACTAAGAAAATTAGAAATAAAAACAAATATAAAAAAAAAAATTATAGGAAAATTTACCAACACCAGTTAAGTGTCTCTTCATCTCAATCAAATTGGTTTTTATTTTTTCAACATTTTCTTTAATCACTGGAAGGATTTGTGAAAAAGTTTCTTTCATGATTTTATATGGTTCTTTAATAGCATTTGAAAATTCATTCAATGCAATTCTTAATTGATCCTATAATAAAATTACTAATAAACATTTTTTCTTAAAAAAAATTTTGTATATGACCTGTGAACAACTTAATGAATCACTCAGAATTTCTCCATTCTTGATTAAATTTTTTGTAGGTCCAGAAAGTGCAATCATAAAAGCAGCAGCAATAATAAACATTCTTCCTCTCTTACTTATCATTTTTGGAATTGTCAGCATAAAAATACATTGTGATGTGTTATGAAAAGTTATTAACAATGATATTGGTAAAATAATAATTGATACTCCTAAATAAGTTTCAAAAGTTTTTAAATTAAAAATTCCTCTCAAAGCTTTTTCAATTGCAATAGATAAGACAAAAAGAACTTTTAAACATGAAATAAAAATTAAAAGTTGTAGCTTCTTCTTTTCTTTCTTTATTTCTCTCATCTTTATTTTTTTTAAATTTTCTATGATTACTAAATCTCTCAAAAATGAGAGTTAATGATGAGCAAATTAAAGAATAAAAATTTAATAATTTATAAAAAATTTTCAGTCTCGCGAGAAATTTAATCAAGTTTAGACCTATAAGATGAATTGGGTCTTTTGGTTTTTTATTTTAAATTTCATAATTGTAGGACATTCACAAAAGTGTTCACAAGTCTATGATAATAAAAATGTGAGTCAATATATATTGTGCAATAATGTGCTGTCAATGAATGACATTTCGGAAGAGATTAAAAGCAACTGGGTGTCTGTGAAAATTGTCAACAAAGCGCCTACACACACACAATTTTCAAACGTTGCAGGTGATTTTTTTCTTTCTTATCAATGTGACTTTAATCATCTAAAATTAATTTATGTTTATTTTAATATTTTCAAGTTAATGTCCCTTATCTCAATTATATACAAACACTCGATTTATCACGAGTGGGAACTCTGAACTTTACTGACACTGGTTTTAGTAATTCCTATGACGCATTAAAGTTTCTTGACTTATCAAATACAGGATTGACAGCTTTAAAACCACAATGGTTTGCGCGAAAAACAATTGAAACACTTGATTTGAGTAGAAATATTCTGACTGAATTGAAAAGAGAGCACATGAAATTTTTTCCTAGGCTGAGAGTTTTCAATGCATCAAATAATGACCTTAAGCATTTGGAAGCAAATACGTTTATTGATTTGAAAAAAATTGAAGTGATCGTTTTAAATAACAATCATATTCCGCATGTGCATTTTGAGAGTGTGGAAAATCTCAAGTATTTAAATTTACGAAGCAACAAAATACCGAATGTGAGAAAGTTTTTATATTTTTTTTTTAAAAAAAGTTAATTTTTTAATTTAATTTTTTAAAGATTTGGGCAACCTTGACGAAAATGCCGAATCTTGAAATAATCATTATAGCAGAGAATGAGATCAATGCAATTAACGATAGATCTTTTGAAACATTGACCAATTTAAAACATTTTAACTTGAGTTATAATAATCTTCCTCATATATCTGGAGCGTTTGGTGGTTGCGAGAAAACTAAACTTACTGAACTTGATTTGTCCTATAACGTTATTCAAGTACTTTATGCCAATTGTTTTCAGTAATCATCATTTGAAATTTAGTTTTTCATTAATCATAGCATTTTTTTTTTATTTTAGAGATCTTCCTCTTCTCACTTTTCTTGACATATCAAACAATAGAATTACTGATATCAACGATCGAGTTTTCTTCAAACAAACCTTATTGCAAACTTTAAATCTCAGTAAAAATCGTATTGCAACAATTACTGTTAAATCATTTGAGAATCTCTTGCAATTGAGAACAATGGACATTTCTTATAACAAATTAAAGACGTTCAATTATGATCTCTTTGGAAATAAATTTACAGGAAATCGGCTTAGAAAATTAAATTTAAACAATAATGAACTAGTTTCATTGGACAATAGCCTTTTTGCTGTTTTACGAAATCTTGTATCATTAAATCTATCATCAGTGAGTAATTGTAATTTAGGAACAAATGATTACATGAAATTCACTAAATGTAAATTTATTTACAGAACAAATTCAAAAATATTTCAACTGAGATTTTTAAAAGTAATGTCAATATGCAAGAATTCTTTTTAGATGATAACGAAATAGAATTCATTAATGCCAATTTTTTCAAAAACATGCCAGCCTTAGAAGAAATCAGCCTGCAAAATAATAGAATTTCATTCATACCTGACTACTCTCATCTGAAAAAGTATATATCTAGTAATGATAACAATATATTTAAAAATTTTATCAATTTATTATTCTTTTAGATTTCAAAAAGCTTCAATTTCTAACAATCCCTTCCAATGCATTTGTCTTCGAGAGTTTATTGTGTGGGCCAGAACAAATAAGGTTAAAATTGTTAGCACAAAAACAAACGTTAAAAATCCAGATTGTGTCGTTGTTACAGAAAACAATTCATGTGTCAAAGATGAGAACATAATTTTAGGATTTGATTTATATAATCGATTTTTAGATGGCATGCCTTTTGAAGAAAATGAACGTGCAAATTTTGAATTTTAAAGATTTAACTGGCTGAAAACTTGATGTAAAACATCTAAAAAACAGTGAAAAGATAATTTTAGAAAAATATATTTATATATATTTTAGCAAATACAGAATGATTCATCATTTTCTTTAAAATTTCTAATGGAATAGATCTAAAACATCAGCAATAGGAAGAAATTCAAAAAAAAAATAATAATAATTTTAAAATTATATATAGGTATATATGTATTTGATCTTTTCAATTTGCAGCGCAGTTGTAACACAAGAAATAATTAATGATAATAATAATTTTATATTTTGATTTGACTAAATTAAATTAATATATTGTATATTTATAATTGTATAATTTTTCTTTCTTTTGGGATTATCAAAAATTGAAGAAAGTATGTAATTATGTTATTCATGCATTTAAATGGTAAAGTAAGGATTTTTTTAACATATAAATTCTATACTGTTCTTAAATAAAAATTAATTACAGGGAGTGTTTATTAACAATGCATAAATTTACTAACACAATGTTGCAAAAAAAATGTAAATTAAACATGGGTTATTGAAATGTTTAAAAAATTCTTTTTGTGTTTATGTAATTAATACATTTTTAATTCAATAGTTTTTACATCAGTACACCTAGTATAGCATTTTTGTGTGAATTTTTTAAATATTCACATACAATATTGACACACAAGTTTTTCAACTCAATCTTCTTCATCATGTTATTTCTCTTGAAAAATGCAAGAATTGGTAAATTTTAAAATCTTCCTATCTTTAGGTTTTAAAGGTGCAAATTGATTGTTTATTGTAAAAATATTGCTGGATTATTAAATCACTGAGATATTAGCAAAAAAAGATTATTGAAAATTGAGGCTCTTTTAATTAATTTATTTTGTATATAATTTATTGAGTTGCAATGACAAGTAGCAATCTAACATATAATGTATGTAAGTATGAAGGAAAAAACATTTAATATAAATTTTTAAATCAGTTTCATCATGAAGAAAAATGTATGCATATTAAAAAATCTGTCCAATCTCTGTCTATCTAAATACATTTCATTCAATGTACTCTTTATCTTATTATAAATTTGAATAGAAAAATTTTTATCATCCTTGTTTTTGTTATTAAAAATTTCTATATTTTCTTTCTTACATGTATAGGATAAAATTTGCAATCCATTTTCCGTTAGCTGTTATTCAGTATATAATGTTGATCGCATCTATCATGTAGAAAAGCAAAAACAAATTGAAATTCTTAAGAATTTCATAGATTTACAGAAAAGGATTTGATTGATTTGGATTCATCCATCCGATGTTATTATTGTTGATGGTGTTCTAAAATAATAAAATAAAATTATTCTTTATATCAATTTAAAACATAGAATGATCATGTGACATTTTAGAAAATTGTGAAAATTAAAACTATATAATACAGAAAAGCTATTTAAACGTGAATGTGATAATTATCTAAATACAATATCATAGTTCGTAAACACTACTCAAAAAATAATAATGTGAAAATATACTTGAATTCAGGCATACTTAAACGTGAAGGTTTATATAATCAGATTAGAAAAAAATCAATAATGTTTTAAATATTGCAACTTAAAGAGAAAAAAATTTTATATAAGTTGTGAAGTAAAGGTTGTAAAAGTAAGTTGAATGTAAAGGTTTATTACCAGATTAATAACAATAATGCTATTATCATCGATTATTTAAGCATCCAACCGCTTCGCAATGCTGGCTATAAGAATTTTATAGGTTTAAATTATAAAGTTTTTATATAAAGTAAATATGATTTAAGAATCATCAATATTAAATTATATTATATAACCTAATTTTAAGTGACATGAAAGGGAAAATAAGTAAATGATAAATTAGCGACTACTCGCATTATGAGCTACATTTTTTATATGGTAGAATCACGCTAAAACAATGGAAGAAGTTTGTAAAGTGATAGAAGTATTAAGCGTGATTGAAGTACTCACATTATTGTTACTGTCGTGTATATTATTACACAAGAATGTGAAATTTTCATCGGTGCAAATAGCTAGTAAGCTTGGTCGCAATGAAACATTTTCATTGATATATATGTTATTAAGGCTTTTGCTAAAATTTGCACTTGATGCGAATGAGGATTCAACATGACTTGTATTGAAAATCACATCGTCATCAGTGCTTTCGTTTTTGCTATCCGTCATGTCATATTCGATATTAAAAACTTTATTATTATTTAATACGTCTTCATTGTCACAATCTGTGATTATTTTTGTCTTTCATAAGTTAAAAAGATCGATTGGAAAACGGAAGAAATAAATTGATTGCGCGAAATTAAATTTTTTTATATTTCATTATTTCTTACCTGCTGATTTGAATCGTTGTTATTAACGGGTAAACCCCAAGGATCTTGTTGTGGCTGTTGTTGTGTAAGTGAAGAAGCAACTTGAAATTGCTGTTGTTGTTTTAATTGATTCATGGACGGGTTCTAAAAAATTAAATTATATAAAGAATGATATAAGCAATAAGCAACAAATTTCAAAAATGTTACCTGTGGTTGATTTTGATGAAATAAATTCTTTTTATTTGCCGGCGAATCACTAAATGGATTGTATGCGTTATTATTACTTGTTTGATTCATAGGTTTTATCAAGTTATCCAAATTGACCAAAGATGAGTTTTCACCAAGAAATGCTGCTGGATTGTTTTTCGTTGCGACTGGCTTGTTTTTAGTATTGAGTGGATCCATATCAGCAAGTAAATCATTTAGGTTATTATTATTTTGACGATTTAGCATATCATTAATAGGAGATGAAGTTGCTTGTTGTGCCGATTTACTGCGATTGGTAATTATATCAAATTCATCTAAGTCTGATCCTGGTGTGAGGCCACCTAGAGCACTGTTTGTTTGGCGTATTCCAGAAGATGAAGGTGCAGGAAACTAAAAACATAAAATAATTAAAAGTTAAAAATATATGAATATTAACAACTTACTCCACTAGCTTTATTATCGCCAATTGGTGCCCAAGGGTCATCATTTGAAGTCTTTAAGTTCCATGGATCAGGCACTTGTTGTTGCTGCTGTTGAGAAGGTTGCTTCCAAGGATCTGGTTTAACTGACCAATCACTCAATTCATGAGAATTTGATTGTGGTTTTGCGGGTAAAACAGGAACTGCATTTGATGTTGGTGGTGGAACATTTTGAAGCCATCCTTCAATTGATGAACTCGAGTTACCAGCTGGTGATTTTGTACGAGCACCAAGACTTTGTTCAGACGATAATGGAAAAGCTGAAGCAGCAGATGATCCATTACTCATAGGAGGAGGAGGGAGCCAAGGATCAGCAGGTTTCGTTGACCATCCTATATCATTACTCTACAAGACAACAAACAAATCATTTTTTTTCATTAAAAATTTCAGTACTTACCATTGTACGAGTTGATGCTTGTTGCTGAGATGGCATACCCCATGGATCTTGCTGTGCTGGACTAGAAATTCCTGTCGCACCGAAAGAAATATCTAACAAATCTACTAAAGCACTCTCCTTTTTCTCGCCTTGTTTCTTAAAGTCTTGTTCACTTTGACTAAGTGCAAGTTGTAATCTAACATCATCTGAGCGTCTTTTTGATTCCTCTTGCTCGGCTTCTTCTTTAGACATAGCTATAGCTAATTGCAATTGCAGTTCTTCCTCTCCAACAGTTGTTGGTCTAACAAAATCAACATCATTAGTAACACTTCTCCTATCTGATTCTGGCCAAACAGGTGTATCTCGATCTCTACTAGGCCCATCTATTGATCCATCACTGCCAAAACCAGATGCAGTTCTAGCAAATCGCTCTTTTGCTTTCAAAGCTCGCGCTCTTTCTGCTTTTAATCGTTCATCATCCTTTAATAAAGTTACAAGTTGTTTTGCCTTCTCACGTACATGTACACCCTGATCTTTTCCTTCTTCCAAATGTTGAAAATCCTTCAGTGTTTGAATTGAAAAAATATTTTCCTTACATTGTTGTGCAACTTTCTCAGAACCCGTCTTTATAAGATATTCTAATAACAAGAGTGCTTTATAAACATGACGCCAATTTTTGCCATGATCATTTGTTCGCTTCCATATCATTTGCATAATCTCAGAAAAGGCAACAACGTTATAAGTTAGATCTGCAATTTCTGCCATTAAAGTTGAGGATGGTCCCCAAGGATCATTTGATGTTGCTTCTCTTACTTTTACCTACAAATATAGAAAAGTTAATACATTTCATTATTTTAGAAAAAACGATCAAGTATATCTCTAACACATACACATTAGGAGAAAAATATTTTCATTATCTTATCAGTTCACTCACCTGAGCATCGCTATAATTATGTGCCAGGTTCTTTATATTTCTTCGCAGGCCAGCTACGTTCATCTGCATTTTGAATGTTTATTTACGACTGATGTCGGTGTGTCTACTGCAAAACAAAAGACGAATGAAAGAAAAAAAACGAAATATCAAAACACGCAATAAAGAAATTTTTTGTTGCAGTATCCAGATCATCAACACACACACACACTATTTTTTTCTGTCGTTCAGTTGAATTGCTGATAAATAATATTGAATTTTTTTACACTTGATATTGGCTGCTATTTAATTTAATTAGAGTCGAGGCACAAACACTCTGTTGTTACATATATATATATATCATATATTTCTTTGTGCTTGTTAGCTATGAAGCCAAAGAAATAAAACTAATATATTGATTTTTTAAGATTTCGAACTTGGAAAAAATTTTGATTTTCATAACATGACTTTAATATAGCTGTTTTTAATTTAATTTTATCTTAACATATAAAAGACCGAAATAAAAAAGGAAAATTTTGTTTTGTTTACCTACTCAAAAATATACAATCAAGTTCAGTCTGTATTAGAAAGAAAAACAGTAAAAAAAATATGTGCGTAAAGAGTAAAAGAAAAATAATAAACGGTAAATTTTATCATAAATATCTTTTGCGAATATGTATAAAGGATTAAATTCACTCGAAAAAATAGAATTAAAGCGCATTTTCTTTATCTTTGTTTTCAGAAAAAGATAAAAAAAATTATTTTAAAGCTTTGTTGCCACTTTCAAGTATACATATAATAGCGTAATATATCCATGATTCATAGTCGTGAAGAGCGAATGTGTAGGAGAGAGAGATAGAAAATGCGAAGAGTTATTTCTTCGAATAATGAACTTTTGATCCACAAATTTCTAAATGCAATATTTTTCACTTATTTCTTAAATTGTGTAATTTCATTAATTCTTTTAGCATTTTAATAAAATGATTAATGATTACTTATTTTATTTTCACTAAAAATTTCTACCTTTTCACAGCTTTTGAAATTTGCGACGATGAGAGAAAATTGAAATAATGAATGACGACAGGAAATAAATTTTAAGGTCACAAAACACAATTTCACTTGCACTTTTTAAATACTTTTGTTATTGGTATGTTCTTTGTTAGCCTGTGAATACTTCAGCCTTGTTTAATTATAAGATATACACTAATTTATGGACAAAATAGGAAAAAAAATTTCAAAAGAATTTTTATATTTTGTTGTTGTAGCAAGTAAAAATTACAAAACTACTTAAAAGCGCTTTTAAAAAATAATAAATTTTTTACTGAGATATATATAAACTGGAAAAGGATTGAATAATTTAGAGTTATCATTCAAAGTTATTTTTATTAGCTTTTAATGCAGTTTATTGAGTGCACAAGAGCAACATTTATTGAAAAAAAATTTAAGATCTTTAATCTATGAAAAATTTTAAGAATTTGTTCAATTTCAAACTTTGAAATTCCGTTATAGATAGAGATAGGAATATTTTCTAAATAAAATTTTTATTTTTAATGCTTTAAATATTTTTCATTTTTATCCAGAATGTAATTTAATCTAATTTCTTTATCATGACATTGTCTTAAACTTTTAGACACTTTTCACATTTTTTATAACATTTTAAAAAGATTTTTTACTTCTTTTCTTTTCATTTAATTAACTAATTTACTAATTCAGTAATGTTGTTGAATAGAAAAAAATCCATTTTTAATTCTTCTCATTTTTTGCTAAAACAGAAATAAAAGTTGAATAAAAGCTTGTAGGTAAGACATATATTTGAAGAAATACATTTTTTGCATGCAAAAATTGCATAAAATACATAAAAATGCAATATGTGTGTGTGTGTGAGACATTTTCTTTTCATACATAATAGGATTTGTTTCCTTTTATGATTCAATTCATTTTAACTTAAGCCTTATTCATCATAAATTTAATTATTATTAATTAAGTTGCGGTAAATTTAATTTCGACGATGAAATGCCGCTAGATGAAGATCCACTATGATTATTATTATTATTATGAGATGTACTGTTATGAGATGAAGATACTAATGATAATGTTGATGCAGAATGAATTGATGAAGACATTAAACGATTAAGAGTCATTGTAGATTTGCGGTTAGACAAATCTTGATAGCTTTCACATTGAAATCCTTTATCACCCAATTTTGATACAGTACTGTGCATGTGCTGATGAAATGATGTATTACCTGGTAATGATTTTGCCTCGTCGTTGTGTTGCTGCTGATTTTTATGTTGATTAATATTCAATTGATGTAGAGTGTTATCATAATAGAAGCAATTTGCAGTAATTCCCTTATTTGTCACAAGCGCTGATGAAGAGGAACCACCACCAACTGCTGTTGCTCCAATCAAATCTTTTCCTCCATCAGCAAGCGTATTAGTCGACGTTGTTAGCGAATGAGTTTGCTTGGTGGTATTATAATTATTACTACTACTATTACTACTATTTCCATTGCCTGGCAGCTTCGGTAATCTCCTTTTGAACCATGAGTGATGTAATGCCTGTTCAGGCGTAAGTCGTTTTTCAGGAGTCCATTCTAAACATTCGCTGATGAATTGTAGAAAATAGACATCTTCACATCCATTTAAAGCGTTCTTTAATTTTCGTGTGCCCGGTGCGCCTCGAACTATACCACGACGTGAAAAACCTTCTGTCATTATGACTGAACCATCCTCTAAGGTTTTTGTCGTACAATATCGAGGATATCCTTTTGCATTAAAAAATATTTTAGCACGTTTAGAATTTTCTAAAAGAAAACACACAAAATAATTTTATCATGAAATAACTTGACAGAAGGTTATTATAATATTTTTATTATGTTACCAAGCACTTGTTTCGGTGGCATTCCTAGCAACTCTATTATACATGCAAGCTGATCTGATTCATCTTCGCCTGGCAATATTGCAAAGCCTGTATAAAGTTCTGCCAAAATGCAACCTATAATAAATGTGAACAAAATTTGACTTGAGTTAATTAAAATTGACACAATTCTATAAAATTACGATTTTTACCTAAACTCCACATATCAATGGGCATTCCATATTTTCCACCCAAAATCACTATGAAAAAAGTGTTTCAATAATTTATGAAATTAAGTAATATATAGTAAATAGACAAACAAACATTCATGCAAGTACATACCTTCTGGAGCTCGATAAAATCTCGATTGTATATAAGTGTATACACGTTGATTTTCATAACAAGATGAGCCAAAATCAATCACCTAAAAAATACGTATAACGCCAAAGATGAAGAAGGAGAAAACATGTATGATAATTGTACAAACAAGGAAGTTGTCGTAAAGAGAGTATGTAAATAATGATCATTTAAATGAAAGTTTATTTACCTTAATTCCGGAACGACCTTGCTGTTTTAATAAGATGTTTTCTGGTTTTAAATCGCAATGAATTATCTTAAACTTATTGAGAGCATCTAAACATTGCAGTAAGGAGTGAGCGAATTTCCTTACTAGCTGTAAACTAAAGCCTTGAAATTTGTTCTTTTTTATCAACTCATAGAGATTTATATGTAAAAGTTCAAAAATTATACACATGTGATTGCGAAATACAAAATAATCGAACCTATATTTATAGAAAGAGAAACAGAAATATAAAATTAAAAATAAATATGATTATGAGGAAATCAATTTTATAAATGAGTCAGCTGATGATAATAATATTCATTAATGAATGAATAAACATGAGTAAAACGAAGAATTTCTTATGACAATTTTTTTAAAAATTACTCACATGTGAATTATATTGAAAGTATTTTCCTTATCTTGTGCACGTAAATGCTTTAAAATGCGAATTTCTTCTTGCGCCTGTCGATGAAATCTCTTTTCATTTCGTACCATTTTTAATGCAACATGTTCACGAGTTTTGTGACACCAAACTTTTAATACTTGTCCAAAGCTTCCCTACAATTATAAAACTTTATTATTTTTTAATTTTTAGTTTATTCGGATGTACTTTACCTTGCCAATTATTTTGAGAACTTCATAACGATATGCAATATGATCGTGTGGTACATGTATATAAGAACCATTTTCATTATCAAAATCATTCGGACCCGTTCCTGAGCGCTTTTTAGCATTAGCACCAATGAAATATATATGTGAGTATTTGTAAATTTCGTGATGCTCATATGGTGTCAGTTTGTTCATATATAACATCATAACTTGCTGTGGAGATGCTACAACAGGACACTTCATTGCTTGTGATTTACTTGAAATCACTTGCTGTTGTTGTTGCTGCTGCTGCTGTGCATCGGTGTTTTGTTGTTGCTGCTGAGGTTGATTATTTCCATTTTGATGATGATTTGAAGCAGCTGTTACAGAAAGTTTTACATTACTCTTATTTGCACCATTTACATTTAAGTCATTGTTGCTACTACCACTCGTATGATTATTGTTAATTAAACTACTATGTGGTAGCGAATTTTTACGACTACAAAACATCTGCATTTGATGTTGTTGTTCATCCTGCTGTACTACTGTTGATGCTGCTGCTGCTACTGTAGAAGATGAGAAGGAGGAAGAAGGGCCACTACCACTAGCGAGCATAAGAGCACTGCTAGCAGCTTTCATCATTTGAGGTTGTGCTTGTGGCATATCAAATTGAAATTTTTGTGGAAGAACCACCAAAGGAATCGTTGATGAGCCAGCAGCAGTTGTTGATGACAACGATGATGATTGGTTTGTCTGAGTATCAGCGTAGCTTATATTATTAAGTGTTAGATTCGATGAGGAGACAGTATTTCTTAAATTTGTGCTGGATGAAGCAGCTGCAGCAGGCAGAGAAGAGATGAGGCCAGGCTTTGTAAAATCCCAGAACACAGCAGCAGAAGCGGAAGAATTATCACTATTATTATTAAATTTGAGACTTTTTGCCGAGCTCAACGAGTCCAGTGTATTATAGTTGTTAGAATTGGAAGATGAGCCTCCAGGTAAGAAATCGAATGAATCGATGTATGATGATTTTGTAGCCAAAAACCTATTGTTGTTGTTATTATTATTAATATTATTTCCAACAAGCGAAAACTTTTCCAAATTTTTATCGTTAAGCGATGATATTGAATTGATTTTTGATATCATTTTCATATTGGGTGTACTTTGTAAACTATTTAAATTGTCAAATGAGTGTTTGGAAATGCGAGAACTTTTTTTGAGTGTCGATGCATTTGACGATGATGATGATGAGAAATATACACCACCCTCATTATTCTTATTATTTTCACTCGTATTTCCATTCTGTGGCTCACAAATAAGTGATATTTTCTATTAAATTTTAAATAAAAAGAAGGAAAAATTAATTATTGAAGCAATGTTGCAGTGTTATAATTGATTATTTTTATCCACAAATAGATTTTTAGCAATCTCTTTTTTTTCTCCTTACATTTTCCATTTTCCTATAAGTGAGCTCTGTTTGATCACATTTTTATATTAAATTTACGAACATTTCTAACTCATGCATAACTTAAACTAATGAATTATGTTATTCACTAATAATAATGGCTTTTTAAAAGAAATATTGCGATTTTACATTTTTTTCATTTTCACTTTTTTGAATTTTTAAGATAATTTCTTCCTCACAGTACTTCTACATAAAGTAAAACGGGGTATTTAACTACGCATTTCACCTATATAATAAAATTCGATTATTCGTTCATCAAATTCATACAACTGACTTTTTATATATTCAACATGTTTTCTTGCTAAATCTTAAATTTTATGAATGAAAATTGGTACATTTCATACCTTAATATAGATCATTTTAAATAACACAAATCTTCTTCAAAACATATTGTAAAAACTTTCATTATACGGAATGTAATGACCTCCTGTTTGTTAAATTTTATAGAAAAAGAAATAACGGTATAAATTTGAAAATTTATTATTCATCATCAAAAAAAAAGAAAAATTCGAGATTTTTTTCTGTAAATTAAAATTATTGATTGTTTTGGAAAATGCAGTGGTTCTCTGGTGACATTGCAGCTGCAGTTAGTTTAGCTAAATCTAAAAGTGCAATTTTTGTAGTCTATTGTGAAGGTAAATAATGTTATAAAGTATTTTTTCACAATATTAAGATATTTCTTTATTATAGGTCAGGATGAAAATTCATCCAGAATGACAGAAATGATGAATGATGAAAGTGTGAGCTCTAAATTACAATCAGACTCATTTGTCGCTATAAGAATCAAAAGCGATAAACCAGAATATGAACATTTTCGTAAAATTTGTTAGTAGATTAATATACCATGTTTTTACAAAAAAGTACACGTATTTATTTTTACAGATCAACTTGTGCCTATTCCTTCGCTGTTCTTCATTAAAAATGGAATTCCCATAAAAATTGTGACAAGTGTAATAAAGACAACCAATGAATTATTAGAAGCTATTGATGGGATTTTAAAGACTCAAATAAATGAGGCAACTATTAAGACAGTGGAAACAAAAGAGCAAGATCCGAAAATCGTATGTGATGGTGATAGATGTTATAAAATAGAATCAGATCAAGCATCATCATCAAAAGAAACTGAAAGTACTGAAAAAAAGTCAGAAGAAGAAAGTGAAGAGGAGAAACAAGAAAAAGTCAAGAGAGCTCTAAAATTGATAGAAGAGAAACGCATTGAAAGAATCAAAGAAGAACAACGATTGGAAAAAGAAAGAGAGATACGTCGAAGACAGGAAGGTCAACAACTGCAAAATTTGAAAAAATGGCAGGATGAGCAAGAGATGCTTAAACTACAGGATGAACGAAAAAGAGAAAAATTAGCAGCTGCAGAAGCACGCAAAAGAGTTTTACAACAAATTGAAGAAGATAAAAAGGAGCGTGCTCGTCGATTTAATTCAACACCTCCGACAAATGAAGAACCTACGAAAAAAGTCGAAACAATTCCGCAAACATCAGCTACAACTATACCTCCAAATTCAGCTAGAATTCAATTTAAAAAACCTGATGGAGGAAGTGAAATTGTAACTTTTGATTCGAACATACCTTTTGCTGACCTGCATGCATTTGTTAAAACAGATATTCTTAATGGAACAAATATTAAGGAGTTTACATTAGCTACGACATTTCCTCGATGTGAATTTTCTCAAACAGATTTTAATAAGACTTTGATCGAACTAAATTTGGCACCATCTTCAGTTATATTGATCATTCCTGGAAAAAGAACAGCAACAAATAATAATAATAATGCAAACACGATATTGCCTACACAAACAGATGGTAGTATGTTGAGTATGGTTGGAGCATTGATAATGGGACTTTTTTCACCAGTCTTTGCACTGTTTACTTATTTGAAAAATTTTATATTTCGCTCGCAAAATAGTAATGAAGAAGAAAGCAGCAATTATGGACTACAAAAACGAAATGAAGAGACTTTGGCACCAAATGATGCGTAAGAAAAAAGATATATTTTTAACATTTTTCTTTTAAATTCATAATAACCTTATTTCAATAGAGCAAAAAGAAGAAATATGGATAGATTTAATGGTTCGCAGAATCAAGCATCAACATCGTCTCAAGCGGCTGGCGGTGCAATTCCAAAAACGGGTGCATATAAGCGAATGAAACCTTCGAGCAATATTCATCGCCTACATGAAGATTCAGATACTGATAATGAAGAACGAAAAACTTACAACGGAAATAGTACTCAGCAAATGTAATAAAAAATACATATATTTGCACTTTTGTGTTTAATTATTTACCAGTCTATTGAGACAAGAGAAATTTTAAGCCTATATGAAGGTTTATATATTGGTATTAATAAAATTTCATTTCAGTTTAAAAAATCATTTAACAATTGAGTAAATTTATTAATTTTCATTAAATTAGTTTCGTATTTGACAAATTACAGTATCCTATCAATATGATTGAAATTTAAATACAGTTAAATACGTAACTAAACAAATTAAGTCACTATCAAAAAGTCAATAACAAGGTAATAACTCTCTCAATATTTAAACAGCAGCTCGTTTTTCGACTTGTAAAAAAATCAATAAACGGCAGCAGTAAATAAAATTGTGGTTATGATAAAGACCATAATACACAACATCATAATATACGATATTAAGAGTCTAATCAAATGAAAACTACCTACCTACCTTTTCATAATCACATTAAATAATATTTGAATTTGATATAGCAGTTCATGCAATTATGTAAATACAACTGCTGTTGTTGATGATGTTTTTATGATTATTGTGTTTGCAAGCTCACATACACAAGTTAATGCATACATGTACTTACATACTTATATTTTAGTTATGATATATTTCTTCATCATAAAAATAATTTAATTGACATTTCTTAATGTCTATCTTATATATTACTTTTCAAAAAAAAATCAAGCGCCATTAAAATTTGCACGGAAGCCAAATTGAAATAAATGATATTTAATTAATAATTATTGTGGATTACGCTTTTAAATAAATATTATGACTTCAGATCTTTCAGTATAAAGAAGAAAGAAGCTGCCATAATACAATAAAACTAAACATTAAAGTAAAAACCGCCGCTTGTTTTCTTTCATCTCTCATCCTCATGCTGATGCTTCGTTTGTCGTCTTCGAAGAATTGTCACTATATTTATATAAAGCGGCATATGTGTGTATATGTACCTACTTATTATTTGTTTTAAAAACCATTAACGGGTCGCTTTTTGCTACTGAGCTGCGGCATTCACAATTGGATATTCTGAAGTGAAAAAGAAAGAAGGCAATTTTGAGATTAAAAAAGGCATCAAGCAAATATAGGTAAATTACTAAAACATTTAAGATGAGCGGTAAAGAAAGAAAAGATTCAATTATAAACATTCCAACGACATTTAATTATATTTAATGTGAATACATAGTTAAAATGTTAAAGTAAATAGGAAAGAAGATAATAGGTGATCAAACATTGGTCTCATCTTCATCATAAATAATTACTAAATAGTAGAAATTGCGAACGATGTGTTAGTGAAAATCAAACATAAAGAATAAAAATAATCGAGGAAATTTTCCAATTTCAATTGCATTCATTTAAATGAAGTCATTTTGAATTAGCAATAAAAATCAAAGAAAGAACGCTCTTATGATTATTACTTAGATTGCTAATAATCAATCAATTGAGTGATTGACGAGGACTTAAATTTATAATTAATTAGGTATCGATAAGATAGTAAAGTAATTGACGGCAATTAATAATTTTATTTTTTCTTAGTGTACATTTTTATCACTTGCTCTTTCATGATTCGTTAAATGCGCAAATTCAAAAAATACATCATTACAATTTGTTCAAAATGAAGACGAGCGGCATTTATTTAATTTAAAATGACACAATTGTGAGGGTGAATAAATGAAAAGTAAAATAATGAAAAAAATTAGAATTTTTTTGACACGTCTACCTTCATCATTATTAAGTGGTTGAAGTCGTCAATTATTCCTAATTGCCATCCTATATTAAAATTTATTATTTTAATATAAAATGAGTTTTTATCTATTTGCATTCTCCACATATTAAATGATCAAAAATTATTTTTATTATGGTCTCAAGTAGTAACAAATGTCGCGACTAATGTGCTGCATAATCAGAATTTTTTCTCAAGTTGCTTCATCTGCCTAATTAAAGATTAAAATGCCATTCCGAGAGCCGTTTATACCATCATTTAATTGAATTAAATCCTCCCCTTTAGGGAAACCGAATAAATTTCTCCATCTCAAACATTTTCTTAAGTGCCATTAGGGAGATTTTTTTCTTTTTATTTGCCATTTCTCCATTTTCTTCTTACACAACACAACTACTCTGTAATTTAATCTCATTCAATGATAATCGCTCACATTTTCGGGCGCTTTTTAATGTTAAATGAATAAAGAAAAATTAACGCCATTATGTCATTTCATTAAATTGTTTTCATTTTGTTACGTTGTTTTCCACTATTATTGTGAATGAATATAAGAAGCAGTAAAGAATCAGAAATCATATTTATTAAAGAAATATCTTTGGTACTTCTTTATGTATCATAAAAATTTTTTGGTGACCTAAAATGATTTTAAATTGATATTGATTCAAAAAAAAATTATTCTATATCAACCGCGTGATAAGTTCTTTTTAATGAGCTACACAACACTTTTCAAATATTTTCTGATTCTGAATTATAGGAAGGATAGACGGTTGAACACAAGGACAATATGAATGTTAAAGTCGACCTTAGAAAATATTTATTTTTTTATAGTAAAACTGTAAAACTCATTTAATTGTCTTTCATAATACATAAAGAAAAACTCAAGTAGAACTAATTAAAAAGATTTGTCAGTGAGTTAGATGATGTAAATGAATAAATGGGTGCATGATTACATAAATAAATGATAATGAAAGAGCATATCAACTAAATTACTGAGCAAGAAGAAAGATGATAAAAATGAGAAAAAGAGAGAAACTTTGTATAAACTGAAAATAATTATTAATTATCCCTACCATAAATGCTGTGTAGATTATGTGAAGTGATAAACGAGTAAATTTTTATTGTCACTTTGCTCCACCTTCTATCTTCCAAGTGGAAAATTACTGGAAAACTTTAGTCATATATAACGAAATAACGAGAAAATGTTTTTTTCTCTGTCTTAGCATTAAACATTGCCACTCATCACATCATCACATACCAAAGTGCAAATAATGCCACTTATATTATATCTATCTCAAAGTTTTTCAATAATGCGTAGTAGGAGGCTGTATAATGAACATCCAATTATCTAGAGCATGATAAATTCTAATTTATTTACTCAACAAACGTAATTCTATCACATCAATACAAACAATTTCAATTTGATTGTAATAGAAAATTTTAGATAAAAAGAGACGTACAAATGCATTCAAGTAATGTTATTTACTTGTTTATAGTTAAAATAAATGCTTTTAAAAGTGAGAATGATGAATACAAATCAATTGGTAAATAGAAATACGAATGATTGTCGTTTCTAATATATTAGATTATAAAAATTAAATTTCACGATCAAATTCGACTGATTGACGTCAATCAATAAAGCCTTTTAGTTAAACCACCGTTTCAATTTAAGCTAATGATATGATTACCTTGATAAAGCTTACTCAATAAGTTAGGGGTTAAATAAAATAAAAAATATCAACTTTTTCAATGTAATCATGAAATCTGTATTATTTGATAGTGTTTGTACTTATGTACATTCACTTTTCAGAGTTATGAAAAATTTCAAGGGATCACTAAAAGGGTGCAAAATGCGAATTATTTATTATTCAACACGAAAAAATCTGTTGAACAAATTTCATTCCTCACGCCATTATCCTTTTGCTACATTCACGAGTATATTTCTTTCTTACTCTCTGCGGGAATTTCTTTCACAATTTTACAATGATCTATTTGCAGAATATTTCGTTGAGTTGTGAATGGAATATTATATATTTTATGTAGATCAGATAGAACGAAAGGAGCAAAAAATTGTTTTTTTACTCTCTCATTCTTACGAAAAGGCGTACATTTTCATCCTTACTCCTTTATACCTTAATATTATCGCTTATAATTTTCTTTCCCTTACTCGTTTACTCGTTTATTCTCTCACAATGATGAGATGATACGTGAATGATTCAAGAGAAGCACAAGATATTCATCTCGTAGAATTGTTGAAATGGAGTTTTATTGTACGCTTACATTGAAGCCATTTATCTCTGATTCAATGATTTATTCAAATTTGACTTGTTTTTATCACATAAAGAATTTTATCGCACAATGTTTTGTAAGAGGGGGTTAAAAGAATAAGCATTTCAATAAAGAGAAAGTTTTGTGTTTAAAATATAATTCAGAAAAGAACATCCTACGAAATCATCCCCTACTTTTTTGCTCATTCTCATACAAACACCCCAGCATAAGAACTAAGGGATCCATTTTGAGATAAATGTGAATATTTGTAATTTGGCTTGATTGAATTGAATTGAATTAAACGAGACAGAAAAATCCTCGACAAATAATTCTTTCATCCTCTTTCCCTTAACTTACAAAAAAAAAATTTTTTTGTGGTGTTAAACAAAAAGAAAAGTATGTAGGAAAATGTTGAATTCAAAAAGAAGAGACAATGGAAATTTATTGACTTTATCGCTTTTGAGGGTTGTAGAAATTTGTCTTTGTTCACGAAATGATATTTCGGGGAGTCATTGAGGCATGTAAATCCTTTTCAGCATGTTTAGTAATTTGTATTATTGGCTTTAAGGTGATATTATTTTTGGTCTCTACATGATATTTCAAAAATTGGCAAACAAGTGACTATAAAAGCAGTTGCATACATATGTATGACTGCAGCAATAGAGAAACTACATAGATAGAAAATTCAACATCATTTAATATTTTTAACCAACAACTTTTGCCTAAGATCTTTCCATTCATTTTTTCTCGTCTACCATTTCTCTCACTCAATCATTATATTTACATAAATTCAGTATAAATTTTGTCTCCCTCATCTTTTTTTGTCTATTTTCTTGCATGAATTGTTTGTTTGTCCCAAGAGGAAGTGCAATTAGCTAATTTAATTTTTACGATTCTACTCAAGAGTGAAATGACAATCAATTTTTATTTTATCATACAATGATGTCATAAGAGAGTTCCAAGAAGTATTTTAATTAAGGTACTTTAATGGATCTATTACACCATTACTTAATTGATTATGCATTTGATAATAGAGTTTAATTGATTGATAAGATAAGAGAGTAATAAAAATAATGTCTACTAATGCACATTTTAATGAAATATTGACAGCAACTTAATTTAATTTCACTATCAAGATAATTTTATGCCATTGAAAAATCGCATCAAGTGTCAACTTTTGTTTGCTAAAGAGATTACAAATTAAAGCGAAAGAGCGTGCAAAAGAGCTTCATTCAGTCAAATGCATACAAGCATGCAAGTTTATTGTTGTGGAAATGAAATAAATACACCCCTAATTGAATGCCGTCATAAATAAATTATTGTTAACAAAATGAGGGGTTAATCTTACCCTAAACTGTTTCGATGCATTGCAATTAGGATCATTTTCCTTTCGATTAAACCTGTTTGCACTAGCTTCGATGCAGTTCTTTGTTATTTACATTTGATAGTTCTTTATGTTAGAGAAATATGGTCACAATTAAAGCAGATTTTATTTTTATTTCCCTTTTTTCTATGCACAAAAAATCCGCCTTATCGATTAGTAGAGTTGATTGTTGCACTTTACATAATTCATCTGAAAAAAAAATAGTGTGACATATGTGACTAATTACGATAAATGTCTCTTGTCAATAAATTGCAATTGCGAATTACTATAAAATGCATTTTGCTACTCACGTGGAAAGTATATTTTCAATTAACTTAAATTTAAAGTTTTTAAATAGAATTACATCGCTAATCAACGACTTTTAAATGTTATTCCTCACATTGTTGACACAACAAATAGGGCGATAAAATCAGCAGAGAGTAAAAAGCAAACAATGAAATTTAAAATTTCCTCTTCATCGCTCGTGTCAATTTGAAATAAAATTCCAAATAGCTGGCAAGTGTTGATGTTATTTTTTTATTATTCGTCATGGGGTGATGATTAAACAATGATATAATAAGGATATAATTTAATCCTTAAAACCGATGACACATTTCACTTTCCCTTTTATATATATATATATATTACTCACACAGCATGCAGTGTATTCTATTTGCTCGTGATCTTTCAAAGGAAGATATTATGACTGGTTTTGTGCATGATTTATTTTTGTTATTATTCACTTTCAACATCTGGTATGAAAATTAATTTCAACAATTTCATAATTTGTTATTTCTAAAGTTAAAAGATTCAATTATCTTCTATTTTTTTATTGCTTGAACATTAATATACTAATCACCTTGTTGTTGTCAATTATAATTGATTACTTACAAGTTTATTTATAATTAATCATTACATATTTCCTTGGTAGTAAATAACTGATTATTTTTAAATTGATAAAAAATTTCTTTTTTTCATATTTACCTTCGGAATAAGTCACTTTATGATGTCTATAGTTGTGAGAAAATCATGTATAAATGATATGATAAGAAATACAATAATTATTTTGACAAGGAGAAAAGTTGTATTTCAACCATCTTCACATTCTACGGTAGCTTTTCTCTTTTTAATGCTTCTTCTTTCAGTTGCTTAGTACTTGAAGCAATTGACTTATCGCTTCGCCCTAAACAAATATAATCAGCTACCGTTTACTTTAGCAATGACGATTAAATAGAGCTGGAAATTAAGCAGTTTGAGTTTAAAATGTAAAGATTTGATAAGGCGCATGAAAAAGAAACAGAACACATTAAAAGTCTAATTAGTTTTCAATTTTGATTTATAGCCATGGCTCTCATCGCGAATACAAACACACATCGTTTGCACTCAATAATAATCAATCAATGTATATTATCATGATTTGATATTTAACGTTAAAGTATTTTTTTTAATGACAGCTTGGGGATTGCATTGAAATGTTATTTGTACAAACATTCATATATATATAAATGAGTGTATATATATCTGTGACGAAGACGAAATCTATCAAAATTTATAATTAATTACATTTCGATAAGATCATTATTACTGATTTCTAATTGTGTAATTGAGCTTAATTTGGAACAGTTGAATTGCCAATCGTGGTACTTACGCAGAGCAATTTCAGTTGATTAACGAACTAATGCCGCCTAATTGATTACCAAACGTGTGAAAAATTGAAAACACAATCAGCACACGTGAAGCATAAGTAAGGCAAAAGTTCGCTTACACAGCATAAACTTAGCAAGAGTAGCTAGCAGTAGCAGTAGTATGAGTATAAGAGGAAAGAGAAAAATCGATGGCAATAATCGGAAGTTGAATAAAACGATGTACTTCATTTGCGGATAGACGAAAAAAATGTTCTCTTGCCTTTTTTTATGTTCATTTGGGATATATAGACAATCGTTTAAATAAAATTATGGAAGTGTCTGCTATGAGACGCTTCCAATGAAATAGCCACGCCTTCCTTAACAGGCGCAAGGAGATACATATATTACATATATTCAAGAGAAAAAGGAAAATGCTTTGTTTTTTTTCTATTTAAACAATATTTCAGTCTCATTATGAAGCGATAAAAGTTTAATCAAAAACACTCTTGGAATGAATTTTTGAAACAACATTCATCGAGCCATTATGTATCTCTCTGCTGTAATGATGAGGGAGATTCAGTTTATTCTCTCTTTGATTGTATTATGTGTGAGCTCTGTATCTTTAAATGTATTGTGTATATGTGGTGTATAGTAGCAATCGCATTAGCTGGATTGACAAGAAAAGTAAGGCAATCATTCACTCTGTAGTTTGACGTCGAAGCGTACACTTGTGTAAGAAAGAAATTCTGAGTGTTTTAATAAAAAATATTATATTTTCCTCGTGAAATTTAATCATACATTGAGAAGAATAATTATTGAATTAAATATGAAGGGTGAAGATTTAAGTGATATACATATACCAGAAAATATAATTTATCGTAATAATAGTAATCAAAAACCAATTAAAAGTTCATTTTTAATTGAGTCATTATTATCAAATAATAATGCTAAGCAAAAAGATGATTTAATGAAAAAAGATCAAGATAATTGTGGAAGGTAAAAAATTAAAAATTAGAGTTTAAAATTTTTCATCATATTGTTCTCCTGTATAGTGATTCAAATTCGTGCAACTCGTCAATATGTTCAAGAAGTCCATCAATTAGTCCTGGATGTGAAAATTCAGAGAGTAGTGGCATAAGACATTTTGCAGATATGACACAACTTCCAATTTCTTCACACCCACTTATGAGTTTTCATTCGCATTATCCAAATTTAGAAATGTTTTATCATCCACGACAATTTTATTACGACAACTTTGACTTCAATAGTGAGTGAATTAAAAATTTCAATACTAAGAATTTTATTAATTTTTTTATGAAATATAAGGGCATCCAGGATTATTTGGAAAAACTCGTAGACCACGTACTGCATTTACGGTTAGTAAATTAACTAAACTGCAAAGAACTAATTGTGTGTAATTAAAAAATAAAAATCTATTTACAGTCACAACAACTTTTGGAACTCGAAAAGCAATTTAAACAGAATAAATATCTATCACGTCCTAAACGATATGAAGTTGCAAGCAATCTACTACTGACAGAAACTCAGGTTAGAAAAAAACCAGAAATTAATCAGTATATGTGCCATCATACTCGATTAGACCGAATTTTTGGCGCAACAGATCAGTGTCTTTTAACAATTTTACATCGTAAAAAGTTATCATATTTTTAATAGTAAATGTTTAATCAGAAGAAGTTTATTAAAAGAGTTTTTTTTAAAAAGAATATAATGATTAATAATTCTTGATTAAAATGTTGTGCATAACGGTTAGTGTGATTTCAAAATGTTGTTTTTCTAAACGCACTCTCGAAAAGTTGCGTATGTTCAGAAAATTTTGTTATGAATATTATTTTCATAAATTGTCAATCATAACAGTTATTTAACTCAATATAAAGAAGTGCCTGCATATTAGGGCAATGAAATTGATCATTTAAAACAAACCCGAAGTTTCTAACTGTTATAGTTTAAGAAATCTCAGCGCCCAGCCGAACAGCCGAACACCCGAACAGCCGAACAGCCAGCCATAGTGAATATAATAGCGTATTTTTGTCCAAAAATTCGCTAAAAATATAAAAATTACATCAAATCATGAATTTTTCAGTAAATAAATTTAAAACATTTTACTCTATTGTTAATAATCGATTCATTTATTATTTACTTATTCTATCTGTACATAAATACACACAGGTGAAGATTTGGTTTCAAAATCGAAGAATGAAGTTTAAACGATCAAGGAGAACACAAAAAGAGCATGCCACTGCCGATAAAGAACGAAAGAATTCAATAAACAGTCAAAAAACACAGGATGATCTCAAGTCATCAAAAAATGATCTCAACAATAAATCACTACCTTTCCAACATTCACATCCTCACACTTATGATTCATATGTTCCTAGTTTAGCATAGAATTTTGTTTTATTTGTAAATTATTAATAAACTTGAGAAGATTTCAGAATAAATTATTTAAATTAAATGAAATGGAATTTTAATTAATTAATTAATTAAATGCTGCAAATTGTTGATTTGAGTCAATATTTTCATTTTCAAGATTGCGATAAATTTCAACCATTTTTCAATCTCAAAGAGAGAAATGAGAATGAGAGTTTTCTCCATTTTTGCTTTTCCACAGCAAGAAAATTTTTTCATGCATGAATAAAGAATTTTTGTCAAGAGACGGAAGTTTTCGTAACAAACCGCACATGAATTGGAAGAATATAACATTCATTCCAGTCAAAAGTGATGAATAAGAAGAAAAATTAAGCCACGCCTTCCAAACGATTCCGACAGAATGGTGCAACTGTTCGTGAATGGAAACGGAGAGAAAAAAGGAAAATAAGTATCTTTCTATTTGTACAATATTTTAGTCTCATTATGAAGCGATAAAAATTTAATCAAAAACACTCTTGGAATGAATTTTTTGAAACAACATTCGCAGATCTATTATATTTCTGTAATGACAGAGGTTTAGTTCAGTTGTTCTTTGATTGTGTTGCGCTTATGTTAATATTCGATACCATTTCAGATTGAACACAATTTTTTTCTGTGAGAGAGTGAGAGAGAGAAAGAAATAAGAAATAAAGCAGTGATCATTCATTCACTTACTCGACTCTGTACTGTTCGGTCATAAACAGCAATATAACAATATAATATTCTGCTCATTATACGAGAGACGAGAAAGAGAAAGATAATATCGGAAGTACTTCTTTTATTTTCATGGACACTTCATAATTTTAGTGCCATCACTGACCTATAGTAATATAACGCAAGCATCTAGTGATTTTCAGTGTGAATAATAATAATAAAGACGGCAAATTTTCATTTGCATAATCGGGTCTATTTTTACTGTGTATTTGTGTATATGCTCTTGCTCTTAACCATTTTTATTCTCATGCAAATTTTACTGTAAGAGCTCATAAAAATAAATTTGTGTTGTTACAACTTTTTTTCGTGTAATAATCATCATTACTGAGTGTAAAAGAAGCACAACAAAAAAAGGATTATTTGGTTGTTTAAATGCAGTGATTTTTATTATTAAATTATTTTAAAGACTATAATATGTCGAGTTTATCTCCAATACATCACTCGTCATCATCACATAGCTCAAATTCAAATGAGGAACACGATCATTCAACACCTCCACCGCCACTTACAATACCGCCGGAAATTCGAATTTTTCAACAGCAAGAAAATAGCAGTGAAAAAGGACTGAATAATAACCATCAAACTCATGATTTTCACCAAACACCGTCGCTCAATAATAAAAAATCGTTTTGTATTGATGCATTGTTGGCTAAAAATAACAGCAATTATGACGATGAAAATGGTGAAAAGGCACATAATCAGTTTGTAAATAATAATTATAAGGACAATGTGATTTTAAGAGATCTTAATAAAAGTCCTGATGATGATGCATCAAGGTAAATTTTAAAATACCAAATTGACTAAAGAAGCAGTTTAAATTTTTTTACAATCATCAGATCGGATTCACCAATGTCATCTTCAACAAGATCATCTCCACCTATCAGTCCAGGATGTGAAGATCAAAATATTCCTGAAGGATATTTGCCTGAAGATTCTTTTAAACGTCCTATTCCACCTGAAATGCGTCAACAAGCGTTCCCTCCACAATTCTATAATATGTATCAACCACAATTACTTCTACCCAACAGTTCAGCATTTCATCGTCCCGAAATCAATGGCAAATCATCAATACCTGTAAAATCTACCATCATCATATTGAAATTTTGAATATTCATAATATTTTATTTTCTTTTAAAATTTTCTACTTCATTAGATTCCCGGTTTTGTTCCCCATCTGTCAAATCTTGAATTGATTCGACAAGCAGGAATTTTTTATCCACGAATTACTGATTTAACTGGTAAGAAATATATTTTAAAAGTAAAAAAAATAGGAGAGAAAGAAATTTAAATATTGATATTGATTTCTAATTGCATAAGCATACATATCGCTTTCGAATATATGTGCGAATATGTTTAAGCGCTTTCAATCAACATTCAATTACAAATTGAAACCCATCTCAACATTATCATCATCATCATCGTATACTCCATACTATCGATTACGAAATTGAAATTTATTTGCATATTTCAATTACCATACATGATTGAATCGAAAATTTTTGTTTATGCAGATAATTTCAATACCGAACCATCCTTTTTCCGATCATATTGCTGTCTCTAGCAACATTTTAATGATTTTTTTTCATACACATATATGTACGGGAAATACCGTTGAATATTTAATTTTATTACACATACGCATTTATTCAATTAGCATACGCTTTCGCTGAATTTATAAATTCAAAATGCGACAATTTTTCGGTAATTTAAAATAAATTTCAAAGAAAGAGATTTTTTCTCCAAAAAACGCATATGTGCATAATATTTTACTCTAATGACAATGATTATAGCGCAAACTCTTTTCATTGATTAATTCAATAAAATTTTGCTGTTTATTTACTACATCTGTTTCATCTAATTGTTTGTAAAGCGTTTAGAACGATAAATAGAGAGAGAGAGAGAGGAGAGGGAAAGTGTTTTTGTATTTTGAATAGTTTTATGTGAGGGGTGGATAAAATTGCTCAATTCGATGATTGCATGGTGTCTGAGGTTTTTCTCGAAATAGCTTATATAGAGAGAGAGGGTTGTTGCTTAACTTGTTCTATTATTCTCAAATTCTGCTCAATTCACTTTTTGACGGGTGATGTTTTATGGGTTTCAAGGATTATAATCAACGTTTAATTAGCACCCTATGAATTTTTATTACACTTGTCAACTATATCTCAAAAATGAGAAAAGAGAATTAAAGTCAAAATAAAATTTTCATACGAAAAAACTCTTCGTCACAATTAAAAAAATCCCTCGGCTAATTTTTGTTTAAATATTGATTTTATAGAGACAGTCTGAAGCTTGTGCAAATATGAAAAGAAAAAATTCAATGACTTTATTTCGAAACATTTTAACTTGGATCAAATCAAATTATAAAACCTCCTACCACTACTTCACTCTGTTCCAATTAGCAGTCATTTACGATCATTTAGAAAATGGTTTGAATGTGAAAAAAAAAATTACAATTTCCTTCCATCTCGCTCACTTGCTTGTTTGTGTATACATCTCGTGCGCAATAAAATGAATTAAAAGCTAAGTTGTATGCTACCAACCACCACTCATATATATCTCTCTTCTCTTCCATGCGAGATAAAGTGATGATGAGTGAGGAGTCCCATGTGGAAAAAGTTTGTGATTAAAAAGCTGTGGGTGAGGCAAAGAGAAGGAGAAAAAGTTGATGAAAAGATAAATTAAGTTTAATTAACGTAGATTACATTTTCCAACTCGGATGATGTATTTTGATGTGGTATGGGGAAATAAGGGTTTTTTAAACTTTTATTTTATTTTAAATTCCGTTAAAAAACAAGCAAAATTTTCTAATTTTCTTGCTTTAATATGGCTCAACTCACTCATGAAATTAAATTTAAAAAGTCTTTTTAATAATCATATGTTGATAAATGGCAGATACAATGAGAATTAGCTGTGTGATTCTTGAATTTGAGAGTAACGGTTTTCAATTTTGAATTTTCGGACAATATGTCGACAATTTCGAAATTTTTTTTTATTTTCACACCCGGAAAAACACTATTTAAATTTAATTTCATGAGTGAGTTGAGCCATATTAAAGCAAGAAAATTAAAAAAAATTGCTTGTTTTTAACGGAATTTTCAAAATCTGGATTTTCATTTTCGAAAAAAATTTTATTTCCACACCCTGCTTTTTTTAAAAGAATTTAATTCTCAAATTGTTTAAAAATCATTCATATTGTCAAAAAAAATTTCTGTCAAACCCTGATTTTAAAAAATTAAATGGCATGGTAATCAAGAGTAGAGTGGAAATTTATCTCTTTTGTCGTAAACATTTTCCATTCTTCTTTTCTTGCTTACATCAAATGTGTTTTTTTCAAACCACGCTTGACATTTAATTTTGTATTAGAGTTAGGGAAAAAAACCATTTTATTTATTTTTTCTGCTTGTAAAACCATTGCATCAGTTGACTCATAAGAAATAGGGATTTTTATGCTATTACTGATGAGAATTTCTCAGTCACTTTTCTATTGAAAATGGGGAACAGAAAAGAGAGATGAAGGAGGATAATATAATGCGCGTTTCAAATTTGAGACAAAAAGAGACAGTGCTCAATGAGAGATAAAGCATGGGAACGATTTTTCGTCTATACCTCATTTAATAATATTTTTAGTTCTATTCAAGAGGAAAATATTTAAATAGATTTAGTAAATCATAAAAGATATTGTATTTTCATCTCATTTCGTTATGTTTAAACGTAGTGGAAAACAACAGCATAAATCGTTTGTTGGGTGAAGGGTAGAAATGGTCGCCAGTCTTTATCCAAAGATTTATACTGTTGTTTTTTTGCTCGATGAAATCAAAATGACAATTTACTCTCTCACTATTTTTACATCGTTTTCTGCCTTGAAAATATAAGTAAAATATTAAAAAATACTAGTTTCGAGAAAAATGAATCATAAAAGTAATTACGATAATGTGTATAAGAAGAAAAATTTTTACTCTCCAACCGCATCATCAAGAGATAATAATTTCGTTCATTCTTTGTAAATAAAATATATAAAAATCGTTCCTAAATCAAAATTAAGTACCATCATTTGTTGGCAAAGAGAAATAAAAATATCTCGTTAAAAGAAGAGCAGAGTGAATACAAAAACTGAATTCCTATCAGAAAGAAGGGAAAGCTTTTTGGCAAATAAAAGACACAAATGGTATCATAAAATTTATATGTGTAGAAAATAGCCAATTTCTACCTATCTTTTTCTGCTGCTTTAACTTCCACGAGAGAAAAGACTATTATATATATTTCTGTATCATAATATCATTTGATATAGAGAGCAACGAACAGGATATTTTATTGGATCTCAAACGTTTATTTTTATGGAAAGTGTTTGTTCATTATTCTTGATTTTGTCCTGCTTTGCCAAACTCATTGCGCTGTTTTTATCTTTTTTTGTTTCATAGTTCATTTTTTGGTTATTTAAATTTCAAAATAAATTATCCTTCATTTTTGGAGCATATATTCTTCCTAATATGAAACAACATAATTTGTTGTCAGCATCAATAGCAGTGAAACTTAATTCAACTCATGGACAAATTTAATACAATGATTATTTGTCTATCGCTTATTGAATTAAAGCCGTTTCATAAAAAATGAGTAAGAGATTAAATAAAGTGAATTCATTATTTACTATACAAACTTTTTTCTCTTAAAAATATAGAAGAGAATGAGAGAGAAATAGTAAAACGAATTCATTGACGTAATCAAAATAAATTCTTCTTTATTAAAGTGTTTGTTTTATTTCCAAAAATTTTGAGAACTAATAACGAAAATCATCTCATTACTATATATAGTAGAGGGGAACTTTTGTCGTATGAACTATTTATTGTGCTTCGTGTATTAGGAAAATACTCTTGAGCACGTTGTGTCCGATTGAAGTGGGAGAAGACTAGGCATTCGAGAAAAGAGATTAAATATTTTTAGTAACCGAAACAGATCATTAAGATCACAAATTAACGTGAGCATCGCAAAAGAGAAATGACCGATATGCTCAAGTAATTATTATAAAATGAAAACGCTTTTAAAAATCACTTAAAAATCGGTTTCGTTTATTTAAACAAGGCTTGAGCAAACTTTTTTGAATTCATTATTATTGAATGTTGATTAAAAGCGACTTCTGTTGCTGCCGTATTGAATTTTTTATGTTCAGTAATGAATGACATGCTTGTATTTTTTCATTATTTCTAAGGGCAACATGGATTGTTTGGAAAAACTCGTAGACCACGTACTGCATTTACGGTTAGTAAATTAACTAAAACTGCATAGAAATATGTAATTGTATGTAATTAAAATATAAATCTATTTACAGTCACAACAACTTTTGGAACTCGAAAAGCAATTTAAACAGAATAAATATCTATCACGTCCTAAACGATATGAAGTTGCAAGCAATCTACTATTGACAGAAACTCAGGTTTGTTTCTATTTTTTTTACCATAAAATTTCATACATGTGGGTGTACGCTATGTCATCTTAAAAAATGAGCTTATATTATGTCGAAAAAAATAAGGGTACAAAAGTGTGATAAGAAAGATAAATATTTTTTCATCATCATGTCAAATTTAGTTTTCCTTTTTCTCTCATGCTCTCCTTATTTTATATATCAAGTTATGACAAATTGCAAATCACAGAAATGTCTCTTATATTTCTTTGTTTTGTAAATCTGGATATTTTGTGGTTACAAAATAATGCTAGAGTGTACAAAAAATAGAACGAGAGAGATAGAGAAAAAAATCTTTTGCCTTTTCTTGTTTCCGAATTTTGTTTATTTAAGAAAAGTTCTTACTAGATTTTTTTACTAATCTTGTTTTCCTTTCTCCTTAGGTTAAAATATGGTTTCAAAATAGGTAAGATTTGTGTGTCTCATTTCAAGTATCTTTTTTTACTTTATACTTTATACATCAATTACAGAAGAATGAAATGGAAGAGATCTCGAAAAGCTCAACAGGAATCAAAAAATAAAAATTCCAGTAGCAGTAATAATGAGGACAAAAATCAACAAGAGAGATCTTCAGTCTCACAAAATCAATCATCATCCAATATACGAAACGCTCATAATGAGAAAGTTATGACAAATCTCACGAATGGCAATAATTTTCATTTTTCAAAAAATATTGAGTCTCATTTGAGTCAGCAGCACACGATTTTACCGCAACAACATCAAAGGATAGCACTTTCAAGTAAAGAGGCAGTTCTGGCTAATGAAGAAAGCAGTTATGCGAACAATCATCTTATAAATCGAGTGCAACCGAATGTCTTCAATGAGGGAGAGGATATGATTTGGAGAGTAGTTTAAAAAAAATTAAAATTTTTAACCTTGATTAATCAATATTTTGTGACTTGTATAGAGAAATTCTACCTAGTCAATAATAAATTTGACGTAATTAAATTTTAAGCTGAAAAAAATTGATTTTAGTCATACACAGTTCTTTTCTCTAATAATTTTAAGGGATTGTATATATAACAAAACAAAAAATAAATGAACAATGAAATAAAAAATTTTTTTAATTTATTTTTTCAGTGATCTAATTATCAATTATCTATTGCTGTAAGTTAATTCCTAATCGCTAAAATTTTAAGAATCATAAATCAGGAAAGGCAAAAGAATTTATTTATTGAGTGGAATGGACATACAAAAATTAATTTTTTGATGTTAATTGATTCATTACATTGCCTGTAAACTTTTCTATTTTCTTTAGATCAGGCTGAATTTCTGTTTTATACTGTATGCACTAAAGAAAATACGATTTTTGTTAGACATTTGCAAGATTATTTTAAAATAATTTCATACCTTTTGATTGTTTGTAACTTTCAAAACTAATTTTTGTTGATTATGTGTATATTTCATACTATATCTGCACTTTTCAGGATGTTCCATTAACATTGATTCAGCAGCAATTTCAAAATCTTCCCATGTTTTTGCAAAAACCATTTTTATTAAAAAAAATTTTATTTTTGTTCTCGTTTTTGTTGGCAAAAAATGAACTGAAATAAAATAAACTGTTATATGAATGAAAAGACAAAATAGAGAGGTTTCTATTTTGCTTTAACAGTTGCATAAAATAAAAATTATGTGAGACGACAAGAAAATATTGAATTTGCTTAAATTACCGTGAAATATGTCAGAAAATAATACAAAAGTATGTGAAATGGATTCAAAAGACGAAGAAATGCTTAATGTTGACAAGAACTTAAAAACAAATACACTAAAAAATGTAAAAAGAAAAATCCGTAAAACTTTTAGAAAAAAATTTGGCGAAGAGAAGCTTAAAAATGAAAATGAATCTGTGGATGATGAAAAAAGTAGTAAAGTTGAAAATATTAGTGAAGAAAGCGGAGAAAGGAGCAAATTCACACTGAAAAAAATCTTTCGAAAGCCTTCTTTTCGCAAAATCATCACAAACATTCAGCAATTTACAAACTTTACCGTGAGTACACTCATTTTTTTTTCTCTTCATTCATACAATTCCTAATCGAAAATCGCATGACATGGTAGAGGAGTGTATTATTGTATTATAGAGAGAAAGAGAGCTATGTCTATCGTAAGACAAAAATGAATCGCTTGACTGATTCACAAAATAACTTTAGTCAATTTCTCCATTTTATTTATTTCTATTATACTATTTTTGTTTCACTTAAATCGTGATAATTGTGTACGTGATATGATGATGAAGTAATGTTGAATTGAAAATGTACAATGTACATACAAAAAACTCAGGCTGGCACAACTCGTCAAAACATGCTAATTTACACACATATCATTTAAACAGCACTTATCATATTCTTTTATCGCTGTGATCAAAAATAGCTCTACCTACCTTGTAGCCAACGAGTAAAGGCATAGGCAAAAAAATTATGCATATATACATTGAAAGATAATGAGTGATGATGACTATACAACGATTAAAATATAAAAAAGTATGTATGTGAAAAGAATGCAGTAGTTCAATGCGATTTGTTTTATGAGGAAATAATTGGAATTCCAAAGTCAATGAGATAAAAATGCATCGACAACACCAACAAGTTTGTTTATTACCAACATACATATTTATGTGCTGATTAGTGTTTGTGAGATACCGCCCAAAAAAAGATTCTAGTTTTGTGATGATTGTATAATTATTTCTTTCTTTATACATTCTTCTGTGCAGAACGAAAAAGAAAAAAAATCACCAGAAACAAAACATAAAAAAGAGCAAAGGGAGTGAGAAGTAGCAAACCATTCATTGATAATTATTAATTGAGCTCAATGTCATGAGATAAAAAATTAGTTTGTTATCGCTAGTATCTAGTTAACTAAAGAGTCTAGAGAAAGATTTTATAAATGTATGTGGCAAGACAAAAAAGACGATGACAAGTATATCAAATTTCTATCGTATTAATTTTTTGCTTTTCAAATGATTTCCTCTTCTATTTTACTATTCTTTATTTAGTTTTTTCTACAAATTGTACAATATCATCTTCACTTTCCACTTTATCCATCTTAATTTTCTTCTTATTTTACTTATTATCACATTGAATTTTTATTTCTTATTTATTCAATGTACGCGTGCATGACAGTAACAGCAACTATCATGATGATATCTATATCTTATCGAGTCACGTTGCTACAGTTATTTAAATTTTTTTAATACATGAACTTCTTTCACTCCTTCTTTTTCATTAGGATTGAAATTTATTATTCCTTCTATTTTTTAATTAATTTTTTATTCCATTACATTATGTGTTTTAGCCTAACAATGCCAAAAATGATCGAGTGCCGCCTTTAAATAACTATGTCTGGCCAGCAGATTCTGTTCCTGGAGTAATGGGTATAAGAAATCATGGAAATACATGTTTCATGAATGCAGTACTTCAATGCTTGAGTCACACAGACATTCTGGCTGAATACTTTGTCCTTGATCAGTATAAGGTAACAGAGAAAAAAAAATTAAAATTTGCTACAAACTATTTCGTCACCACCACTTATTTTTCTCATTCATTTGTTTGTATATTAAATAAGAGTTCAATGTTACATATTTTTTTATTCACATTAAAAATTTGTTTTTAGGCTGATCTGCGAAAGCGAAATAAAATAAATTCAAGGAAATTTGGAACAAAAGGCGAATTAACAGAACAACTAGCTTTAGTACTAAAGGCTTTATGGACATGTAAAGATCCATCAGAATATAGTACTACATTTAAGGAAGTTGTAGAACGCTATGGTTCTCAATTTCGAAGTTCAACCCAACACGATGCTCAAGGTAAAAAATAATATACAATTTTATTAGAAATATCTTTAAATTAAAAATAAGTTAAATTTTCAATAATTTCTCTCCATATAGAATTTCTTTTTTGGTTACTTGATAAAGTTCATGAGGATCTAAACACTGCCACCAAACGTAAATATAAAACGATAAAAAATAATTATGGACGTTCAGATGAAATCGTAGCGGCGGAAACACTCGCAAATTATATGCGATGCAACAATTCTTTTGTGCAAGCTGTATTTAGAGCTCAATTTCGTTCATCACTTACATGCCCTCGCTGTCATAAACAGAGCAATACGGTAATTTATAAATGATGAATTTTTATTAATAGAGAATTTTACGTTTCTTTTTTGATTTCTACAGTTCGATCCATTTCACTGCATTTCGGTGCAATTGCCTCAGTTGACATTACAATCAATAAATGTGAATGTCATGTATGATATAAAAACACCAAAACAAGTTCGAATGTTACTTAATGTACCTCAAGGTTCATCAGTCCTTACATTACGAGAGCAATTAAATAACGATACTAGTATCGACACAAAAAGAATGATTCTCACCGAATGCACATCCACTGGATTTGGGCGACTATTCTGTGATTCTCATCCATTATCGAATATTGAAAAAGATGATATTGTTTATTGCATTGAAATTCCGGAAAAAATTGAAGATTCGCAAGTAACATTGTGCTTTATGAATGTAAACGTGAAAGATAACAAATTAAGTAAATTCGGTAATAAACTTGTTTTTATCTTATGTGAATATAATGCATTAATGAAAAATGTTTTTAGGGTCCTTATTTTGCATGAAAATAAATCGAGATGTTTCGTTCATTGAATTACAAAAACTACTTTTGAAGGAAATGTCTACTGTGTTAAAGCCAGAAATATTTAGCTATTCAACACCAATAAATGAAATGTTCAAAATTCATGTTCAAGAGCCATCTGCAGATCCGGGTACCTATCTCGAATCAAAGTTTGAGCATCCATTATTAACTGAAATGATTGATTTAGCATTATCTGTGCATCCAACTGATTCTGGACCTGCTCATATTAAACTTTCACTTGAATGGACTGAACCTGAAAAGTTCTTTTCTGATATGGAAGATAATTTTGTTGAACATGAAAGTGTGACAAAAATGAAAAACGTTGCAGCAGAAGAGAATTTTCTGACATTAGAACAATGTCTTGATCATTATACAAAAGCTGAAACCTTAAGTGCTGAAGATGCGTGGCGTTGTCCACATTGCCAAAAATATTTACCTGTTGTTAAAACCTTGGGTCTTTGGTCATTACCTGATATATTAGTTATTCATTTTAAACGTTTTCGCCAACAGCAGCTCAAAGGATCTCAAGCATCAAAACTTACAACAATGGTAAAGTTTCCACTCACCGGTTTTGATTTGTCAACTTGGCATCTCTCAAACGGAAGCTATTGTGGAGGAACAGCATCAATTAACAACAGCCTCTCAAGAAAAGCTACAAAGCCAAATAGCAAGTCAGGTACTTTGACTAAAACATTTATGCATGATGACCATAGATATGATTTGTATGTTGTGTGCTATCATCAAGGAGACACTCTTGAAACTGGTCATTATACAGCTGCATGCAAAAATCCTTACGATCAACAATGGTACAAATTTGATGATCAACGAGTCAGTCTCATTAAAAACGACGAAATTCCAGATAAAATTATTAATAATGAAGCATATATGTTATTCTATCAACGTCGTAAAGTAAATGAAGGTTCTGAAAGTTCAGGTGCAAGTACAAGTTCAAATGATCACTGGGTATCAAAAATTGTGACAACTCAACCATCAATAGCGATCAAAACTGCTTCAAATTTACAAGAACCATCTGTATTACCCATAACAGTTACTGATGAGAAAGAAAAAGAAATGAATACATCTTCCAATGTAATTGAAACAACATCAATTGATCAAATTGAGGATAATAAAGAAAAATGTGTTGAGATTAAGAAGAAAGAGTTGAATACAATTTTAGATATCGATGATATAAAAGCAATTGATAGTGACGACATTCCAGAGGTGATATCCATTAACGAAATAATTAATTATCAACACATCGAAGAAGATAAAGAGATATGTAAAACGAAAGAGCATTCCATAAAAACTGACAGCGATCAAGATTTTAAAAATTGTAATGGACAGATTGATAATAATAACTGTAATGCAAATGATGGCGATAATGACAAAGCCGAATTGATGATAGGACACAAAATTGAAGTTAAAGTTGAAATTTTATCTAGTTCACCATTACCTCAAAATAATGAGGATGAAGACGATTTAAAGAAAAATGATGAAGAAAGATATGATGATGTTTTTGATAAAGAATCTATTAGAGCTGAACGCGATAAAATTGAAGATTTAATGTCACAACATAAAATTAGCAATCTTTTATGGCATGACCAAAATAACAATAGTACGAGCAATCGACATAGTGACATAGGAGCAATTACAATTTCAGACTTGCTTTTAATGGACCGAATCGAAGATATATCTTCGACATCGTTACCGAAAAATTATATGCTTCACGACACTGAGCGAATAACGAATAGAATAAGAGGTGTGAGTTCTTGTAGTAAGGATACACTGATGTATATAGATCAACATCCTAGTTTATTAGAAGACGATTCACTGCTGGAGAATAGATCTCATTGGGTAAGTCTCGGATTGTTGAATGTTTAATAAGTTTCATTGTTATTTATGATTTTTTTTTCTTTTTTGATAGATCTCTCCCGTTACTCCACATAAATTTCCAATTACTGTATCACCAAAAAATTAAAAGAATTGTCATTTAGACATGGAAAAAAATGTTTTAAAATTAAGTAACAGGTTTTACAAGTGAAATTCATCTTTTCAAAATTAAATTTTAACTGCATTTAAAATCTCTTGGGTAGATCAAAAAGACATTTATTGCCTTTAACTTTTAAAACTTTTAAACTTTTGAAACCATGAATAAGATGGTTAACATACAAAGAATATATTAATTTGATAATGAGTTTAAAACCAATTTGATATTTTTACAAACAAAAATTAAATTTGTAAAGGTTTCAAAAATTAAAGCGCATTTTTGTCCTAAAATTTTGTATACTCTTTAAATTACTGTTTAATGATTATATTGTCAAAAATTCATTTCATCATGATATTTTAAAAAAATATATCAATTTCGACGCCTTGGATGGTCGGACGATTAGAGCGCATTTTTGCCTAACAGATCAGTGTTTGGTAACAAAATTTCACATATTTTTAGTCCCAGAGTTGGAAAAGTAGGACCTACTTTTGTAGATTTCACCTACTTCTACCAGTAGATTTGACCTACAGTAGGTCCCACCTACTTTGTAGGTCTCCTACTTTTTGAAAAAGTAGGTCGCCTACAAAGTAGGTCTTGCCTACAGTAGGTGAGACCTACTTAGTAGATTTATTTACTTTTCCAACTCTGTTTAGTCCTATTTTCTTAGCGATATGTCAATTTTTTTAAAAATTTTCTGACATGTTTTCCCGACGTTTCACGACATTTTAAGACTTTTTAGTGAAAAAAATTTTTTTGGTCCATGTGATGGACATGCATGTGGTGGACCACTTTTGGGTCGAAATATCTCAAAAACCACTTCTGACATGTTTTCTCGACGTTTCATGACATTTTAAGACTTTTTGGTGAAAAAAATGTTTTTGGTCCATGTGACGGACATGCATGTGGTGGACCACCCTTGGGTCAACACTTACCCAAAAAAACTTTTTTGATGGCTTAACTACACGTCAAGACTTTTCTAACAAGCTACCAACCACCTCTCCACGACTTTCCGAGTTATCACTGTCACATACAGCCAGCCAGCCGTCGTGGGCCTAATAGCGTATTTTTTTACAAAAATGCGCTAGAAACAAATTCTATTCATCAATAATTTCTTTTTCAACAAGTCTCATGTCTGTAAAAAATTAAATTTAAAAGACTTAATAAAAAAAATAAATTCGTAGAAAGTGCGAATGATAATGATATGCGGTAAAAATTAATTATAAATTTTTTAAGAATAAACTGAATGCTGTTAAATATTGAGAATAATTAAAATTTTTATTAAACCGAAGGGTTCAGGAATAAATGTCACTACTTGTAATTTTTGTTACTTTATTTTTTGTTTGAATCTTTTTACAATTTTTGTATGATTTATGAATCGGCTTCAAAAAATTATAGTAAAATATTAGGATAGGAAAATTATTTAGAAAGAGAGAATCAAAGTTTTAATACTTCTAATTCAAAAGAATATGTATCATAATATCGAGAGGAATTTCAGTGAATAATGAGATATAAATTTGTTGCATTCCTTTTATTTTCTGCAATTTTTTATGCACCAATGCAATTTATGTTACCACATTTATTTTTCTTATTATTTTCAATATATTAAAATTATGATTTTAAAAACTATCTACCTTTTCATCAAGAAGAATCAAGAGATATTTTTATCGATTATAAGCTGTAAGCAAAAAAACAAATGACATGGAAAGTGTCCGTGCGTAGTAGGGGGACACTTAAGCGCATTTTTGTGCCTAGATCAGTGTATGTTAACAAATTACAGACTTATTAGATTAGTTTGAGAAATAAATTCATAGTTTAAAATAATTTGATCAAAATAAATTTAAAATATAGGAGAATATCATATTTATAAAATTTTGATGTATGAAAGTACGTTTTTAAGTGATGTTGAATTCAGAGAATATTCTTATTATAATTTTGTTAACTTGAAAATAACCGTTGAGTAATATTCAAAATATTTTAAGTTCTAAGATTTGTCGTTGGTGGCGCTGCAATCGTTTTCGCAGCCAACTTCGCTTTGTTTATATTTTTCAATTTGCAAATTTAAATTCGTAATTTTCTAATTATTGAAATTAAAGGCAACATTCTAATAAAGATTGCCGCCAGTAACTCGATAGCACAAATCAAACACAGCAAACCGGAAGTCTCTAGCTATTATAGTTTTCGAGATCTCAGCCCGGAGCGTGAGCCAGCCAGCCAGCCAGCCAGCCAGCCAGCCAGCCAGCCGTTCAAAGTGAAACTATAAGCTGCATTGTTGTTCCAAAAATGCGCTAAAAATATTCAAAAAATGTTTTATCTAGTAATTAAGATTATTGTTTTTGTGCAATTTTTGCATTAACTATTTTTCCTTTATATCGTATTTTAAAATAATTTATTTTCAAAGTCGCATATTCTTGAGAAAGAAGCATAATAAAGATTGAAAAAATATTAAAAATTCGTTTCATATAACGGTGTTTTTTAGATTTAAATTTTTTCATAACCTAAGATCAAGATCAAGAAAATTTTTTGTTTACTGTTTGCGGCAATTTTTATGCAAAAGAATTTTATAAAGTTAAATTCAAATTATTTAATAAATTAGCCTTTCATGCAAGATGTCAATTGAACAGGTAATTTTTAACTATAAAAAAAGTAGGATTTTTATTTAAAAATATATTTTAAATTTCAGAATAATATGGATTTCAAGTTAAAACATTTAAGTTCATTAATCACTTATGACAAGATTTCTTATCCGTTTAGTTTACAATCAATACAGGACATAATAATTCAATGTAATAAATCTGCATGTGAAGTTATTTCCATAAGCAACCAGAGTGACAATAACATTCAATCTAATCTATATTTTACTTCAACTAAAACAACAAAAAACTATCGCGATTCCTCAATTAAACATTAATGCCGAAAAAATCTTCAATAATTGCAATCATGACGAAAAGAATTTTATAATGCTCAATCCATATTTTTTACCAGAGTGTACAGCAAAGAATACCCACTATTTAAAATGTCGTATAGGTTTATATACAGAGCAATCTGACATCATTATTGCATGCTTAACATCTTCGGGAATAATTGAATTGTTTAGTTTTATTTTAGATAAATGTGAGCTCAAACAATTTAATTCAAATTTGAATGAAAAGAGGAAAGAAAATCTTAAAAATTTACCAAAAGAAATTATTAAGTTTGACATGTACAAAAATTTTCTATATGATATATCATTTTCAAATTTTGAGTGGTGTCCTAAAATGTATGAAAATTTTAAAATATTGCTTGGAATAACAAAAAACGATGAAATTATATTCTATCGTGTACAAAATGATGTTATTTTTATTCAAGATAAAAGTTTTGAAATAGAAGATATCGGAAAAAATCGTGCCGTCAAATGGATGAATATGAATGATGAACATTTTTTACTTGTTAGTACAAATAATGGAAATTTAATTCGGTTTTCAATAATTTTAAGAAATGATGGTATAATAGAAGATATTGAAAAAATTGATGAAATCGCAGGAAAATAAAAACTACCAATCAGCAACATTATAATTGATTATCTTAAAAGTTCAACAGCAATTGTATTATGCACAAAAGTTCATTCGCTTGAAATATTTCAATTTAATGAGAACGATTCAAAACTTGTTCTTTCAAAGTATATTGGTTTAACGATAACTGGCGTAGAAGTTTGCATAAATCTTCAATATTTCATAAGCATTCTTAATGGAAAAGTTTATTTCCTAAAATTGAATATTTCAAGAACAAACGAAGTTGAGTTGGAAACTTGCACACAAATTGAACATGTGTCAAATGTAGACGATGTACAAGCTTCAACAAATTATGCATATTACGGAATTACGAAATCACGCAACAATGTGCTCATTTTTCTTTCCTGCTATCCACAAATCGTAAGTCATAACTATTTAAACTTTATACATAAACATTTGAAAATTTGATTTTTTCTCATTTTCCATTTATCACAAACAGGCTTTTGATCATCTCACTAATAAGCAACCAGCTCAGATTTCAGTCAATTTATTTACAAAATATGATCCTTTTCAAATACTAATGGATAATCAATCACTAAAATTAACAGATTACAGTGATTGCATGGTAGCAGTAAGATTTATTGGTGCCTCAAAATTAGAAACACTCGGTGTGTTAGAGAACATGAATTATAGAATTCAGTTGAGTGATGAATTCATATATTATCTGAAACTTCAGTTATTAGTCATTAATATAAAATATTCTTTTTACAAGATGCGCTCTAATTCAATTTCCGAAATGATTACACGTACAAAAGAATCAATTCTAGAAATTCTGTCAGTCATGCATTTTTTTAAGCTATTACAATACTTATTAAGTGTCAAAGATTTATCTCAAAAACAATTTGTTGTAATTAGGTCATCGTCGATTGCTATTAAAAATTATTGCCAATACAAAGTTTGAAATGGAAACATTTAAAAGTGCTGCAGAAACTTTAAAGACTCAGTTTCAAGCACTTTTAAAAATATGTGATACAAAAGTTGAAAAAGCCAATTTACCACCGGAAGTTTGTCACTGCTGTGATGAAAATATTGCTCCAAATTCGTTAATATGCAGTCAAAATCATAAACTAAAACGATGTATTGTTACTAACTTGATTTTACAAATAGACTCGAATAGCTTTTGCAGACAGTGCAGAGAAAATGTTGTTCAACTGGAAACATTTTCAACAATATTTGGAAATTCTTTTGAAAATAGCCGCTTTTATTTATGTCCATTTTGTGATTCAAAACTTGCATTTTATGATTAAATAAAAAATTTTTTTTTCAACCATCAGTTAAAAGATGTCTTAATAATTTAATTGTGCTATTTTTCAAATTGATTGTCAACATTTCAAGGTATTCCTCTGCAGAATAAAAATCTCTGCCACTGACTTGTTCTTGTAGAATTGCAATGTAATTTTTGGCAAGCTTAATTGTTTCGATTTTAGGCAAATTTGAAATGTGTTGTTCTCAAAGTTGTTTTGACACCAACGAACACTGCAAAACACTTCTCAAATAAATTAAAGCCTTATTGATTTCCATCATTCTGCTTCTCTCTCTTTGAGCTTTAAACACTTTTCGGTCTCCTTTACGCTGCAGTTTCATTTCAATGACTGCCAAATAAGCATGAATATATTATTATTTGGCATTAGTACTGATAAGAGTCGTTATCATAATCTAATTTTCATCATAATCACTATTCTACAATATTTATTATTTTTTGATAATGAAATGTGTGAAAATTAATGTTAGAAACTTTTCTAGGTATAAACATATTGGTAGACAGAAAATGAAAAGGTTTGATATATCTTAATTTAAAAAGGAAATAATCATTTTTAATTACTTATAAAAACTATTAAATTGTTATGAATGTTCAATTGTTAATAACTCATCCCACTTCTCAATTTTAATTTATTATATTGATATATTCATATTTTACGTAAAACATTAAAATCATATTCAAATTAAAATAGTTAAAATTCCAAAAATAACAAATTCTTAGTTTTGATATAAATCGCATATAGATAATGATTAATGGAATCTCATTCTGATTGACCTTCACACATTACTGTTCATTATCATTGATGACTGTATTTCGTATATGCGAAGGAGGTATATATATATGTGTGAAATCTATATAGTATACTTTGAGAATGATGTAGCGTGTGCGTTTTTCTTACTTTATGTAAACAATAAATTTTGATGAATTGTAGATCGCTATAGACTAAATGTTCTTCATTACTCAACAGGCTGTCGCTGTAGAAGATGTACAGAAATAAATTTCAATGCAGAAAATAAAATTATTTGCGTGAATCATGGTCAACTTGCAATTTTTCTCGGGAATTTTCCTACTCGACTCAGAAATGAAATGTTTATATTAAAATTTCATCACTTCTTCTCTTTTCTTTTTATTTATTACATCATCGTTTATATACATATATATCATGATGAATAATTAATTTGGTAAAAATTTCTAATGTTTCGTATTCAGCTATGTTTCAATACTACTCAAATAAAAATTTGCATTTATAATCCTTTCTTCAACCATATAACCACATGCAATATTGCACATTGAGAAAATGCACGAATAATTATTGCAGTGAAATTTAAACCAAAGCGCAGTAATTAAGTTATGGAAAAACTGTTGTATGACCCAAATATTCCATTTATTCTTCCTTTTGGTATTCTTTTTTCCACATTTTTACGTGCAAAAGGTAACAGCAGCTAGCTAAATGCCTTTTTATCCACAAAATTAAATTTCTTTTCGTTCTCTATCCTTTAAGCCAATTTATTCTGAAATACCTCATGTATACATGAAACGATGCACATAATTCTCACATATGCAAATTTCCTAAATCCAGTAACTCAAATACATGCACACAACTTTCTAAAATAAAATAAAGTAAATCTGTGATACTGTGGAAGATAAACATAACAAAAACAAACGTTTTCATATGCAATATACGCATGAAAATCCACTTTCATTGTATGATTTTTTTAAATTCTCAATCTTACTCATTGCATAAATCTCGTTTAGAATCAGTCTCGTTGATTCACTCGATTCTTCGTGTTATGACTGGATGTATGTATGCTCTTCACGTATGCAAATCTTATCATCACCATTATTATTCCCACTAAACTAGTCTCTCTCACTCATATATACGCTTATGTTTTGAGAAAATATGAAATTGAATGAATAGAATAAAGAATATGTTGGAGGAAAAAACAGATATCCCATTGCGAAGTACTTTCTCTCTCTCTCATATGAAATCGCAAATCTAAATCACATGAAAAAATGTTTCATTCTAAAGGATTATGAAAATTTTTATACAAGTATATCCTAAGATGAAATCATTGAAAAAATTTACATTTCAAAACCACCTAGTCATCTCATCATTACTATTACGATGCAAGAATACATGACTTGTTATAGGTCTCAAGAAAAAGAGAGGAGTAAGTATTAAACCTGTTCATGAATAAATTTTCAAAGAAAATGCAATTGCATTGTGGCGTCGATTAGTCTTGATTCGATGAAGTTTGACATGCTGTAGCATGTCTCACATTCTTCTTCTCTTTCTAGATATTTACAAGTTTAAATAAGCTGACATTAATTTTCTCATGCACTGTTGTTATTACTTTACTAGCTACTTGGGTTGATTTTTACGCCACTCTATTTTTCTGCTTCATTTAGAATCTTTGTCTAAATAAGACTCTCGAAGGAGAACAATTTTAATAAACATAATTACTATAATATATTGAGAAAGCGTGCAAATTTATTGGAACAGCTTCCGCTTTTTTTCTCTCTATGTGCTTATGAACAGCCGAGAAATTAATTAACTTTAAAGTTTACATTTGAGTGTTCGATTTTATAGCAAATGGAACGGATACAATTTCTGCGTTGCCATTAAAATTATTGAAAACATTTTTCTAAACTAAACTCAAGAAAATTCTTTGGCACCATAAATATCAAACTGTTTGTTTTTTTCTTTACGACTTTCTGATACTTTGACGCCTTATAATTGCCACCAGACACTTGTTTTGCATTTACTCATGTTCAGTGATGTCATGCCGCTTCTCTCACATTGACTTTATTGACGTTCAAGGATCAAATCAATGAAACATTTGTTTTGCCACTCATATTGATAGTAAAATTAAATCACATAGATTAGTGGGCTGATGTTTAATGAGGTAAAATCTTGCGTTTTTTCACAGACGGCACAGAATCTTGTTTTATGACTTTCATTAATAGTAAAAAGAAATTACTCATGTGGTGTTTATATACAAAGTGAATCTAAGTTGATAGGTAGTAGAAAGAAAGAAGATAATGTGAAAGGTCAGAAATGCGGTGATTTTGACTGAGAACAATCAGTTATAAACAAAATTTTCTATTGCCAATGAAACAAAATGAAATTTAGAATTTTTATTAAACCTCGTCAACTAATGAATTTATTACAGTAATAATTTACAAAGCTTGTGAAATGAATGTCACTACTTAGACTTTACCAGAATGATTAATGAATCATAATTATATAGTGAATGCAAATTAATCGAAAATATCAATAAATTAAATTTTCGCAAACGGAAGTTCACAATATTTTTTAGATAAATTTAACTGAAAATATAATAATCTATCATTAGATACTTGTTCTTTTTTTAAATAAATTTTCAATTTATGGTCATCAAAAGAGATTATCAAATTTCATTTCATCATCAATTCTCGCCACAATAAACTTTCAATTTCTTCGCTTTTTTTATGCTTACATTCGCTATGAAAGAGGAGCAATTTATATATAGCACTCTGCTCAATCAGTCTAAATTTATAATCGCGATATTGAAAAAAAAATTTAACTAGAATGAATTTATGAGTCAATTTTAATTTCGCACATGACATAACACACGATCGAATGTTAAAATATAAAAAAATTATTATCGGCACATTTAAAATGTCTTTCCTTTTTTTCTTCTTTTTGGCAAGTTATAACAGTATAGCAGTAGAAAAAATAATTTTATGTTTTCTAATTGTGGCAAAGATACAAAATAATATCATTTATTTAATATAAACAATCTTAAATGAATGAATGGCTGCAAATAGTGTATAGTGTGTGTATGTATGGTGTGATATTTATGACTAGTTAGACTGTTCTTTTTGCAGCCCACACATGCATGTTTTGTTTGAAATTATAGAGACACTAATAGTGCAATATAGTAAGACTAATGTTTAGCATATGTGTGAACATAAGCTCAGAACTGTATCATGTGGTTTATTTGAGGGAAGAGTCAATTTATTAGTGAAATTAGGCTCAATATACAAAACAAATAAGCCTAGAAACTAATGCAAGCTTAAAGCAAATATTTAAGGCTGATTACAGCGAATTATAAAGATAAATAAATGCGAAATCTACTATGCAAATATACAATGCTCAATCATGGTTTCCATCATCTATCACCACAAATTGATTACTTAAGAAAATTGAAAGCATCGACCTTGACATTGGTTTATGTGGGCATAGACTGCAAAGATCTTAAAATCTTCTTCGCTCTCACTCTCAAAAAACAATATTATAATAGATACTACTTCAAGCGGAAATTTATAGCTTTGAATTTGAAATAGAAAAGAAAGAAAAAAGAATTTTACATGGAAATAAAAATCTTTTTATTTCACTCTTCAAATGGACTCTCTTCTTTTTCCTTTCCTTTCTTGTATTCATAAATTGAAAAAAAATGTACAAATACAAAAAAGCTATGGTGTGGGAAAGTGTAGACATTAAAGAAGACTTGTTGAGGAATTAGAAGTGATTATTTGATTTTAAGTTTAAACAATAGTGTTGAGATACAAAAGGCAGACTTTAGATTTTGCAAGTTTTTAAAGAGAGAGTACAAAAATTGCACATATTGCCAGAGTCATTGATTTTTATCGCAAGGAAATAAGCAAAAGGTCTTTAATGTAGAAATTCAAAACATAAAGAAGATGAGAAATTAATATACAATTTAAAAAGAAAAGAGGCATATACTGTCTAATATGTAGAAATGAAATCTTTTAAGTAAAGAATTCGTAAAAAAACTTTTTCTTTTTATTTTTGAAATGAAAATTTTTTTTGCTGAGTAACTCTTAGAGAGAGTTAGAGAAAATTTTAAATTGAGCTTGATTGATAACTTTTTTTGACATTTTGATTAATGCTGGTAAAATATTTGTTTAAATTAAAAAAAGTCAGAGAAATATTCAAAGGTCTAGATCATGGTCTAATCATTTTAGAATTAACTAAAAAGAATTTTTCGCAATATTTTTCAACACTATCATTTACACTTTAACCTTCAATTAAAGAGATTGTTATGAGCAAAAGTTTAACTCATTAAAAATTAACTTCTTTATTATGCAACCCTAATTTATAACCTACTCAAAAATTCAATGTTCAAGATTGAAATTCTTTTCAAACTCATGAATGAACATATGAGCAATAAAATTTTAATTACTGGAAGCATTTTTTATTTGTTTCAATTTATTTTGAGCCGTCTTTTTTGTATTTCTTTTTTTGCGAATTAGAAATTTGCGATTCTTATATTTCTTCGTTTTGAAAAAATTCCCATATACATTTTTGGGTTCTGTCTACCTAGCAAATACCATTTTTTTAGAGACTTAAATCCAATCAATAAAGTTAAAATGCCATCCGCAGAAATTGAGCTGACCAAATATTAGTGTGGCGTGTGTTTAAATAACAAAAATATCAAAAAGAATTTATCGAGCCAAAACAGCATGTATTAAATCATTTTTCGACATATCTGATGAAGCACTGTTGACGTTCACAAGCATTTAATTATAAATTATTTTTGAAAATAAAAAACTTTTGCAGATTAAAAATTTTCCAAACACACAAATTTTTTTTAAGTTCGAAGTGGGAAATCATAAAACAAGTAGATTATTAAATATTTATTTGAAACTGTGGAGTAGTGATTGAGAGTGAAAAAGTTAAATAACAAATTTTTGTGAGAACGTTTCGCAACACTGTTAATGATTTTTTGCAGCACATAATTTTTATCGTTATTAGTCGCATATATACACGTTCTATTTTTAGCCGCATATAAGAGAATGTGTGATTTCATGCAATCCAACATTATTTTGTGCTTCATTTAGTTTTCACTTAAACACAAACTCCCGCACTAACGTTGCCGCGACTCTCAAGGGGTGTGAAACTTAAAAAATTTAATGAATTTATATTGATGTGAATCTTCTTTGAAGTGTCTTATTTAAAATCAGAATACTCGCGCCATAGTATGATTTCAAATGGAAAAGAACAATCAACTCATTCATATCTATACACAAACTTCTCTCTCATTATTCTGAACATTAAATGCGATTGACATCTGCCGCCGTTCATCAACAATCCTTAAATGGTTCGACAATCAATTTATTACTCGCAGCATTTGACATACATAAAAGATTCCACGCATTGTCTCTATGTTGCCACGTGTCAAAAGTTAGTCGCTAGTGCTCCATCGTTTCATAAATATGAATTAAAAATTCTTTCTTTTATGCTTTATTTTTTGCAGAATGAATAAGCGCGCTAAAGATGAATTAAATGAAACAACAGAGAAAAATAATATACAGAAACTGGTTTTCTTCTGTTTCTTTTCATAAATCAATTGCAATACTGCAATCACTTAATTTTCTTTTTCTCATTTCATTTCTTACTCGAGTTCTTGTGTGACCGGAAAATATAAAAACTATTGTATCCACAAAGGCATTCTTACTTAGCAGCCGAGGTGAACGTGCTTCGGTACAAGATTGAAAATGTCATGATTTAAAAATTTAAGTGAAAAGAAGAAAAATTACAGCCATTGATTTCTTATTGTTAATTATCGATTTTTATTGTTATCATTTTTGACAAAAGAAATATTTACAAAGTAAATTCTTTTATGACTGTATGCTTTTTAAATTTAAACCTCATATGTATATTTGAGTTCATCTAAATGTGCATTTATAAAATCATCAAATGGCTCTTAGTAAATATTAATTTGTTTAAAATAGGGCAGCAAAAATTATATTTTAACAACTATTTCGAGAAACGGATAATTTTTAAATAAACATTCGCCATTGAGATTGCATAAACAGATTGAGAGTGGTTCACAATATATATTTCATTCACTGTTGCTATTATTCAGTAATTATTTAAATACAATTTAATGAAAATTGATGCAAGCACTCTTGACCATATTGCATATATGTAGTTACAAACATGATATGGGATGGTAATTAATTAATTTTGAATGTAAATTTAATGTTTATACCTGTCTTATATTATAGTTAAAATAGTAAGTTAATTTAACTTTAAGTAAATGTAGAAATTGATATTATAAAGAGAAAACAGAGTTTTACCTTTTTATAAAATTTTACAAGAAATAGAGACTAAAACTAAATGAATTTTTCTTATTTACCTTAAATTGCACATTTTTCACATACAAATAAACCGAAATAAACTAGACTTGCTCGTTGAGCGATAATTTAATTAAAAGAAACAATTTATTCCAATTTATTTTTTTCTCAAACAAAAAAATTTAAAATTTATTTTTCTCTTTTTTATTTTGTTTTGTATACACACTCAAAATACTTTTAACTTTACTTTTAGAGAGGTAAAAACTCTTTTAAAAAAAGTTTCATTCTTCTTTTATTTGGCATCTCTCTTCTCTCTCATTGTATGATGAAGGGAAAACTTTTTTTTAATTTATGATGTGTTTTTTATTGTTGTTAAAGACAGATAAAAAGAATGAGAGAGAAATGAGAAGATGAATCATTTTATATTTTATTTTTGCTCTTATATTTAAATTTTAATTTTTCAGTATAAGAGTGAGAGAGGAGCGGAAAAATGACTCGATTAAGTTTATTAATTAATTCATTAAAGATTTATGTACGCAATCTCATTCATTAAGTAAATATTTTATTTTATGTAAAATATGTGAGGAGGAGAATGTTTTATGTTTTCTTCCATCTCATTATTGGCATCATTGTACGACAATAAGATAAATTATGAAGATGTCGCAAAGCTCAAGCCCTTTTTGCGTGCTTCGGCACGTTGTTGCTTCATAAGTAAAAATGCTTGTCTTTCTTCAGGCGTTAATTGTGCCAATTTTGCTTTGAGTCTTTCACGTCGCAGTGCTTTCTCTTCAAGTTTCTTCTTGAGTTCTGAGAATGTTGATTCTTCGATTATTGCTGGTGCTGCTGTTGATGATGATACTGTTGTTGCTGATGTTGAAGTAGTTGGAACTTGTGTTGTTGTTAAAACTTCAGTTGATTGAGTTTCTGGCTTCAATTCAACTTCTGGAATTTCGGGTAATGCAGCATTTGGATGCTGTCGATGATGATGATGATTATGATGACGAATTTCACTCTGTGATTGCTCTTCTGTGTAATTTTCTTTAATTTTTGACGTTTTCGTTTGAACATATCGGTGCCTAAATCAACATTGCCTGTTAATTTTAATGAATGTCGTTTACGCTGTTTTAATGATTGCTTATCTTCATTTTGTACATGTGATTGAAGTGGATGAATATCTTCTTGTGGTTTTTGATTCATGTTTTCAAGATTTTTATAAGCATTATATGGCAGATATTCAGGTAATGTTGTTGTTGTTGCTGTAGATGATGATGCGTCAATTTTTTTAATGTCATTGTTTACTTGACTCAATCTATTCATTCCACCACGCGGTTTCTTTGCGGTAGGGTGTTGCTGAGTACGAGTGTTAGTTTCGTTATGCTTATTGCATACAATCAAAGTCTTAACGTATGAGTTATGTAATGACATTTGATTAGATAAAAATGTAAAGAAAATCACATTTTAAGAAATGCTTTTTAAGTATACATGAGTAAAAGAGAGGGTCGTTGAAGAAAAAAAATTATTTAATTCTTGTCGTAGGTCAGCATCGATTTCATTCATTCATTTTGAAAAGTTGCTCAACGAACTCACTCGCAGCAAACAAAAAAAGAAAAATATATATATTATATATATATATAAAAAGCAGTATACGGGCGAGTAAGTGAGTCAGAAGACAAAAATACTAAATATTTATTTCTCTTCTCATTGAACTCACCTGCGTCTGCCATTCGTTGAGACATAGACTTCTACTTCATTTGCCACTTGATTGGGATAGGTTTCGTTCCATTTAGCATATACTTTTTGACGATTCTTCTCATTGACACAAACTCATACGATGCTGACAGATGAAATAATGTCGTTCAATGCACTCTCTTGCAGTCCATCTAATAAAAAATTTAATTTAATTTCTCTGAATAAGACTTTTTTTATGTTGTAAAGAGCATAAAAACTAACTTGTATTCAACATTTGGATCCATTACGGTACAATGAAATTGAAGATTTGTGCTGTGATAAACAATAATTTAATAAAAGAAGAAGCTTAGCAAGAAAAAAGACCATAAAACTTACTTCTCTATAGAACTATCAAATGCCTGATATTCATCTCACCGCCATTGTAACCCACTTCCAAATTTTTTGTTGATAATTGTACATACCACCAATCCATTTTTCAGTATGCTTTATATCTTTGTTTTGCAAATATTTTCTCAATCTTCTGTCGGCAAATTTCAATGGTTCTGCTAATTTACTGTTACGATCTTTGCATTCAAAATGTGCATCCAACCAGCTTTCTTTTCTGTCAGATATGTAGAAACAATCGTTGCCAATTTTTTGGAATTCTGGTGGACATAGTGCATACATTCGTTTAGCTCGTGATAACTTTGGATTGTTGTTATTCCGAAAAGTGGGTTGATTGTGTGGTTGTAGGTCTGCGGGTAAGTTTTGAGCACTGACTACATAACTAAGCACTACAAATAACAGTAGTGATAGTGTCATTAGATTTTGATTGTTGTGGTTTGTCAACATTTTCTCATGTGTTTATTTTCCCTTTACTAAATATTTAATGCTTTTTCTGAAAGGAAGAAAAAAAATAAAAAAGGATAAAGAAACTGTATCAAAATACAAACATAAAAGGTTTCTCTATTAAACATTTAAGCTAAATAAAAAAAATTATGTGGAACGAAAGGGTGTTCATTGTTCTATGAAATTCGATAAGAAAAAAGGAAAGAAGTGAAGATTTAGAAAAGAAGTCCTTTATATGTGTAGTAAGTAAAACTTTCTTTGTCTTAATGAGATATAAAGTGTCTTTTAATGTTGGGAAAAGAGAGAACTTTTATTTCATAACTAAATAACTAATATCTATTATTAGTTTTCCTTTTTGGTCATCAGAGCTTTTTAAAATAATTATACAGTTCAAAAAAGTTATCATTTACTGAACAGTAATCTATTAACCTTCGTAAATTTAAATTTACACAAACAATATTTGCTTAAACTGAAACAGGTAGCAAAAAAATTTAATGTGTGAGATTAAAGCAGTCAAGTAAGTAACAAACATATTGTACAAAATATACTTTGAATAGAGAAACTTTTACTTTTTTTGAATTCTTTTAAATGGTCATGTCTAGCTAGATAGTGATATCATTTCTCTTTTTTCGCAACCAAAAAAACCTTAAGAAAGAAAATCAAAAAGAATGGTTATATATTGTGTTGTAGTTATTGTGAAGCAGATAATTAATATTAAAAGGAGCGAGATATTTTAAACACCTGCTTGCATGTGTAAGCAACAATAATAAAAGTATAATAGGCATGTATGTAGGCATAATACAATTGTACTGGCACAAATAAAATAAAAAGCAGGCTTTCGTGTATTATAATAGGAGGGAAATGTGAGAGCATCAGCAATATGTAAAGAGAAAGGAATATGAAGAAGAATAAAACAAAATTTTTATTATAAAGCTGTGGCGCTTCGTTTGCCTATAAAGATTTCGCTTCAACGCCGAAATTTAAATATTATTTATTCTGCTTCTCTGATTTTTTTTGCGCCTTCATTCGCATGAATATGCAAAGCCACAAAACTTATCAAATCTAAGTTAGAACGTCGTGTTGAATTTGATAAATTGACGACTGAGGATTCTCAAATGTTTATCGGAATGAGTATTGCGTCATTTTTCATTAAACAAATAAAAAATAGATTGGAAATTGAGAATTAGAATGGTATCAAGCGTAATTTAACTGTCGTAAATTTGACAATTACATAAACAGATGTGCAATCAAAAGTGTCATAGAAGCTAAAAATGTCAGAATATGTCATAATTTTAATTGTTCACTTAAAGCTCATATTATGACTCTTTGTCTGGGATGACAAAATAAACAGTAAAATGCAATTAAACTAGCTAGGCTTTATAGATGTCATAATATTTATAGAGAAAGAATAATTATTAGGATGATGATGATTGCATTGTGCACTAACTAGAACTTTTCATGAATTTCAAATGTTAAATTTTCTTCCTTTATTTCAATCATATCGTTTCACATAAAATTATTTTTACTTCCTCCAATTTTCTTAATTAAAAAATGAAAAACATCAAAAAAGAAAAAAGGGAAATAAAGTAGCTGAGTAAAGCAACATAAAAAACAAAATTTTTAAATTGAAATCAGTTTTGATTATGTCAGCAATTTATCAAAGAAGAGAGAAACTCTTTTGAGAACACAAAATCAGCAAGTAAAGGCATAAAAAAAAGAAGAAAAAGTTGTCATGCTCGACTCATTGATAAATAAAATGAAAATAATTCAAAAATTTTTTTTTCATTTAATGACTCGCTTTTTATGTGCACAAAACTTCTGAATGATGAATTTAAAAAATTTAAATTTTCTTATTTCTTTTAATAAAATAAAATTTTGTGTGCTGGATTAAAACAAATGTATCTACACAATGTTCGCACCAAAATTATTAAATTTTCGTATAATCTCCACCTTTTTTAGCAATATTCACTAAGTAAATCAACAACGATGCGCTCACTGTTTAAACACACCAAAAAGTCCGTAACTCTTTTTTTTTTGGCGTTTATAAAATAAGCAAACACCGCACGAATAAAAAAAAAGTTCGCTGTGCAAATAATCATTTGTTTGGCGGAACAATTTACTTCAACTTATCAACACGAGTTGCTTGCACGTCTTAGAATTATTTTCTTATCAAAAAATACATTCTTCGAGCCTAAAATACTTTTAATCCCGTTAATGTGTTTTCTTCTTTTATGTATTATTCTTTAAAATATGAAAAAACTGCTGTAAGGAACGTACTTTTTATGTATTTCAGTGCAGATTTTTTTTTTTATTTTATAGCACCCCGCGCTCGTCGATGTGAAGTGTCGAAAAGAATTTTTGCGACTGAGGCACTCTGCGAGAAAATCTCATGTGGTTGTGTGCAAACATAAAAAGATTCAACAGCGGCGAAATGACGAAGGAAGTGGAATGAAACGAAAAGCGAAAATTAAACATGCATGTGAATGCTTTCGGTTGCGACGTGAGATCATAAGCAAATTGTTGAGTTTTCTTGCTTCGATATATACATGATAAGAAAGTTTCGTTCTTTCTCTTTTATTTTTTTATTATTTTTTTTGTGCCATTCATTATCAA
>CM031380.1:28871343-28897291 GCA_018290095.1 Polypedilum vanderplanki | reverse complement strand
ATGGCATATTATTATTGCTCTGTGCCTGAGTGCAAAACTCAAAACATCAGAGTGAAACTATTGATTTGAATTTTGTTGATATTTTGAAAGCCTACAATGAAGAAAAAGATCAAACAAAAAATGTTGAAATTGATAACGTATATGATGATTATTATTTTATAACTATATCAGATAAAGTATCATGGAATGATATTATGCATAACGATATTGAAAAGAATAGTTATATTTGCTGGATAAATGAAATTTTACCGTGCTTCTTGAAAATGATTTCATGTACACAATGTATATCAATTTTTGTCTCACCAAATGAATCATCATCAATAGAAGGTAAATTATTGAATTTACAAAATAAACTTAATCAAAGTATGAACTTGCATATTCCATCCAAGAAATTGATTGATTTTTGTAAATCATTAGAGTTTTTATATCTGAATATTCTAAATATTCAGAGTGATGATTTGATATTATGAAAAGAATTTATACAGAAAATATCCAAGACTTGAAAATGGATGAGGAACATTGTCCGATAACTTCAATTCAATTTGCAGAATACTATTTGAAATGTAGATTGAAGCATGGATTTGATAGTCGTCTGACTCATAAAAGAAAAAAACACGCAAGCAAATCATTGATCTAAAATTATTAAAAAAAATCACAAAGAAATTTTGAACTATGTAAAGATAAACTAGTAAATACTTATCTGATATGCTTTACATATGCAATTTATAATTTTTAAAAAGATATCACAAAACAATATTTCTTTTATTTTAACTTCACATTAAAATCAAATAAAACTTATTTTTTAGTTGTTTATTTTTTTTGTTTGTTCGAATTTCGAAAAGGGAATAAAAACTATGACGGAATTTTTTTAAATTATAACGGTCAATATAATCGATTGACACTACCAGGCTATCTACCTTTTCATCAAGAAGAATCAAGAGATATTTTTATCGATTATAAGCTGTAAGCAAAAAAACAAAAAATATTCAAAAAATGTTTTATCTAGTAATTAAGATTATTGTTTTTGTGCAATTTTTGCATTAACTATTTTTCCTTTATATCGTATTTTAAAATAATTTATTTTCAAAGTCGCATATTCTTGAGAAAGAAGCATAATAAAGATTGAAAAAATATTAAAAATTCGTTTCATATAACGGTGTTTTTTAGATTTAAATTTTTTCATAACCTAAGATCAAGATCAAGAAAATTTTTTGTTTACTGTTTGCGGCAATTTTTATGCAAAAGAATTTTATAAAGTTAAATTCAAATTATTTAATAAATTAGCCTTTCATGCAAGATGTCAATTGAACAGGTAATTTTTAACTATAAAAAAAGTAGGATTTTTATTTAAAAATATATTTTAAATTTCAGAATAATATGGATTTCAAGTTAAAACATTTAAGTTCATTAATCACTTATGACAAGATTTCTTATCCGTTTAGTTTACAATCAATACAGGACATAATAATTCAATGTAATAAATCTGCATGTGAAGTTATTTCCATAAGCAACCAGAGTGACAATAACATTCAATCTAATCTATATTTTACTTCAACTAAAACAACAAAACCTATCGCGATTCCTCAATTAAACATTAATGCCGAAAAAATCTTCAATAATTGCAATCATGACGAAAAGAATTTTATAATGCTCAATCCATATTTTTTACCAGAGTGTACAGCAAAGAATACCCACTATTTAAAATGTCGTATAGGTTTATATACAGAGCAATCTGACATCATTATTGCATGCTTAACATCTTCGGGAATAATTGAATTGTTTAGTTTTATTTTAGATAAATGTGAGCTCAAACAATTTAATTCAAATTTGAATGAAAAGAGGAAAGAAAATCTTAAAAATTTACCAAAAGAAATTATTAAGTTTGACATGTACAAAAATTTTCTATATGATATATCATTTTCAAATTTTGAGTGGTGTCCTAAAATGTATGAAAATTTTAAAATATTGCTTGGAATAACAAAAAACGATGAAATTATATTCTATCGTGTACAAAATGATGTTATTTTTATTCAAGATAAAAGTTTTGAAATAGAAGATATCGGAAAAAATCGTGCCGTCAAATGGATGAATATGAATGATGAACATTTTTTACTTGTTAGTACAAATAATGGAAATTTAATTCGGTTTTCAATAATTTTAAGAAATGATGGTATAATAGAAGATATTGAAAAAATTGATGAAATCGCAGGAAAATTAAAACTACCAATCAGCAACATTATAATTGATTATCTTAAAAGTTCAACAGCAATTGTATTATGCACAAAAGTTCATTCGCTTGAAATATTTCAATTTAATGAGAACGATTCAAAACTTGTTCTTTCAAAGTATATTGGTTTAACGATAACTGGCGTAGAAGTTTGCATAAATCTTCAATATTTCATAAGCATTCTTAATGGAAAAGTTTATTTCCTAAAATTGAATATTTCAAGAACAAACGAAGTTGAGTTGGAAACTTGGACACAAATTGAACATGTGTCAAATGTAGACGATGTACAAGCTTCAACAAATTATGCATATTACGGAATTACGAAATCACGCAACAATGTGCTCATTTTTCTTTCCTGCTATCCACAAATCGTAAGTCATAACTATTCAAACTTTATACATAAACATTTGAAAATTTGATTTTTCTCATTTTCCATTTATCACAAACAGGCTTTTGATCATCTCACTAATAAGCAACCAGCTCAGATTTCAGTTAATTTATTTACAAAATATGATCCTTTTCAAATACTAATGGATAATCAATCACTAAAATTAACAGATTACAGTGATTGCGTGGTAGCAGTAAGATTTATTGGTGCCTCAAAATTAGAAACACTCGGTGTGTTAGAGAACATGAATTATAGAATTCAGTTGAGTGATGAATTCATATATTATCTGAAACTTCAGTTATTAGTCATTAATATAAAATATTCTTTTTACAAGATGCGCTCTAATTCAATTTCCGAAATGATTACACGTACAAAAGAATCAATTCTAGAAATTCTGTCAGTCATGCATTTTTTTAAGCTATTACAATACTTATTAAGTGTCAAAGATTTATCTCAAAAACAATTTGTTGTAATTAGGTCATCGTCGATTGCTATTAAAAATTATTGCAATACAAAGTTTGAAATGGAAACATTTAAAAGTGCTGCAGAAACTTTAAGAACTCAGTTTCAAGCACTTTTAAAAATATGTGATACAAAAGTTGAAAAAGCCAATTTACCACCGGAAGTTTGTCACTGCTGTGATGAAAATATTGCTCCAAATTCGTTAATATGCAGTCAAAATCATAAACTAAAACGATGTATTGTTACTAACTTGATTTTACAAATAGACTCGAATAGCTTTTGCAGACAGTGCAGAGAAAATGTTGTTCAACTGGAAACATTTTCAACAATATTTGGAAATTCTTTTGAAAATAGCCGCTTTTATTTATGTCCATTTTGTGATTCAAAACTTGCATTTTATGATTAAATAAAAAATTTTTTTTTTCAACCATCAGTTAAAAGATGTCTTAATAATTTAATTGTGCTATTTTTCAAATTCATTGTCAACATTTCAAGGTATTCCTCTGCAGAATAAAAATCTCTGCCACTGACTTGTTCTTGTAGAATTGCAATGTAATTTTTGGCAAGCTTAATTGTTTCGATTTTAGGCAAATTTTGAAATGTGTTGTTCTCAAAGTTGTTTGACACCAACGAACACTGCAAAACACTTCTCAAATAAATTAAAGCCTTATTGATTTCCATCATTCTGCTTCTCTCTCTTTGAGCTTTAAACACTTTTCGGTCTCCTTTACGCTGCAGTTTCATTTCAATGACTGCCAAATAAGCATGAATATATTATTATTTGGCATTAGTACTGATAAGAGTCGTTATCATAATCTAATTTTCATCATAATCACTATTCTACAATATTTTATTATTTTTTGATAATGAAATGTGTGAAAATTAATGTTAGAAACTTTTCTAGGTATAAACATATTGGTAGACAGAAAATGAAAAGGTTTGATATATCTTAATTTAAAAAGGAAATAATCATTTTTAATTACTTATAAAAACTATTAAATTGTTATGAATGTTCAATTGTTAATAACTCATCCCACTTCTCAATTTTAATTATTATATTGATATATTCATATTTTACGTAAAACATTAAAATCATATTCAAATTAAAATAGTTAAAATTCCAAAAATAACAAATTCTTAGTTTTGATATAAATCGCATATAGATAATGATTAATGGAATCTCATTCTGATTGACCTTCACACATTACTGTTCATTATCATTGATGACTGTATTTCGTATATGCGAGGGAGGTATATATATATGTGTGAAATCTATAGTATACTTTGAGAATGATGTAGCGTGTGCGTTTTTCTTACTTTATGTAAACAATAAATTTTGATGAATTGTAGATCGCTATAGACTAAATGTTCTTCATTACTCAACAGGCTGTCGCTGTAGAAGATGTACAGAAATAAATTTCAATGCAGAAAATAAAATTATTTGCGTGAATCATGGTCAACTTGCAATTTTTCTCGGGAATTTTCCTACTCGACTCAGAAATGAAATGTTTATATTAAAATTTCATCACTTCTTCTCTTTTCTTTTTATTTATTACATCATCGTTTATATACATATATATCATGATGAATAATTAATTTGGTAAAAATTTCTAATGTTTCGTATTCAGCTATGTTTCAATACTACTCAAATAAAAATTTGCATTTATAATCCTTTCTTCAACCATATAACCACATACAATATTGCACATTGAGAAAATGCACGAATAATTATTGCAGTGAAATTTAAACCAAAGCGCAGTAATTAAGTTATGGAAAAACTGTTGTATGACCCAAATATTCCATTTATTCTTCCTTTTGGTATTCTTTTTTCCACATTTTTACGTGCAAAAGGTAACAGCAGCTAGCTAAATGCCTTTTTATCCACAAAATTAAATTTCTTTTCGTTCTCTATCCTTTAAGCCAATTTATTCTGAAATACCTCATGTATACATGAAACGATGCACATAATTCTCACATATGCAAATTTCCTAAATCCAGTAACTCAAATACATGCACACAACTTTCTAAAATAAAATAAAGTATATCTGTGATACTGTGGAAGATAAACATAACAAAAACAAACGTTTTCATATGCAATATACGCATGAAAATCCACTTTCATGTTATGATTTTTTTAAATTCTCAATCTTACTCATTGCATAAATCTCGTTTAGAATCAGTCTCGTTGATTCACTCGATTCTTCGTGTTATGACTGGATGTATGTATGCTCTTCACGTATGCAAATCTTATCATCACCATTATTATTCCCACTAAACTAGTCTCTCTCACTCATATATACGCTTATGTTTTGAGAAAATATGAAATTGAATGAATAGAATAAAGAATATGTTGGAGGAAAAAACAGATATCCCATTGCGAAGTACTTTCTCTCTCTCTCATATGAAATCGCAAATCTAAATCACATGAAAAAATGTTTCATTCTAAAGGATTATGAAAATTTTTATACAAGTATATCCTAAGATGAAATCATTGAAAAAAATTTACATTTCAAAACCACCTAGTCATCTCATCATTACTATTACGATGCAAGAATACATGACTTGTTATAGGTCTCAAGAAAAAAGAGAGAGTAAGTATTAAACCTGTTCATGAATAAATTTTCAAAGAAAATGCAATTGCATTGTGGCGTCGATTAGTCTTGATTCGATGAAGTTTGACATGCTGTAGCATGTCTCACATTCTTCTTCTCTTTCTAGATATTTACAAGTTTAAATAAGCTGACATTAATTTTCTCATGCACTGTTGTTATTACTTTACTAGCTACTTGGGTTGATTTTTACGCCACTCTATTTTTCTGCTTCATTTAGAATCTTTGTCTAAATAAGACTCTCGAAGGAGAACAATTTTAATAAACATAATTACTATAATATATTGAGAAAGCGTGCAAATTTATTGGAACAGCTTCCGCTTTTTTTCTCTCTATGTGCTTATGAACAGCCGAGAAATTAATTAACTTTAAAGTTTACATTTGAGTGTTCGATTTATTAGCAAATGGAACGGATACAATTTCTGCGTTGCCATTAAAATTATTGAAAACATTTTTCTAAACTAAACTCAAGAAAATTTCTTTGGCACCATAAATATCAAACTGTTTGTTTTTTCTTTACGACTTTCTGATACTTTGACGCCTTATAATTGCCACCAGACACTTGTTTTGCATTTACTCATGTTCAGTGATGTCATGCCGCTTCTCTCACATTGACTTTATTGACGTTCAAGGATCAAATCAATGAAACATTTGTTTTGCCACTCATATGTATAGTAAAATTAAATCACATAGATTAGTGGGCTGATGTTTAATGAGGTAAAATCTTGCGTTTTTTCACAGACGGCACAGATCTTGTTTTATGACTTTCATTAATAGTAAAAAGAAATTACTCATGTGGTGTTTATATACAACAGTGAATCTAAGTTGATAGGTAGTAGAAAAGAAGAAGATAATGTGAAAGGTCAGAAATGCGGTGATTTTGACTGAGAACAATCAGTTATAAACAAAATTTTCTATTGCCAATGAAACAAAATGAAATTTAAGATTTTTTATTAAACCTCGTCAACTAATGAATTTATTACAGTAATAATTTACAAAGCTTGTGAAATGAATGTCACTACTTAGACTTTACCAGAATGATTAATGAATCATAATTATATAGTGAATGCAAATTAATCGAAAATATCAATAAATTAAATTTTCGCAAACGGAAGTTCACAATATTTTTTAGATAAATTTAACTGAAAATATAATAATCTATCATTAGATACTTGTTCTTTTTTTAAATAAATTTTCAATTTATGGTCATCAAAAGAGATTATCAAATTTCATTTCATCATCAATTCTCGCCACAATAAACTTTCAATTTCTTCGCTTTTTTGATGCTTACATTCGCTATGAAAGAGGAGCAATTTATATATAGCACTCTGCTCAATCAGTCTAAATTTATAATCGCGATATTGAAAAAAAAATTTAACTAGAATGAATTTATGAGTCAATTTTAATTTCGCACATGACATAACACACGATCGAATGTTAAAATATAAAAAAATTTATTATCGGCACATTTAAAATGTCTTTCCTTTTTTTCTTTCTTTTTTGGCAAGTTATAACAGTATAGCAGTAGAAAAAATAATTTTATGTTTTCTAATTGTGGCAAAGATACAAAATAATATCATTTATTTAATATAAACAATCTTAAATGAATGAATGGCTGCAAATAGTGTATAGTGTGTGTATGTATGGTGTGATATTTATGACTAGTTAGACTGTTCTTTTTGCAGCCCACACATGCATGTTTTGTTTGAAATTATAGAGACACTAATAGTGCAATATAGTAAGACAAATGTTGTTAGCATATGTGTGAACATAAGCTCAGAACTGTATCATGTGGTTTATTTGAGGGAAAAGTCAATTTATTAGTGAAATTAGGCTCAATATACAAAACAAACAAGCCTAGAAACTAATGCAAGCTTAAAGCAAATATTTAAGGCTGATTACAGCGAATTATAAAGATAAATAAATGCGAAATCTACTATGCAAATATACAATGCTCAATCATGGTTTCCATCATCTATCACCACAAATTGATTACTTAAGAAAATTGAAAGCATCGACCTTGACATTGGTTTATGTGGGCATAGACTGCAAAGATCTTAAAATCTTCTCGCTCTCACTCTCAAAAAACAATATTATAATAGATACTACTTCAAGCGGAAATTTATAGCTTTGAATTTGAAATAGAAAAGAAAGAAAAAGAATTTTACATGGAAATAAAAATCTTTTTATTTCACTCTTCAAATGGACTCTCTTCTTTTTCCTTTCCTTTCTTGTATTCATAAATTGAAAAAAAATGTACAAATACAAAAAAGCTATGGTGTGGTAAGTGTAGACATTAAAGAAGACTTGTTGAGGAATTAGAAGTGATTATTTGATTCTAAGTTTAAACAATAGTGTTGAGATACAAAAGGCAGACTTTAGATTTTGCAAGTTTTTAAAGAGAGAGTACAAAAATTGCACATATTGCCAGAGTTCATTGATTTTATTCGCAAGGAAATAAGCAAAAGGTCTTTAATGTAGAAATTCAAAACATAAAGAAGATGAGAAATTAATATACAATTTAAAAAGAAAGAGAGCATATACTGTCTAATATGTAGAAATGAAATCTTTTAAGTAAAGAATTCGTAAAAAAACTTTTTCTTTTTATTTTTGAAATGAAAATTTTTTTTGCTGAGTAACTTCTAGAGAGAGTTAGAGAAAATTTTAAATTGAGCTTGATTGATAACTTTTTTGACATTTTGATTAATGCTGGTAAAATATTTGTTTAAATTAAAAAAAGTCAGAGAAATATTCAAAGGTCTAGATCATGGTCTAATCATTTTAGAATTAACTAAAAAGAATTTTTCGCAATATTTTTCAACACTATCATTTACACTTTAACCTTCAATTAAAGAGATTGTTATGAGCAAAAGTTTAACTCATTAAAAATTAACTTCTTTATTATGCAACCCTAATTTATAACCTACTCAAAAATTCAATGTTCAAGATTGAAATTCTTTTCAAACTCATGAATGAACATATGAGCAATAAAATTTTAATTACTGGAAGCATTTTTATTTGTTTCAATTTATTTTGAGCCGTCTTTTTTGTATTTCTTTTTTTGCGAATTAGAAATTTGCGATTCTTATATTTCTTCGTTTTGAAAAAATTCCCATATACATTTTTGGGTTCTGTCTACCTAGCAAATACCATTTTTTTAGAGACTTAAATCCAATCAATAAAGTTAAAATGCCATCCGCAGAAATTGAGCTGACCAAAATATAGTGTGGCGTGTGTTTAAATAACAAAAATATCAAAAAGAATTTATCGAGCCAAAACAGCATGTATTAAATCATTTTTCGACATATCTGATGAAGCACTGTGACGTTCACAAGCATTTAATTATAAATTATTTTTGAAAATAAAAAACTTTTGCAGATTAAAAATTTTCTAAACACACAAATTTTTTTTAAGTTCGAAGTGGGAAATCATAAAACAAGTAGATTATTAAATATTTATTTGAAACTGTGGAGTAGTGATTGAGAGTGAAAAAGTTAAATAACAAATTTTTGTGAGAACGTTTCGCAACACTGTTAATGATTTTTTGCAGCACATATGTTTTTATCGTTATTAGTCGCATATATACACGTTCTATTTTTAGCCGCATATAAGAGAATGTGTGATTTCATGCAATCCAACATTATTTTGTGCTTCATTTAGTTTTCACTTAAACACAAACTCCCGCACTAACGTTGCCGCGACTCTCAAGGGGTGTGAAACTTAAAAAATTTAATGAATTTATATGATGTGAATCTTCTTTGAAGTGTCTTATTTAAAATAAGAATACTCGCGCCATAGTATGATTTCAAATGGAAAAGAACAATCAACTCATTCATATCTATACACAAACTTCTCTCTCATTATTCTGAACATTAAATGCGATTGACATCTGCCGCCGTTCATCAACAATCCTTAAATGGTTCGACAATCAATTTATTACTCGCAGCATTTGACATACATAAAAGATTCCACGCATTGTCTCTATGTTGCCACGTGTCAAAAGTTAGTCGCTACTGCTCCATCGTTTCATAAATATGAATTAAAAATTCTTTCTTTTATGCTTTATTTTGTTGCAGAATGAATAAGCGCGCTAAAGATGAATTAAATGAAACAACAGAGAGAGAAAAATAATATACAGAAACTGGTTTTCTTCTGTTTCTTTTCATAAATCAATTGCAATACTGCAATCACTTAATTTTCTTTTTCTCATTTCATTTCTTACTCGAGTTCTTGTGTGACCGGAAAATATAAAAACTATTGTATCCACAAAGGCATTCTTACTTAGCAGCCGAGATGAACGTGCTTTGGTACAAGATTGAAAATGTCATGATTTAAAATTTAAGTGAAAAGAAGAAAAATTACAGCCATTGATTTCTTATTGTTAATTATCGATTTTTATTGTTATCATTTTTGACAAAAGAAATATTTACAAAGTAAATTCTTTTATGACTGTATGCTTTTAAAATTTAAACCTCATATGTATATTTGAGTTCATCTAAATGTGCATTTATAAAATCATCAAATGGCTCTTAGTAAATATTAATTTGTTTAAAAATAGGGCAGCAAAAATTATATTTTAACAACTATTTCGAGAAACGGATAATTTTTAAATAAACATTCGCCATTGAGATTGCATAAACAGATTGAGAGTGGTTCACAATATATATTTCATTCACTGTTGCTATTATTCAGTAATTATTTAAATACAATTTAATGAAAATTGATGCAGCACTCTTGACCATATTGCATATATGTAGTTACAAACATGATATGGGATGGTAATTAATTAATTTTGAATGTAAATTTAATGTTTATACCTGTCTTATATTATAGTTAAAATAGTAAGTTAATTTAACTTTAAGTAAATGTAGAAATTGATATTATAAAAGAGAAAACAGAGTTTTACCTTTTTATAAAATTTTACAAGAAATAGAGACTAAAACTAAATGAATTTTTCTTATTTACCTTAAATTGCACATTTTTCACATACAAATAAACCGAAATAAACTAGACTTGCTCGTTGAGCGATAATTTAATTAAAAGAAACAATTTATTCCAATTTATTTTTTTCCCAAACAAAAAAATTTAAAATTTATTTTTCTCTTTTTATATTTGTTTTGTATACACACTCAAAATACTTTTAACTTTACTTTTAGAGAGGTAAAAACTCTTTTAAAAAAAGTTTCATTCTTCTTTTATTTGGCATCTCTCTTCTCTCTCATTGTATGATGAAGGGAAAACTTTTTTTTAATTTATGATGTGTTTTTTATTGTTGTTAAAGACAGATAAAAAGAATGAGAGAGAAATGAGAAGATGAATCATTTTATATTTTATTTTTGCTCTTATATTTAAATTTTAATTTTTCAGTATAAGAGTGAGAGAGGGAGCGGAAAAATGACTCGATTAAGTTTATTAATTAATTCATTAAAGATTTATGTACGCAATCTCATTCATTAAGTAAATATTTTATTTTATGTAAAATATGTGAGGAGGAGAATGTTTTATGTTTTCTTCCATCTCATATTTGGCATCATTGTACGACAAATAAGATAAATTATGAAGATGTCGCAAAGCTCAAGCCCTTTTTGCGTGCTTCGGCACGTTGTTGCTTCATAAGTAAAAATGCTTGTCTTTCTTCAGGCGTTAATTGTGCCAATTTTGCTTTGAGTCTTTCACGTCGCAGTGCTTTCTCTTCAAGTTTCTTCTTGAGTTCTGAGAATGTTGATTCTTCGATTATTGCTGGTGCTGCTGTTGATGATGATACTGTTGTTGCTGATGTTGAAGTAGTTGGAACTTGTGTTGTTGTTAAAACTTCAGTTGATTGAGTTTCTGGCTTCAATTCAACTTCTGGAATTTCGGGTAATGCAGCATTTGGATGCTGTCGATGATGATGATGATTATGATGACGAATTTCACTCTGTGATTGCTCTTCTTGTGTAATTTTCTTTAATTTTTGACGTTTTCGTTTGAACATATCGGTGCCTAAATCAACATTGCCTGTTAATTTTAATGAATGTCGTTTACGCTGTTTTAATGATTGCTTATCTTCATTTTGTACATGTGATTGAAGTGGATGAATATCTTCTTGTGGTTTTTGATTCATGTTTTCAAGATTTTTATAAGCATTATATGGCAGATATTCAGGTAATGTTGTTGTTGTTGCTGTAGATGATGATGCGTCAATTTTTTTAATGTCATTGTTTACTTGACTCAATCTATTCATTCCACCACGCGGTTTCTTGCGGTAGGTGTTGTTGTTGCTATATTAAAGAGTAATGACATTTGATTAGATAAAAATGTAAAGAAAATCACATTTTAAGAAATGCTTTTTAAGTATACATGAGTAAAAGAGAGGGTCGTTGAAGAAAAAAATATTATTTAATTCTTGTCGTAGGTCAGCATCGATTTCATTCATTCATTTTGAAAAGTTGCTCAACGAACTCACTCGCAGCAACAAAAAAAGAAAAATATATATATATATATATATATAAAAAGCAGTATACGGGCGAGTAAGTGAGTCAGAAGACAAAAATACTAAATATTTATTTCTCTTCTCATTGAACTCACCTGCGTCTGCCATTCGTTGAGACATAGACTTCTACTTCATTTGCCACTTGATTGGGATAGGTTTCGTTCCATTTAGCATATACTTTTTGACGATTCTTCTCATTGACAAAACTCATACGATGCTGACAGATGAAATAATGTCGTTCAATGCACTCTCTTGCAGTCCATCTAATGAAAAATTTAATTTAATTTCTCTGAATAAGACTTTTTTTTATGTTGTAAAGAGCATAAAAACTAACTTGTATTCAACATTTGGATCCATTACGGTACAATGAAATTGAAGATTTGTGCTGTGATAAACAATAATTTAATAAAAGAAGAAGCTTAGCAAGAAAAAAGACCATAAAACTTACTTCTCTATAGAACTATCAAATGCCTGATATTTCATCTCACCGCCATTGTAACCCCACTTCCAAATTTTTTGTTGATAATTGTACATACCACCAATCCATTTTTCAGTATGCTTTATATCTTTGTTTTGCAAATATTTTCTCAATCTTCTGTCGGCAAATTTCAATGGTTCTGCTAATTTACTGTTACGATCTTTGCATTCAAAATGTGCATCCAACCAGCTTTCTTTTCTGTCAGATATGTAGAAACAATCGTTGCCAATTTTTTGGAATTCTGGTGGACATAGTGCATACATTCGTTTAGCTCGTGATAACTTTGGATTGTTGTTATTCCGAAAAGTGGGTTGATTGTGTGGTTGTAGGTCTGCGGGTAAGTTTTGAGCACTGACTACATAACTAAGCACTACAAATAACAGTAGTGATAGTGTCATTAGAATTTGATTGTTGTGGTTTGTCAACATTTTCTCATGTGTTTATTTTCCCTTTACTAAATATTTAATGCTTTTTCTGAAAGGAAGAAAAAAAATAAAAAAGGATAAAGAAACTGTATCAAAATACAAACATAAAAGGTTTCTCTATTAAACATTTAAGCTAAATAAAAAAAATTATGTGGAACGAAAGGGTGTTCATTGTTCTATGAAATTCGATAAGAAAAAAGGAAAGAAGTGAAGATTTAGAAAAAGAGTCCTTTATATGTGTAGTAAGTAAAACTTTCTTTGTCTTAATGAGATATAAAGTGTCTTTTAATGTTGGGAAAAGAGAGAACTTTTATTTCATAACTAAATAACTAATATCTATTATTAGTTTTCCTTTTTGGTCATCAGAGCTTTTTAAAATAATTATACAGTTCAAAAAAGTTATCATTTACTGAACAGTAATCTATTAACCTTCGTAAATTTAAATTTACACAAACAATATTTGCTTAAACTGAAACAGGTAGCAAAAAATTTAATGTGTGAGATAAAGCAGTCAAGTAAGTAACAAACATATTGTACAAATATACTTTGAATAGAGAAACTTTTACTTTTTTGAATTCTTTTAAATGGTCATGTCTAGCTAGATAGTGATATCATTTCTCTTTTTTCGCAACCAAAAAAACCTTAAGAAAGAAAATCAAAAAGAATGGTTATATATTGTGTTGTAGTTATTGTGAAGCAGATAATTAATATTAAAAGGAGCGAGATATTTAAACACCTGCTTGCATGTGTAAGCAACAATAATAAAAGTATAATAGGCATGTATGTAGGCATAATACATTGTACTGGCAAAATAAAATAAAAAGCAGGCTTTCGTGTATTATAATAGGAGGGAAATGTGAGAGCATCAGCAATATGTAAAGAGAAAGGAATATGAAGAAGAATAAAACAACATTTTTATTATAAAGCTGTGGCGCTTCGTTTGCCTATAAAGATTTCGCTTCAACGCCGAAATTTAAATATTATTTATTTCTGCTCTCTGATTTTTTTTTGCGGCCTTCATTCGCATGAATATGCAAAGCCACAAAACTTATCAAATCTAAGTTAGAACGTCGTGTTGAATTTGATAAATTGACGACTGAGGATTCTCAAATGTTATCGGAATGAGTATTGCGTCATTTTTCATTAAACAAATAAAAATAGACTGGAAATTGAGAATTAGAAAAGCGTAATTAACTGTCGTAAATTTGACAATTACATAAACAGATGTGCAATCAAAAGTGTCATAGAAGCTAAAAATGTCAGAATATGTCATAATTTTAATTGTTCACTTAAAGCTCATATTATGACTCTTTGTCTGGGATGACAAATAAACAGTAAAATGCAATTAAACTAGCTAGGCTTTATAGATGTCATAATATTATAGAGAAAGAATAATTATTAGGATGATGATGATTGCATTGTGCACTAACTAGAACTTTTCATGAATTTCAAATGTTAAATTTTCTTCCTTTATTTCAATCATATCGTTTCACATAAAATTATTTTTACTTCCTCCAATTTTCTTAATTAAAAATGAAAAACATCAAAAAAGAAGAAAGGGAAATAAAGTAGCTGAGTAAAGCAACATAAAAACAAAATTTTTAAATTGAAATCAGTTTTGATTATGTCAGCAATTTATCAAAGAAGAGAGAAACTCTTTTGAGAACACAAAAATCAGCAAGTAAAGGCATAAAAAAAAGAAGAAAAAGTTGTCATGCTCGACTCATTGATAAATAAAATGAAATAATTCAAAAATTTTTTTTTCATTTAATGACTCGCTTTTTATGTGCACAAAACTTCTGAATGATGAATTAAAAAATTTAAATTTTCTTATTTCTTTAATAAAATAAAATTTTGTGTGCTGGATTAAAACAAATGTATCTACACAATGTTCGCACCAAAATTATTAAATTTTCGTATAATCTCCACCTTTTTTAGCAATATTCACTAAGTAAATCAACAACGATGCGCTCACTGTTTAAACACACCAAAAAGTCCGTAACTCTTTTCTTTTTTGGCGTTTATAAAATAAGCAAACACCGCACGAATAAAAAAAAGTTCGCTGTGCAAATTAATCATTTGTTTGCGGAACAATTTACTTCAAACTTATCAACACGAGTTGCTTGCACGTCTTAGAATTATTTTCTTATCAAAAAATACATTCTTCGAGCCTAAAATACTTTTAATCCCGTTAATGTGTTTTCTTCTTTTATGTATTATTCTTAAAATATGAAAAAACTGCTGTAAGGAACGTACTTTTTATGTTATTCAGTGCAGATTTTTTTTTTATTTTATAGCACCCCGCGCTCGTCGATGTGAAGTGTCGAAAAGAATTTTTGCGACTGAGGCACTCTGCGAGAAAATCTCATGTGGTGTGTGCAAACATAAAAAGATTCAACAGCGGCGAAATGACGAAGGAAGTGGAATGAAACGAAAAGCGAAATTTAAACATGCATGTGAATGCTTTCGGTTGCGACGTGAGATCATAAGCAAATTGTTGAGTTTTCTTGCTTCGATATATACATGATAAGAAAGTTTCGTTCTTTCTCTTTTATTTTATTATTTTTTTGTGCCATTCATATCAAAAGCAAGCGTAAAAAAGTTGCAGGAAAAAGAAGAATAATAATGCTTGTGGGGAAGAGATTTATGCACACAAAAAAGTTATTTTTGTGAATGGATTTTTTTCATTTTTCATCATTCGCTTCTAAAGTGGAAATTTCACTATGGTCAAAAAATTTCATCAATCTAGTTGAAAAATTATTTTTAGTCACGAATTGGTTAAAGAATCACACTTTTTGATAGGGAATTTTAAATTTATTTACCTACCCTAATGACAAACAAAAAGTCTAAATTGCAAATACATAATAAAATCTGTCAATTTATTTTTCCTAAAATTGCACAAACGTGATGCATTGCACTCAAATTATATTTTCATGCTATTCGATTTATAAATAATATTTTTGAAAAGAAATAAGCACACACACACACATATTTTTAAAAAAATATTATATCTAATGCACTCATTCATTCCTATTTTCATGCTTTCTCTGCTGTCTCTTATAGTTTTATTTGTATGCGCACATGATTCTGCTATGCTTCATGAATCTATTATTGAAAACCGATTCGCTTTCGAGAAACAAAAAAAAGTTAAGTAGGGAAGGATGTTTGCTATGCGAATAGTCAATTTAGTTGAACCTTTATAATACATACTTATATAGTGTGTATATAGTGCACATGTTGAATGCTCAAACATTATTAAATTTTAAGCTGGATTTATTGTTATTTGTGAAATAAAGGTCCTTTCTATCAATTATTATTGAGACTGCTATCGTCAATTGTATTTCCTTGAATTTAAACAAAAAACAGCAAATTGCTAACATGTTCAATGTTTTGATGTTTATTTGGGTCATGTTTCAATCTGGGTAGGATAGATATTTGCTAACTTTCACTGTCCTACCTAATAATAAATGCATTTTAAATGCAGAAATAGAGAGGAAAAATCAATTTTATTTATTCGTTAGCACACGGTGATGTATATCATTTAAAAAAAGTATCAATTAAGTGTTTGACAAATTGAAAATTGCAACAATCAATCTAACCTATGTATACTCTCTCATGCGCGTCGCAAATAAATCAATAATCATAAACATAGTAAAAAGAAGAGAAAGAAAAGAATTGGAAAGTCAATTGAAATCAATCAGCAATCAGAATTGTGTATTGAATGATTAATTCTTGTATATGAGATTCGCAGACAGTTCGATATGTGTATATGTATATATTTATAGTCTCATCAACATTAGATAAAGAATAAATTTAGATTTAGATCTAAATAAATGTAGACAAACACATAAGTACACAACAGACAGAATGGTAAAAATAAATGACATTTTCACACGCAAATTTCATGTTCCAAAGAATTTTTTTTCCTTCTTCCTACGCTTCTCTTTTTTTTGCTTAATTACAAGTCTCTCTCTTATTTTTATTGCAGTGTACAAATAAAAAAAAGAAACAGTGAGGAGCATAAATTAATGCTTTATTGCCGCATGGCATTGAACAATGATGTCTGTGATGTGTGTAAATACACATCGCTTTTTCGTGGGTGGCACTGAATTACAATAAATATTGCTGCTGATGCGTCATGAATAGCAATCGATTTCACGTGAAAATGGTTTTTAGTAATGAAGCAAATCACTAAAAAAGCGCGCACCGCATGTATTATTTTTTTTTAAATAGTCGAAGAAGATGAAATTGTTTTTTAGGGAGTAGGGCGAGGAGAGAAATATTACTTGATATTTGGCAATGGAGCATCAAATGACTCAATCCATCATCGATAAGGTCAAAGATGATATGTACACAGCTTGAATTATTTTGTTGTTAAAAATATTGTCAAAAAAATTCAGATAAACTGACTAAAAAGCATAATCATGTGTGGCATGCGAATAATTCGATATCTATATTTAATAAGCACATAAGAATCTTAATTTTATGGCACTCTCTTTCGCTTTTTTATTCAAAGTATTTTTGATTGGCCGAACTGGTTTTTAATGCAAGGTTAAGATAAATGAATGGTAGAAGAGAAAAGAAACTTAAAAAAAATAACATTAATAACCGGGTCGAGACGTTCTTTATGATGATGACAGAAAATACATATCATATCGTATTGGTATAATAAAGCAGAATTTATGCTAATTCGTATGGCTTCTCGCACACATTGTTGTTTTGTTTGTGCGAAAATTAAATACCAATTCTTTAGCCGAAGAATAAGTAAAAAATATAGAAGAGAGTTTTTTTGAAATCATTTTTCAGTATTAAATTTCTAATATGCGAGCAAATTTCTTTCTTTTCTTGAATTGTGATTTTTCTTATTCTGTCACGTTTAATTATGTCAATGTTAATGAACTTTTGATGTCAAAGCGCCTCTTTTTGTCAATTTTATCGATTTTCTAAATGCATTCATATCTCCGATAAAAATACCAGTTTGCTTTTTTTACTGTTGAATTTGTCACTCTTCAAAATTCATAGCATTTTAGCAATTTAAATAATCAAATACAAATAGGAGGAAAGAAAGAATAAGAATTTTCTGTAAATTTGAATTTCTTACAGTAAAAAAAGAAGCAAACTGCTTTTATATGTCAAATCGATCGATATTTTCGTGCTCAATTTTGAAGTTTCGGTCTTTACTGCCTTCACAATGATATCGTTGAATGAAAATTTTTTTTCTCTCTCTTTTTCGACAGAAGAAAATTGATTTTTTTATTATTTCATCTGTAAGAGCGATAGGAAACTAAAATTTATGCAATTTCCTACCTCTCTAGTAATGTGTGAGCCCACATTTTTTATATATTATTCTTTGTAGATTTATATCAAATACACACTATAGAGATCTATTTCCTTTTTTATGTGCATGACATAAAAATTATACTCATATCTCTTGGTATGTCTATATATTTTTTGTGGGCAATTGAGTAATGTCAAAGCTGCTTAGTTGTTTATTGAATGTAGTTTATGCCAATAGAAACCTCACCTAAATATACGTCTAGCTGATGTCCGTACGATTTATGAAAGGATGTTAATAGGAAATGAGATGACAATTCTTTCTTTAAATTTAGAAATGATGCTTCTTTCACAACAAGCAGTCATATCATGCAAATATATGTATAAATACAACACTCTCGTATTTAGTCATCACTTGCAAACTAAATTTGCATTTCTGCTACACAAACTTGGCAACGAGGAGAGGAAGAAAACACAGAATTGAAGAATTGCACAATAAAAATTTATTAAAAAGTGCCAGTGATGATTAAACAAATGGCATGTGGCAATTTTTTTCAAATTATGCATCACATATGTGCATGCGTCTAAATGTCTTCATTTTCATCAATAAACTCTCACTAAATGATTGAAATACTTGCATTTGTCATTCACAAACTGTATATCATAGATAGACAAAATAATCATAATCGAATGAGTAAGCTGTTGTTGTTCAAATACTTCAGTAATATCAAGATAAAAAAAATTGTGTTATGAGTTGTGCCAAAGTATTTAGTCAGTAAGAGAAACAAAATGTTTATATAAACGAAATGATGAATCCAATGACATTGTGATAAAGTAAATGTAGGTTTCGTACTTACTCAATTTGTGCAAAAAATAACGAGTAAAAAGAAACGGCGATAAAAAAAATAAAGAGAGGGAAATTTGATACGAAACAGTAAGTAATATGAGAAGTTGATTGTTTGTCGTTGAGGAACGATAAGAGCAATGATTAGATTTTTTTATCGATTACAATGCACAACTTGCTCTCTTGCTGTCTTTTTCTCTCACCGCATATAAGCACATTCATTCACTCGCTTGTCAACATGCTGTCGTTTTTTCAATATTATACGAGTGTAGGCTGTACTAGTATGAAACTGTCTATTATCAATTCGCTTCTTTGCAATGTATAAGTAAATAGAGAAACACTGGATGAAGTGAAAGGAATAAAATGACAAGAGTCATGATATATATTTATTATGACGAGTTTTTTATTCATAGGAAAATATTTTTATTTTTTGATGAGATTGATGCTTGCTGCTGTTTCGTCCCAAAAGTGTAGATGAAGTTGTGATTTTAGACGTCTTATTGAGGTATGTTATGAGATCTTTTTGGTTATTTCATGCGTAGGTTCTCCTAAGAATTTATCAAAGAACGAAAATTCTCATCAATATGTCAAATTTTATCAAAACATTTTTATTCGCTCTATGAGAAATTCAAGTTTAAAAAACAAAAATAAAGTCGTAAGAAATTCGATTCTAAAATCTCTTCGTTTTGTTAAAATCTATAAAAATCTTGAGAAAAACAATTTCATTTACTCACACGACAATAATAATAAATATGCGCTGAAAAGTTTAAAATAAATTTAAACAAAATTGTAGAGAAAGGAAAATGTAACGCCTTCATGAGATTGCAAATAAGTGCAATTGATTTGAAGAAAAGAAAAGAATAAGAGAGACACTCGAATGTAAATTTAAACAGAACGTGTTTGTCATTGCATTTAAATAGATGAAAATGAAGAAGATGAGAGAAATAAATTTGTTGAGTTAATGTTTTTATAGTCTCATGTGAATAAAGTGACAAAGAAGTCGAGAATTTGATTTTCTTCACAACCTTGTCACTTACTAGAATGCTCATAATAAAAATTGTCTTGTGGGTGGCTTCTTTTTTTGCAAAACGTGATTTTGATGAAATATAAAATTTATTATGATCTTTAATCGACACCTCTCTCTCTCTCTTTCTGTCTCGATCATAATTTAATTTTTCGCATGATTTTTTAATTTTCTTAGATTGCTTCCCTTCTTCTTCGGTATCTGCGGTAATTTGTGAACATGACACGTAAACAAAATAAATTTGAATCTGCTCTGCCATCACATTTCGCATAAATATTTATTTAACATCACCGCACACGGCATACGGTAGCTTAAAAATCTCTTTTTTATTCATCATGCTCATTTCCATCTTCAACATTGGCTGCCAACCAAGATGAGAATTTTCCTTCAAACAAAAAATTATCAAAAAATTATAGAATGTGCTAGCGGTCGATACAAATGGCAGAGAATTAATTAAAATTAAATGAATTTTAATAAAATGACATAAACTCTAGCATTATCATCATCATCGTTTCAGTCAATTTAAATTTTTGCCCTTTCAATAATTAAAATTGTATACAGTGTCGTGTTGTAGTAGAATCTAAATTGACGGTGATGAGATATAAATTATTAAATGTTATCACCATATCATATTACATATTCATGTCTTGTATACACATACACACATTTTTAGCCATTCAATAACTTTGAAGAATATTTTTTATTTATTTTCATTAGTTTATGATATTTTCAATATTCAAAGGTATTTCATTTTTTTCCTTCATACCTTGCGATTTTACCATTGTGTATGCTTCACATTTTTTTAATTCAAGAGAAAGAGGACATGAGAGACTAGGGGCATATTCACAATAGTACCATTCACACACATTAACAATAGTTCATATCTATTCAAATGTGTTATTATTTTTAGTTCAGACTAAGGAAATTTTAGTTTTATCGAGGGATCGTATTTGAGAAAAATTAAAATTACCTATTCTTACTTTTAATTCAATAGGATTCTTAAGCTTTTTACTTGAAATTTTAAATTAAAGAGGATATTCACTTTGCCATTTGGCAAAAAGCAAAAATGTTGCAAGTGACATATCACATATGTGATGTAAATCAACAAAAGTTGAATCAATATGTTTTGCCCTAAACCTTTGTTAATGTTGGATTAAAAGTAGCAAAATTTTACAGAACAAAAATTACAAAACGATTTTCTAAACACTTAAGACCAAACAAAGTCATATTTTTAGCTTTGATTGAAAATTTGAATATTTTGCTGCAAAAAAATTGTCACAAAACTACATTCGTCATTATTGAAAATGACTAAATTTTTGAGTTTCGCTTGCCTCACTTAATATTCTTTTTTATTTGACTTAGAAATAATTTTTTTATGGAATTATACAGATTAAAAATTGACTAACATCATCATTATATTATATTTTTAAAAGAAATGAGGACGATTTTTTAGAATTGACTAACAATGTCCATAACATGTAAATTTGATGAGGACGAACATGAAAATTTGTCTCATTCAAAATTTAAAACTTTTAGGCATATAGCTTATATATGTAGATATATGGAAGGGCATGCTTTGGTGGCAGGTAACATAAAATCCCATAAAATAAAAAATTTCCATTTTCTTACTTTTCACCTACCACCCTCTCTCTCCTTTAAATACTTTTTCATTCTCGCATACACACACACATACCTTTGTTTTCATGTACATATTTTTGTTTATATTATATGGTGTGTTATACATTATGCAAGGAAACGTACACTGAAGTCTTAAATTTTCTTGTTTCTGATGCTACTGCTGTTCTTGTACCTCAAACTATATACTTTTATTTTTTCATTTCCCACTTCTGTTTTTCTAAATGATACTCACGAGAAAGTAAGAGAGCAAGCGAGAGAGGCAAGAATTATTTCACTTGAGATGATGTTTGAATGTTTTATGCTCGAAAGGAATCTGTTCTTGCATTATACTGACGATATCATATTGTGAACAAGTGTACATACAAAAATATATATATTTATATGTATAAGATGATAAAAGCAAAAGGAGGACGTAAGAAATGAGATATTTTTATGTCACTTCGCGAAACAAAACTTTAGTGCTTAAGTGTGCTCGCCGTGATCCCGAGTGCACTTTTACCGCTTTAACTCAAATCTTTGCAAAGAACTGAGTGAAATAAATAAAAACACAAAAGGAGAAAATGAGAATAAGATTTTATTTGTGTTCATAAAAAATTGAAAGATTCTCTCTTTTAGTTTCTTCTGCTTATCTGCTTAAATCTTTTATTTACAAAAACAAGAATGAAAAAATATAAAAACCTCAAATTGTAGTTTTTTTATCACTCCTATAAATCACTTCACAATTTTTTTTTCTCTCAACACAGGTTTTTAGGAAATTTGCAAAATGAAGATCACTTTAAAGAATTAAAACAACTTCTTTCTTCACTTCCTTTTAAAATTGTTTAATCACGCACGAATATTTGTGTAAATTTTTTTTCGTGAGATGTTCACTGTTTGGAGAGAAATTTGCAACTGAATCAAAAGGAATATGTGCGATGTGTGTTTATTATGTATTTGCTGCTACTGCTACTACCAACGATATGGAATGGCATGTAAAATGAAACAAAAGCCGGCTAGTAAAAAGAAGAAAGAATAGCATGAAAAATGAATCATTGTTTTAAGTTTTGTGGCTTTGTGTGTTGAATGCTTTTGAAAATGCGGGGGAATTGATGACATCATTTTGAAATGCAAATTAGGACAATAACAATCATTTATAATCTTGACTTAATGAATATTTTTATAATTTTATTTAAATAAGAAGCAGTAAAAAGAATAAATGTGTCGTCATAGAGTGGTGACAAACTTCAGTTTAACTAAATTGTGCTTTCTGTGAAACGATGATTATCTTTGCGTAAAATTGCTTGACAATGACTAATGCTGTAACTCTTTTTTTGATAGATATATGCGCGCTTTTTAAGATTCACAGAACGTTTTTGGAATTCCTTGAATTTTCATACTACCTAATAAAATTTTATGATCCTCTTTTTTTTTAAAAAAATAAAATTCTAAAATTTGCCTAGAAATCACATTTTTAGTCATTGGTCATGAAAAGATAAAAATAGCAGTATTCATAAAATGTTTTAAGTTTTTTTTTTATTGCGGGACTAATTGTAAGTAAATAAAGAAAACGTAATAAAATAAATCACGAGAAGGACAGTATTTAGTAGAAAAGTATTAATCATTATTCTGAATTTCCAGTGTAAATGATTTCATGAATGAGCTGGATTAAGTGACTTCTTATTTAAACAACTTATCGTTTAGTCAAATATTAATTTATTGAATCATACACTGATAAAAAAATTTAAAAAAAGTTTGTTAAATTTTTTTTAAACTTGAAAGAAATTTTGAATTGAAATTCAATGTGAAACTTTAGAATTCTTCTAAGTTTTTTGTTTATTTTGCGACTCATAATAAAATCACATAAAGAAATTACTTCAAGCAACTCAAATATTCTTGTAAAAATTCAAAATGAATTTTAAAAAATTTTGTTAAATTTTAAAAAAAATTTTTAAACCTCAAAAAAAAAGTTTTAAAAACTATTTTTTAAAATTTAATAAATTTTTTTAGGATTTAAATCAAGCAAGATTTTTTTAGAATTTCTTAACAAATTTAACAAAATTTTTTTATGAGTATAGTTTCATATATGATTGCCTCTGCCACGATAAGATTTTACAAATTTTAGTTTAAACATTCCAAAAATATCAAGTTTTTAATGTAATTGTTTAATAATAAGTCAAATTGCTAATTATGTACTTGAATTCAAGGAAATTTTAAGCTCGATTGAATGCATTTCAAACAACGTTACAAAATGTTTGACATCTTATTTAATTTATTTTTTTCAACTGAGCATGTCATTTTCAAATTTCAGTTGTGATATGTTTCTCAGTTATGTCAATAATTAGTTAATTCAATAATATTACAAACGAAAAAAAATAATGATGTTCAAATTAAGTTTATTTCATCATGTCAAAATAGTATTAAATATTCAAATCAAAAAAGTTCATACACAGATTCAGAAATATATTTTTGGTTATCACACTTGATAGTGAAGAGACTTGATGCTAATTTTAGCATTTTCAAATAAACAAATGATAATGATGGCAAAATAACTCGAAGTGATCATAAATGACATGAGCATTAATTATAGCTGTTTCTGAATTAAATTAATATAAAAGCTTTTGTTTTTCGCTTGCTCTCGCGCCATGTGCACGAATGATTTATGACAGCATTTACTTACTTATGCTCATACATACCATTTATAGAAAGTGGGTGTTGTATATTAACATTGTCATAATTGTTTCTGTAATCACCTTCCGTTAATGTTATTATAATAAACATAATTAATTTATTCAATCTAAGAAAAGCGTTCATTACTATTTATGATTTCTATACTGAAACTTCTTCTTTTTCTTCCTGCTATTTTTTGTTTACAACTGCATGAGTGGAAAGCAAAATTGACAAATTTAATGAAAATGTTTAACGCTTTCAGCAAAATAAAATTTTAATACATAGACTGATATGTATACAGAGTTTTCAAGTTGTTTTGTTTTATCAGTTTCATTTTGATGAAGCACTTTAAAGTTTAAAAGAACTCATTTCGACAATTTGCATGCTTACAAAATAAATCAAAATTTGTTCATTAAAAACATTGAAGCCATAAAGCTGAAAAAAGTCATTAGTGAAATGCAATTTTTTAAGACTTTTAAGTGGTTTTTGTTGAATAATTTAAAAATTTTGTTCCTTGCCTAAATATGAGATTGGAATGCAATGAAAAGTCAGCTTTGTGTAGAAATTTATCATATTATGAGCATTTGACATTTGCAAAACTCACCGAAACATCAATTTACTTAACTTTTTTATATTTGCTTATTTTCCTTCATTTTCTTTACTTCTACCGCAAAAAAAATTCATACAGTAATAAAGATTATGAAAGTGAAGGTGATAAAGCATCTTCTTTGACTGTTCGTTCTCCCATGTGCATCAATATTTATTTCTTATTTTTTAGGTCTCTCAAACTGTATCATTAATACTTTATTTCATTCCACAAATGCTCTTTTGATGTTAAACCGAAGATGAGAAAACGAGCAAACTGGAATAAGGAGAGAAAGAGCTCAATAAATTATAGAATCGATAAAAATTTTTTTACTGTAGATGCATGCAACAAAACACACAATGGTAAGAACATAAAGAAATGAATTTTCGATGAAGTGGATTGAAATGAATGATGAATTATGGATCTATAAATTTCATAGATGCTGCTGTTAACTCCTCTTTCATGCTTTCTGACAAATATTGATGATTACTTTATATCAATTGCATAATTATTATACGCCTTCTTACAATCCCTTTTCTAGGGATTCAAAAGTAGAACAGGTAAATAAAGAGTAATAATAATAACATGAAGATCTTTCGATTTAAGGTCAATCAACAGGAGTGTTTTCACATTCACTTTTCATCAAATAATAAAATGACTAACCAACAAAACATTTTTCACATTTCGACATGCATAACCTACATATTTCATAGATCTCTCATAACCGACATAATGGCTTTGGCTTGAGGGAAGAAAGAATTCACAAGAAATTAGTTTACTAAGGAGAAATGTTTGCGAGTCTAGCAATAAATTAGTAAAGAAAAACTAAGTAGTTAACACACTGAAAGAAATCAGGGTTGGAACTATCTTATTTT
>CM031380.1:28808370-28871282 GCA_018290095.1 Polypedilum vanderplanki | reverse complement strand
GAGTTTAAGAATGACTTTCTAATTTAAAACCAAATTCTGTATCGTCTTTGAATCAATCGTATAATTACTGAAATCATTTACACTGCAATAAAACCATGTACAATACCCCGTTGTTGCAGACGTTCGTAGCTTATAATGACCGCATTTTTGATGCCTAGTATCAGATGTTCTTTCGAACAAATTACAAAGTAATATTAGATGCAGCTTGTCTTAAGAACATGATTCATGCGCCGATAAAGCTATATTGCTAATAACATTAATTTCAAATGTATGGAACATCTCATTGTGAGACTTGTCGAGAATGAAATAATTGAAATTAAGTTGTCCTTGAGGACGAATAGCACTTGTCCCATATTTAGGAATTAGCAGCTATTTTGTTTTGTTACAATTTTAGATAGAACTTATATTTTATGAAAAACTTCGTAAGTAATGTAATTGCTGCTAATAATCTTGATCTATTGAAATTCTTGAAATCGTCTTTATAATAAATTTTGTTGATTTGAAAATAACGATCAAATTCAAAATACGCGAAGTTGGCTATGCGCAGCTGAAAAATTTTTTTGATCGCAGTCAACTTCGCGAAAAAAATTTGTACAAATTTTCAATATGGAAAATTAATTCATAATTTCCCAAGTTATATGACTAGTGACAGAAATATAAATAAGCGTCGCCGCACTAACTTTTTAGTACAAATCAAACACAACAAACCGTAAGTCGCTAGCTATCATAGTTTTCGAGATCTCAGAGGGACAGCCAGCCAGCCAAAGTGAATGTATAAGCTGCATTGTTGTTCCAAAAATGCGCTAAAAAATTTAAAAAAAGTTTGTTAAATTTTTTTTAAACTTGAAAGAAATTTTGAATTGAAATTCAATGTGAAACTTTAGAATTCCTCTAAGTTTTTTGTTTATTTTGCGACTCATAATAAAATCACATAAAGAAATTACTTCAAGCAACTTAAATTTTCTTGTGAAAATTTAAAATGAATTTTAAAAAATTTGTTAAAATTTAAAAAAAAATTTTAAACCTCAAAAAAAAGTTTTAAAAACTATTTTTTAAAATTTAATAAAATTTTTTAGGATTTAAATCAAGCAAGATTTTGTTAGAATTTCTTAACAAATTTAACAAAATTTTTTTATGAGTATAGTTTCATATATGATTGCCTTTGCCACGATAAGATTTTACAAATTTTAGTTTAAACATTCCAAAAATATCAAGTTTTTAATGTAATTGTTTAATAATAAGTCAAAATTGCTAATTATGTACTTGAATTCAAGGAAATTTTAAGCTCAATTGAATGCATTTCAAACAACGTTACAAAATGTTTGACATCTTATTTAATTTTTTTCAACTGAGCATGTCATTTTCAAATTTCAGTTGTGATATGTTTCTCAGTTATGTCAATAATTAGTTCGATTCAATAATATTACAAACGAAAAAAAATAATGATGTTCAAATTAAGTTATTTCATCATGTCAAAAATGTATTAAATATTCAAATCAAAAAAGTTCATACACAGATTCAGAAATATATTTTTGGTTATCACACTTGATAGTGAAGAGCTTGATGCTAATTTTAGCATTTTTAAATAAACAAATGATAATGATGGCAAAATAACTCGAAGTGATCATAAATGACATGAGCATTAATTATAGCTGTTTCTGAATTAAATTAATATAAAAGCTTTTGTTTTTCGCTTGCTCTCGCGCCATGTGCACGAATGATTTATGACAGCATTTACTTACTTATGCTCATACATACCATTTATAGAAAGTGGGTGTTGTATATTAACATTGTCATAATTGTTTCTGTAATCACCTTCCGTTAATGTTATTATAATAAACATAATTAATTTATTCAATCTAAGAAAAGCGTTCATTACTATTTATGATTTCTATACTGAAACTTCTTCTTTTTCTTCCTGCTATTTTTGTTTACAACTGCATGAGTGACAAAGCAAAATTGACAAATTTTCATGAAAATGTTTAACGCTTTCAGCAAAATAAAATTTTAATACATAGACTGATATGTATACAGAGTTTTCAAGTTGTTTGTTTTATCAGTTTCATTTTTGATGAAGCACTTTAAAGTTTAAAGAACTCATTTCGACAATTTGCATGCTTACAAAATAAATCAAAATTTGTTCATTAAAAACATTGAAGCCATAAAGCTTGAAAAAGTCATTAGTGAAATGCAATTTTTTAAGACTTTTAAGTGGTTTTTGTTGAATAATTTAAAAATTTTCTGTCCTTGCCTCAAATATGAGATTGGAATGCAATGAAAAGTCAGCTTTGTGTAGAAATTTATCATATTATGAGCATTTGACATTTGCAAAACTCACCGAAACCATCAATTTACTTAACCTTTTTATATTTGCTTATTTTCCTTCATTTTCTTTACTTCTACCGCAAAAAAAATTCATACAGTAATAAAGATTATGAAAGTGAAGGTGATAAAGCATCTTCTTTGACTGTTCGTTCTCCCATGTGCATTAATATTTCATTTCTTATTTTTTAGGTCTCTCAAACTGTATCATTATACTTTATTTCATTCCACAAATGCTCTTTTGATTGTTAAACCGAAGATGAGAAAACGAGCAAACTGGAATAAGGAGAGAGAAGAGCTCAATAAATTATAAAATCGATAAAAATTTTTTTACTGTAGATGCATGCAACAAAACACACAATGGTAAGAACATAAAGAAATGAATTTTCGTAGAAGTGGATTGAAATGAATGATGAATTTTCTATTTCGATCATAAATTTCATAGATGCTGCTGTTTACTCCTCTTTCATGCTTTCTGACAAATATTGATGTCATTACATTTATATCAATTGCATAAATTTATTTACGCCTTCTTACAATCCCTTTTCTAGGGATTCAAAAGTAGAACAGGTAAATAAAGAAGTAATAATAATAACATGAAGATCTTTCGATTTAAGGTCAATCAACAGGAGTGTTTTCACATTCACTTTTCATCAAATAATAAAATGACCTAACCAACAAAACATTTTTCACATTTCGACATGCATAACCTACATATTTCATAGATCTCTCATAACCGACATAATGGCTTTGGCTTGAGGGAAGAAAGAATTCACAAGAAATTAGTTTACTAAGGAGAAATGCTTGCGAGTCTAGCAATAAATTAGTAAAAGAAAAACTAAGTAGTTTACACACTGAAAGAAATCAGGGTTGGTACTATCTCTATCTATAGAGAGCTAATTATGAAAGTGGCAAATGAAGAACATTAAAATCGATAACCGCAACTAATAAATAAATGTCGAACAATAGAGTTGACTAGAAAAAGGTGTGTATCACATTTTCTTAGTTATTTTGTCGATCTATTTATCTTTTTTTATTTTCGCAAACATCAAAAAGCTCTAATAAGAATGTCTACGCGTATATAATTTGAAAAGAAAAAAAGTAATAAATACTGATAATGAAATGAAGAATCATTATATCATAATTATATCATCAAGGCATTCTAACTTTGAAAAGGAATTTTTATATATAAAATTTGTTTGATAAATAAAATTTTAATAGCTCAAAAAGTTTCTATATATAACAAATTTTACAATCAGTATCACTATCATAGACCCTTTTTGCTTTGTTTTCTGTTATGAATCGTTTTGAGAATGGAATTTTTGGTTTATAGTTTATCATGAAAATAAAGCCATTGAAATACCTACCTCAAGGCATATTGTCATATTTCAACTATCATAATGAAAAAAAATTATGATTTCACTTTGTGCCTGTTGTTTTACTGAAACATCCTTTTATGGAAACAGAGCATACAGTTTAACATTCACAGACCACATTTGTCAATTAACACAGTAATTTGTTTAAATATTAACTACATACTGCTGCTGTTGCAATAATTGATTTTCACGATTTTTATGTAAACACACATTGTACACTTTTCAATGCATAAAAGTGATAATGAAAATGAACAAGACCGCCAATATGCATTTTCCTTTCAGCACTCTTTGTGTATATACATTTAATTCAGAGAGAGAGGCCTTTTATCTTTACCGATTAGCGAGTTATTCGCAAATGAACATGCATCAGTGACAATTTTGACCTACATTTAATAATTCTAGATGTTAATAGGTTTTTGCATATTTTCAACTGTTTTTATCTCTCTATAAATAGTTTTATTTAAATGCAATCAGCATTAATTATTAAGTGCCATATGAAACACCACACAATTTTAATAATTTTTGTTATCAATGTTTAATTTGCTCCGACCAAAAGCACATTATTTACTTCGATAGTCATAAAAATAAAATAAATTATTAAACCAATGCAATCATTGAGTAAGAGATATTTTTTATGATATCATATTTTAAAATTTGCTTTTATCGAGTTGAATTGTTTTACAAATCACATTTCGAATGTAAAATATTATGTGACATGCGGTATGCTATTAAAACAATGTTTTGCATGCATGCGAACAATGTTGAATGTTTTACGATTGTGAACTGAAGATAAAATTTTTTTTCTTTTTTCTCTCATATAGTCTTTTACCTAAATTGTTTCTGAAAAGAAAAGTTGAATGGAGTTATCTGAAATTTTTAATAAGTGAAAAAAATTAGTGTTTCAAAGAGTTAAGTTAGTTTTTTAATAAAAAGTAACTATAAATTTTATAAAAATTTTGCACTGTTGTTTACATGAACGAGAGGAAATTTTCCATTGTCATATAAAATTTTATTATTGATTGTAATTAATTGACGATAAAAATTAATTTCATTTACAAGTACTTAATTTTTATTGTAATATAAATAATGGAAATTTAATCAATATGATGATGTTGAAATTATTATAAACTCACAGCTATTTGAGATGAATACCTATTTAATAGGCTTGTGGAAAGGTGTATACTTAAATATTTAAAAATGAAAATTTAAAACTAGTAGCAGTAACTCATTTTAAAAAAAGAGGTAAGGCATTTCTTAGAATAAAAATTAAAATGATTCAATGTGTTATTTATGTGGCAAACAATTTGATATAAAATATAAGGTCATATTTTATTTAAAATATTTTATAAGAATTTTAATTTATAGTTTGTCGCATGATAGAAAAAAATAATTAAAACATTTAGTATTTCCTATATCCTTGGCCTTGAAACAAAATTATTTTTCATAAAATGAAGTTCAAATTCTTAATGATATGATAGCTTTTTAAATATTGGCTCAAGTTCATATTGGCTTCTAGTATGCTTCTATCGCCACAAAAAATTCAATTTACAATCATTGTTTTGAAGTCTTATCAGATTTTTTTGTGCATATAACCTTGATTTTTACGATTTTTTCTCCTCCCTCTCTATTAAATTATTGTTCATTACTAAGCAGCTCAACTATTATTACTTATTATTTTATGATATGATTTTTTTGTGTTAATCTGAGAGATAACATTGTTTGAGTAAGCGGTACTATTTGAAACACACAATGTCTTTTGATGTTTTTTTTCTGTGTTGCCTCAAAGAATGTATATGTACATAGCGTAAAATACCGATGAATTTATGCGGAAAAATTCACCTGCGGTGCGAGAATAAAACATCGGTTGCAATATGATTGTAATTTTCATAATGCACTTCACCTACTTAATTTTTTTCCTTTACCGCATCACTTTCAACTCTTATTTACAAAATTATCGATCAACACAGATCAAATTTCATCACTTACAATGATGATTGTGTTCTTATTTTTATTAAAAGTTACTTTTAATTTTCTTCTTGAAAAAGTTTTATTCAAATCTCTTAGCAAATTTAAAAATGATTTCAATGCTTCCGACTTCAAATTACATAGATGTGAAGAGGAAAACAGCTTGTGTATGTCATTAATATTCATTTTTTTCGATAAATTGCGCTCATAACAATATTTTTCTCTCTATTTGCAAAATTGATTTCAAATTGAGTACGTGAAATTTTTTATATTTTTGTACGTTCACGAGCACTTTCATATATTGTCATTGACGAATCATTAAAATTGTATGAACGGAAGGAATAATCCACAAAATTCAATATCATTAAAAATATTATTCCATATTGACATTAAATATTATATTTTGATATATGACGCAAGCAAAGTGCCTTAATGCACACTTTTAAAATACTTAAATTGATAATAGAACAAAATGTAACACAGTGCCTTTACAATAAAACTTTCTATTACCACTAATCTTAAAGATAAAAAGTATAAGATTTCTTAAGGATAAAGAGCAAAAAGCGAATGATGATAAAATTATGACTTGTGAAAAACAGAAATGTTTTTTATAATAATAAAATGCCCTAGATGTATCTATTTTACGAAGACACAATAGAATATTAAAAAAGCATTTTTGTCATCATCGAATGTAAGGATTGAGTCACATGTGAAAGCTCAACTAACATTTTGACCAGTCATCCAAACGACCTTTGTGCATTGCTATGTTCATATGAAATCTCACACGTTCACGTTGTGAAAATCAATATCCTCAAAGAAACAGCAACAAAAAAAGAAAAGATCTGAAAATGAAAATATAACACACAAAAGTATCCCACACAGTTTTCTCTTAGTAACAAAACCACGATACTAAATAAAAAAAATTCTAACCTTTTTTATACCACATGCATTTTTTCATAGCACATCATTCATAACAATAATATCTTTATTGTATCATTCCATTATAATTTTTATCATTTTTTAAATACACTTGAAATAAGTATAAGTAGCTGTTAAAAGGAAATTTTTCTAAACTTTTTAACCTTTCATTGATTCATTTCGGTATCTTCATCTTGACTTTTTGACTTAGGTTCTCGAGTTGCTTCTTCTTTATCTTCCGACTTTGAAGTTGTTTTCTCTTCAATCGTTTCAGATGTTTTCTCTCTTTGTGAGTCTTCTTCTGTCTCCAAAAAAGTTTCCCATTTCTTAAGTCTGTCATTTTTATCTATTTCAGACTCATCAATTCTAATAGCACGCACGAGACACAAAATAGAGAGCAAAAATATAGTAAAAATGTGGATAAAATAGATATAAATAAGTATTGTGCCAAAGGACACAATTAATTTGTTCATAAGTATTATTTTTTCATACTTACTTATATTTAGTTTTACCATCCCATGTATCGGCAGTTAGTTTCCGTTGGCCAAAAAATCGTCCATTCATTAATTTCACAACTAAATCAGCTTCTTCTGCATCAGCCATTGTTATTTGCGCGACTCCTTCTGGATGACGCTATATCAAAAGAATTATTATTAATAATTAATTATTGCATGCATAAAATAGCTTACATCATAAATGATGACTTTACGAACAACACCGCATTTACTGCACTCCTCGCGTAAATCATTCTGATAATCGATTATCAAGTGCACTTCACGATCAAACAGTTCTGGTTCGAACAAATTCTTTATGATAACAGTTCTTTCATGCTTTGCACGTTCTCCTCGCATCTTTTCCGGACGCCAATCGAAAAGTCTATGTGAATTGAAAAGAGATTATTAGATAATTATAGAACAATTCAATGTGACATACAAATTGATTCTAATCGATTAAGTGTACTCACTTTTCTTGTATTTTCTTCATTTTTTCTTTTTCACTCTTGCTCTTGCGAGGTCTAAGCGCTGGATTGTACTCGCCTCTCATTTGAAATTCAGCACGCTGCACCTTAATTTTTTTGCCGCGTACGTCATATCCATCTAATACATTGAGTGCAAGTTCAACTGATTCGACCTAGAAATATATGCACATATATTATTTGCTGATGATATATCTAGAATAAATATCGACATCTAAACGAAGAATGCATTGAATGAGGAAGACATGTGTATTTTCAAACAACGTTGTAAGTATCTCATAAAAATTCACTTTTCTGTTTCATGCGTGTGAAGATTCTTAATTAGGAAAAATTTCTCTACTGCTTAAGCAACAAGTTTAAATTCTTTCAAAAATTAAAATTATTAAAAATATTTAAATTTCTTTTAATTTTTTCTAAGCACCACTCGAGTGTAGAGAAAATTTTTATGATAATGTGTTTTTGTTTTTCAATCAGAAAAAATTTTTTCTTTAATTGGAAGAAGAGGAAATTCCATAATTCCATATGTAATTATTATTGTGTTTGTGCTTGAATTTTAAATATTTGAAGCAAAGTGAAAAAAATCACTTTAAAAATATTTTCCCAACATTTTTTCACCATCATCGTTCATTCATAAAATTTTTTTCATCATCAAATTGAATGTGTTAGAGAATATTCATGAATGTACTTTAAGAAGATTTTTTTATCACATTAATATGGCTTTGCTATAGTTGAGCAGAATTTAATACCGAAAAAAATGCCATAATTTTATTGAAGAAAGCATTTCTTTTTTTGGATAAAAGGGATGTGCTGTGTTGCAAGTAAAATTCATTCTTTGGAAATTCTATTGAATCCACCCAATTTCTCTATATAAAAGTATTTTCAACAGCTCTACCTTGCAGTGGAAAAATATCACATTTCAATGAAAAATAGGAGACGTTCTATTTTTTCCTTCTTTGAGCAACAAAAAATGGTTTGTGAAATTTGATTTTCAAGAAGATATCGAGGGAATTTTCCATAAATTAAGCTCAGCTCAACTGTCTAACGCAGAATGCTTTTCATGAATAGCTTAAAAATTTCCATTGTAATGAAGATTTTGTGAAATTGCCAATCCATTCAAAGTCAACTAATCGAATTTAATAAATGAAGTTAAGTCATAAATTGATTTTTTATTTCAATGCACTAAAACATGTGTGAGGAGCAAAGAAATATGAATAACAACGTTAATGCAGTTTAAAACAGATTAACCAAATCTACCAAAATATTTTCTCTTTTTTCTTCAAATATATACGAAAACTAACAAACGAATAATACAATCATGTAACGATAGATTGAATTCACTTCATCATGAAAGTTGTTTTTTTTTCAAAAAGGAGCGACACAACCAAATAACAATGAAATGACAACACGGAATTTTTTTATGATGCAAAATTGTAAATTGATGTAAATTGTTTAAACATTGCGCAATAGTTTTATACGAATTCCATTTTAACTGCTGTTACTGTGCTCGTGTTTCTCCACTTCATCGCTCATAAGTTCTCTCTATTTTTTTCGCGGGAAAATTTACATTTTGAAATGAATCGCATTCAGGCTTATTCATTGCCAGCAATAAAAAATAAATTTGCATTCTTCTTTGATGTAATATTATTTTTTAATTTTTCAAAAAAAATAATGATATTTATTAAAAAAGCTTCTCCATGAACAGCTTTATAACTAAAATTAATGAAAAGATGAGAAACAATTGCGAAAATAATCTGTGAGATGATAATTTATGGTAGAAATGAATTATAAATCAACCCAAAAAACTGCGAAAAGGATCGAAAGCAAACCGATGATGATATTTTATCATCCCGTTATCATGTAATCTCATAATGCCTTTTTATTAGACATTGTGTTTCTTTATGCAATAAGCCCTTTTTTAATACTTCTTCTTTGCTTTCAATGTATTATACTAGGTAGGCTCAATGACGAGGTAAAGAGTAAGAATACGAGGAGAGAAAATCGTTCTTAAATGATTTATTTATATTATAACAATTCCAAGCAGAGATTCATGTGTATTCCTTTCTCTTTCCTTCTTCATTCACTCGTTGTAAAAATGCTTATATGTATTACATTGATAATCTCTGATGATTGTTAAACATGAAGTTGTTATCGATATAATTTTCATGAACATTCATTTATTTATAAGTAACAAGAAAAGCAACAAATTTTACAAGTTGAATGATCTGAATTTATATGTTGTACACTCCCAAACAATAACAGTAATAGCAACAACATTTAAGCTCTTTGATTTATCGATTTCCAAGGATGCAATTAGGCCTTTTTCTCTTAAGTAAGTAATCAATGCTTCCGTCAACTTAATAGTATTGTATCAATCAACACAATGTTCAATTTAATCTTTTTCTTCTTTTGGTAATAAAATCTACAATGATGTGCAATAAAAAATGGAATAACTGCACAATATGTTGACATAATTTTTTTGCAATCGCATTTAAATCAACTCATTAAACATATTGATTTATGCTTATCGACGAAACGTTTAATTTTATTTGTAGTTGCATTTTGTTCATATGTTGAAACACTAACTACTTGACTCACCAGCAGCAAAATAGTTTTATATTTATGTGACAATTATATGTATAAAAGAAGAGAAGTAAAACATACAACATAATAACAATAAGAAAAAGTATAACATGTGATTGAGTGGCATGTTCTATTCGCTTGTAATGTTTTCAAGCACCACATGCAGTCAATGTTTTTCACAATTCTCTGAAGTTTCTAGCTTTGAATGTTTTATTTTGCGTGTATCATCACAGCAGAAAGAGAAAGAGAGAGAGAGAGAAGAAAGAAAAGCAAGTTGTTGACTGTGCTTTATGAGAAAAAGATAAATTTCAGTGTAATCTCTGTGACGATGAAACGAAACTCTAACATAGAGTTCAGTTGTCGTGAAACATTCAAACTGGTCGCACGGAAAAGTAAGAAAACTCTCGGGATTAAATTGTTAAAAAAAATTTTCTGATGGTGTACAGATTTTGAAATATAGAATCTCAGTTGATGAAAAAAATATAAAACCAAAATTCCCACTACTGCTAAAAAATAAGAAACCGAAAAAGTTTTTTTTTTCTCGTTCTTTCTTTTTACAACTTAATTACATTCGTTAAGTAAATTCGTGATAAAGAGTTGCTTAAAAACTTCCTCTTATTCTCATTAAAGAAGATTTGAACAAGAAAAATTAATTTCAAAAGCACTAAGAAGCTAAAAGCTGAGATTTGTGTAAACCAAGTGGTACATAGTACTTTTACCTCATGTGAATTAAAATATATATTTCTTCTACATCTTTCAAAAGTTTATCATCAGTTTTTCTTATTTAACATTTTCCAACTCTTTCAATTAACTGCCTAGTGAAAAGACAAATATGAGAGTAAACATAGAATGGCAGGAATGAGTGTGTATGTGTGTACATAGTTCATTAATTTATTTCATTTAGATATATGGTTTTTGGTTCTTTCTCTTAGTTTTTCTATTGAATTAGGTGTATGTAGAAATCTTTTTTGCGGTGAAGTGGTTTGTCAATAAATTTAATGTATGTAACTTTTTGCTTTCAATGAATTTCATGTGAAGAAAAATTTTACTTTGATTTAAAATTGAATTTTTAACAGGAAAATCTAAATTTAAACATTTATCCAACTTTTTGTTATTTAAAAATTTGCACTACCTAATACATATGAGTAAATTTAGATTTTTTTACGCAATAAAATAATAAGAATGCAAAAGTATTTTCGCGCATCATGAGCTCGAGAGCAATGTCAAACAACGCGAATCATAGAGGCTGGTGAATAAATAAAATAGAATCAAAATAGAATGAATAATAAAAAGAAATTGACTTTGCACAAGAAAGTCACAATGTCTGTGCAAAAAGAAAATAAGAATGTCTCTAATCAAATAAGGCACTTGGAAAAGAGCGATCGAGGAGAAAAAAGAAGAAAAGAAATTTCTCTTCAAGCTAGAAGAAAATTAATTTTCCATCACACTTTATTTCTTTCTTTATTGTTTACTGAACCCTTGAATATAATCACTTTCTCCGTTCTACTTTCTCATTGCTTTTACGGACAACAGTAGAATGATAAAAATTTATAAAATTTTTGAAAGCTTATTTAATATGTACATAGATATACACCGTATTATATCTATTTTTAAATGTATTGTACCTTTATGCCTTATCTTATTTCGATAAACATTGCCGCCATGTAGATAGACACATGTTAAGTGAGATTTAATTACCCTCCTCATCTCTCATCCTATATCCTCTTTATTCACCGCACTCTATTCAATTAAAATGTATACAGATCTCAACCAACAGTTATACATACACAAGCATACATATATGTGTTTTATATAATTATATTAATAAAAATTTTACCAATACATTTTTTAACGGGTCAATAAGTTAAGTTATTATTGCAAAATAAATTTAAATTGATTGATTGATTTTTTGTATTGCTATCTCAACAACTTTTTTTTACCCACTAAATTTAATATGAAAAAAAAATTGCGAAAAAACTTTAAAGACAATTCGAGTTAACCCACATAAAAAATTTTTCCTCACACTCGTTTACCTCTCGCCTAGGAAAAAATAGACAAAAAAGGATGACCATTTATAACGAAAGAGAACATCAGCAAAGAAGCTTAATTAAACGAATTGATTCAAAATTACGAGATAATTTAGATACAGTAATATTAAATTACTTATTTATAATTGCCTTTCAAATGCACAATAATATTGATTTTCTTTTTAATATCAAATGTATTAAATCGATTTTTCGCATTGAATGTCGCACATATAAATACGCATACTAAAAATTTCATAAGAAAAATTCTTTATTTTTTATATTAGAGAGGCTGTGGAAAATTATGTAAATTGGTATAATAAAATATTCATGGCAACCGTTTTTAATGAAGCCCTTGACTTCAATCGGGAGACTTTTGAGATTGAGTGCAGATTCTTTACTGCCATTACCATCATCATGTCGTACAACATCATAGAGCAGCACCTTAAAAAATAACACTTCTCTTCATTTATCCTCTTTCTTTTTCTCTTATTATATATACAAATATGAAGCATCATTGACATAAATTTTTAGAATGTTGATTTTAATTTGCAGTCTCATCTACTTTCATTTAAAGATTCGCAACATGTCTTCTTTAAATTTTTATGTAATTTAATAAGTATTTCTTTGCTTTTCTCGTTTAGTTGTTTCTCAAAGCTCCCTTGACGTTGTTTTACGTCACAAGGATTCACATACAGATTTATATAATGACACGATGATGAATGAATGAATGAATAAAGGCAACAATGTAAACCAAAAAAAGAATGTCCACGACAGCGGAATGAAAGAAAGAGATAGAGGGAGGATAAATAAAGAAGAAAAGACTCAGGGATGATGAAAACTGATTTCAACCATCATTAAGCTATAAATCTTCATATATTGTAACGTATAAAATTTCGAATTCCCTTGAGCGATGACAAACAAAAGTATACAACGTAAATAGACACTATGTTCCTACAAAAAAATGAAATCGATATTTTGATGGTATTTCTTTCTGCTGGCGATGCTGTGTGCTGTATATGAATGAAATTCAATAAATTAACTTTTAATTTAACATTTCTGAGAATTCATGAATGTAGTAATTCATTAAATTCATCCTAAAGTAAAAAATTCCACCTCAAAGCATCTCCACTCAAAAAACATTGCCATCATAAAAACAGCAAACTATGGTTAACATCCAAATGCGCATTAATTTTTAGGTGATCTAAAGTGCAATGCTTGGTGCAGTAATTTATTAACAATCATGCATATATAGATTGTTCATGGAACTCATTTACACTTCTATGACTCAATCGATTTTGAGATAAAGAAATTCAGTTCTTTTGCTACATAACATTCTTTATATTTTTTCAATGTACTGATACAACTTTTCCTTAGTACATTTTTTCGCATTTAAATTTCATTCATTCATGCGGTTAAAATAAAAAGAAGAAATGAACGAGAAAACGAACAAAGCTATTTTTCATTTTATATGAGATTCGTGAGTATGAAATAATTGATGACGACGAATTGACTTATTATTATTACATCGTGTTTATATAGCAATGTTCATTTAAAGGAGCGATGCAATTGATAAATAATTTGAATAAGACGTTAATAAACGTTGAAAATGGAAAATTGAAGTGCATATATATGCAAGCCTGTGACATTATATATAAGTGCAGCTGAAATTGTTGATTACAATTACCGCTTTGACACGCAACAAGAGCAATTTATGCAAAAGCATTTAATCGTGTTCAATTTTCATTCAGATGTGATTATTTTGTTTTTTCATACATTCTTATTAACAGAGACTCACTCTCATGTTCTCTTTTTCTTCACACTTCTCAATCATTTAATTTCATTCAAGAATTACAATTGTTGCATTATTTACCATTGTTTTGCTCTTCTCGATTAGATTTAATTGGCAAATTGCCAGTATAATCAATTGTTTTTACTTGAAATGATTTTAAAGTGATTCGATTACATCACATTTAAAGATACTTGTTTATGGTTTTTATATGTATGAAAAATATTTTAATCAATCGAAAGTGCTTTGTTATAATCATTTCTTTAGTTAAATAATTTCCTACTTTGCTTTATCTATTTGAATTTTTTGAATATTTACAGAAATACTGATACCTGTCCAAAAAGTGTCATTTATATGATTGCAAAGGTTGACACTTGAAAACTTATTTTAGAAATCCTAAATGAATATTTTAGTATATTAAACAATTTTACTCTTATTTTATTATTATACCTTGAAAACCAACATATTTTTATAAAGTATATTAGATAATAAAAAAAATCTCAATCAAATTGGAAATAGATTCTCAACATAAAATTGAAATTTAGAAAAATAAAATGAAAACTTTAGAATAGATGAAATAAATACAATCTAGTAATAATATGAACAGGAAAGTAAGCGATTTCGATAATTGATTTAAATGAAAATTTATGGTCCCATTTAACTGCTGTCAAAGTAGCTAGAGAGAATATTTTATACATCAAAAGATGGAATGCAAATGTTCTAACAAGATTCAATTATTTTTTACGTTTTTGTTTCCAATTTTTGAATACGAGTTATAACACTATACAAAGATAATCGATAAATGAAAATGTTCTTTACATGATTATTATGCAAATGCCAATTCATAGATTTAATTAACTGTATTATTTATAACACGTGAATCCTTTCATAAATAATTATTATCATTAGATATCTGCAGTGTTTATCATATATATAAATATAATTCTCTACTCTCTTTCATTCAGAATTCATAATCATTTTGCATGCTCATTAAAAACATTAAGTAATTTAAATTAACATTAAATTATTAATTCAATTCCAAAATGCTTTCATTTGTGTGTTGTGTGTAAATCAACATAAAAAATGCTTTCAGACAGTTTATTTTTAGACGACAAAAAGAACAAATTCAATTTCCTTTTATTTCATGATAAAACGTTGGCAAGCAAGTACTAAGATCTCTGAAATTATTCATAACTCTACAAGTCTTGTAAGTAAAGAGAAGATGCGAGAAAAAAATGTTTACTTTTGATTACGCGTGTTGAGACTTGAAGTCACATTTTTCCTTCTTACATTGTTGACTCTTGTAAGTAAGCACATACATAATAAGATATTAATACTGCGAGTTTACATTATGAACAACGTATTACAAAGTACGATAGCGAATGTTAAAGATAATTTTCTAATGCTTTTTAAGCAATATATATTTAAATTAGTATAATTTATGAAAATACGATAAGTAACAATAAAAGAATTATTTTTATATTCTTGGCAACAAAAAATTTATATCTAAAACTGTCATAAAGTTATATTTTACATTGTGTTATATAAATTTACAAATCTGATGAAATGCTTATAATTTTTCAACTAAATGGTCATTTTTTAAATTGATAGATTTAACAATTTTACAATCTATATTTATTTTGCCACTATTGAATCGATTAAAAATAGAAGAGCATGAAGCGATTTACACTAACTGTGTAAATTATGTTCATAAACATACCAGCATACAAAAAAAACAATCATAATAAATGCGCAGATAATATTTACTAACAACTCAAAGTGCTCAATAATGATATTATAAAAAAATCACTTATTTTTTGTCTATCTATTTAACTTAAATGAAAACTCAACAAGAATAAAACATCATGACTTTTCTAAGACGTACTTACTGTTTACATTTTATTCACTGGTATAAAGCGAATAAAATGACAATAAACTTAGAAGAAAAATGATTTTCAAATATTTGCGGCATAGCAGCTTCACGCAATAGCCGGCAATGCCTTCGTTCATTGCGGTTTTCACTTTTTACACACAATTCTCCATAACTTATAGTAAATGAATTGCAAATTTTACTGTCAAGATTTTAAATTAATAAAGAGAAATAACGTTGTGTGTGTAAGAATATTTTGACTTATATGTTTAGAATTATCTTCGTTTGAAAGAAATTCAGAAAAGAATTTCTTGAATGTAGTTGAAAAGTAAAAACATACGAATATCAGAGACTTGAAATGCTCTTAAATACATGCTAATTGGTATTTGAATAGCAAATTTTCTTTTTTATCTATTTGCTATTGTAGACACAAAAGTTGTTAAAGTAAATCATACAAGAAAAAAATGTCAATTTGATCTATACGTTTAGACTTTTAAGGTCAATAATAAGTTTTGTTTAAAAAAAAATTCAAATAACACTATCTGGGTGTTTCAAGTTGCAAATTATGAATAAAATAGAATATGAGCTGTTTTCAATTAAAATCATACAAATCATATGCGAGACAGATCACACAGAGAGACAAGAGACTCATCTAATGAAAACTATCATATATTGCCAAAAATTAGGCCAATTTTTGAGATTTAAAACACAGCACTAAAAACATTATTTCTGAGAAGGAACTTTTTTAAACAATCAATAAAAATATTTGAGAGATTTGTTTTAATGACAGCTAGATATAGATGAACAAATAAGGAAATTCGAAAAATGAATCCTATTAAAGCTAAGTTTTTGATAAAAGAGAATAATTAAATCTGATTTTATTTATTTTTAACTTCTAATAATGAATGTCAAAGCATGCGATAATGTCTTTATCTTCTTCTGATCTATACAAACATCGAAACCTAATACTATGTATATAAAAAATATATTTCATCAGGAGATTGCAATCATATCATCATCATCATCATCAAATGCCTAGTTATATTTAGTTCCAAAAATAAACATTTTGATTAATAATTTCTATTGAGTTAGTAATTTACACATATTTAATGGTATATATTGCTAAGGAAGAAACATTGCCTCGATACGTATTATTATTTATATGTGTACATGAAATTTAATTTCCTTACTTGTCGTTACTGTAACCGACAACGCTAATTTCGTCGCTGTCTTTCTTATTCGCCACGGGAGTTGCAGGCAAGGAAAAAAAATATACCGTACTAACTTTCAAACATGACATCGTCGTGATGATGATATTTATTATGCTTTCGACAAAAAAAACAGCAGTTATGTGTAATCGAAGGAGACAGAAACATATGCATCACCAGCACAATTTGTCATGAATGACTTAACATATGATATTATTTTACAATTTTATTTTATTTGAGACAGTTTTTATGCATTAAATTTTTACTATTTAGGCATGTATTGGTAAAAGAAAAGTTGTAATTTTGTATTCAATTAATTCGATAAATTAAAGTAATTAACTCTGATTATCTCAATCAACATTAATCTCGTTTTTGCGTAAGAAAGTTTTCATTTACACAGAGAATGAAGGCAAAAAATAATGATAAAACTTTGATCATATCGCAATTCTCTTTTATCATCTTGTCATCATCAGTTTTCTCTCTCTCTCTTATGTTTCGTATTTGATTAATACACAGTATTATGATTGTCATTATTATGACACTTTAAAAGACTTTAGTGATTTAATATAATTTCAATGAATCAGCAGTATAAAGTTGTCCTAATTAATGCGAAATATTATTCTTATATTCTACTTCATTTTTGATCAAATGTATATAAATAGTCAAGAAACTGTTTAGTAACTTTTTTTATTAAATAGAAAATTCATAAGATAGATAGATTTTGTGCAGATACTGTAGATAAAACACTTTTGTCACTTTTATTAGATGAACATTCATAGTTAATAATGATAATGCGGAAAAAGTGACTAGAGATAAAGAATTAAAAAAAATTTTTTTTGTTCAATGTCATGAGGGTTTGTACATATGCGAATATGCATGTAAATATAATTATAGATTGATATCTTTAAAATTATGCGCATTTTCTTTGTTTTACTGTTCATCACATGTAATTTTACTCTTTTAATCAAATGAAAAAAGAAGAGTAAAAGAGAAGTCAAAGATAAATTTAGATAAAATGCATGGGTTATAAAATTACTTCATGCTTGAGACGCATCATTTATGACTTTATTACTTACATCTTCCGTGCTACATATTAGCTTAGCATACTTAACATAGCAAAGTTCCTAGTCAGAATTGTAATCATTCAAACGTAGCTTAATCTGCTACTGATGTTATCATATATACTTATTTATATTGTCTACAACTTCTTATTACTTTATGAGGGGTTTCTTAAAATATCATATTTGGAAAACTATTATAGGTGAATATGGTCAAGACACTTGGTACATTTGAAGCATATTAGAACAAATGATAAGATGGAGACGTTAAATGAATCTCCTTTGCATGTCAAGCTAATTTAAAAATCTATTTGTAGACAATAAGTTTTCTTTAAACTTTTATTCGCGATGACATCTTTATTATACAAAAGAAGTTTGTATTTTTAAAGTAAATTAAAGTGCAATGTAAGTGAATGAATTTCTTCATTTCATTCATGAGAATTAAATACGATATATAAATAAATCAAAGATAAATTACCGCACATTCACAAAGTAAGTTGAGTTGGTTATTTTAATTTATTGCATCTTAAGTCACGAAAGTCAATTACATGTTCTCATTTTTATTTGTCGATTACTTAAATTAAGACTGAGACATTAGACGGTATGACATTCAAACACAAATCACTGAGGGCCGTGACAAAAAATAATGTGTGTTTTGTATATTACAAGTGAAATTTTTCTTCCTTCCTTTGTTTATTTTTCTTATTCGGACATTGTTTGAAAATTGTGCGGTAATATTATAATTATCATCATTTTTAACTAGCTACATATGAATAATCTATGAAATCATCGAGTTACTAGATAATTACAAACATAAAGTGTTTTGTGACTAATTATATATTCAAACATTGTCGTTTCCAAAATTGTTAACAAAAGACTATTTCATTTGAATCATTAACAATATGGACATAAGATTTTTTTTCTAAAATTTTTATTGCGAACAAGAATCGCATGTAATTTGTACAGCAAACATAAACTTCAATATTTTATTACCAACGAGAAGTTTTAAAAAATTTTATGATTACTATTATAGTATGTTCCATTTTTCTCACACTTATACTAGTGATTCGCTAAAGTATAAAAAACATCATTGTTTATCCAATTTGTAGATCGTGATCTCTATAGTTCTTTTATATATGAAACCATATTATGTCAATCGTCTATAGCAACAACTATAACACTTCAATTTTTTTCTGTAAAATCTTTAAAACATTTTATTTATGTATGTGTTTAAAATCACTTTGATGAACGATTTACCGAAAAAGGCTTTTTCATTGTGTAAAATTCAATTAAAATCCATTTTTTCTGATTCATTTCGCTTTGTTATGTTTTTGCGTGGTTAACTGTACGATGGCATAACTAAAATACAATATTTTCTTAGCACATTCCATTCGATTTTACAAATTATTTTTATGTGCACGCATTCAAGTGAGAAATTTTTTGTTGAATCATCATAAGCATCACATCTTCTAGCCTTATAGAAAAAAATATCTAGTATGATGCTCACTATATAATTGAAATTTTACTCAATATTATTATGTTTTACTGCTTGTCTTTCACATTTCTTTTTTCATCGATATTGCTTTTATGTATTAAAATAACATACTCTAATAAAAATTCAAAACATTACAGTGTGATAAATATTCCATTATGTTTAAACTACTGCTATTTTCATTGCGGTTAATATTAGAAGATGTTGCTGCTTGCGAAAATAAAAGCAGATGAATAATATTTCAAATGTATTTACGAAAAAAATAGTGAGAGACATGTGCGGGAGAATATGCGACAATAAGAAGTCGAAATGCGAGAATAGTATAAGTTCAAGGTCTTGCACTAACATACTCTCGATAGAATAAGGTCACAATGAACTTTTATCGTTTTAAAATTAAGTCATTACTTACTTCACAGCACTAAATCTATGTGACCAATATTAATGGAAGACTGATGTAAAGATTAATTTAATTAAGAAAGTTCTAGAATATATAAAATATGAGACGTTTTTAAAAGCAATAAAAATACAATTTATTTGCTGTCATTCGAATGTTTTTGCTCATAAAAAATAAAGTTTCAACTTTTGCACTATGTGTATCTATAGTAGTGGTATATTATGTGAAAAAAGAATGAATGAGATAGGAAAGAAGAATTATATGGATTTTACAAGATTTTTTTGCTGAGCAAAATTTACTCGATTTTGTTTTGCTATTTGTCTTTAAAGAAATAATATAATTTTTTGGAGTATTACAATGATGTTAATTGAAAGAGAATGAAATTTTATTCTAAATTTATCCATTGTTGTATTACACGTACTCAAAAATTATTTAAGTTTTTGAAACTTCATCTTGTCGCTATTCGTAAATTTAAAAATATTTTTGCTGATTTTTTATTTAAAGCTTGAAATGACAATTTAAAAAAATAAATCTACCATTTACAAGAAAAAAGATTTTAAATTGATTAATGTTTAGCAAAATAAACCTTTTCTTTAAATAAAATGACATTTTTTAAAAGAACTAATACTATACATTGTAAATTTTTAACAGAAAAATGAAGTAAAAATTTTTTCGGACAATTAAATCAACATTGAAGAAAATACCATCAATAATATCTATTGGATTATCAACTAAATAAGAATAGTTAAGCATAAATTTAACATCAATCTTAAATCATGAAACTTACAAAGGGATTAAATTTAATTTGTTGTAAGTATTACACTACTACATACCTTAATGCTTACATTTGTATTTTAGCGCATTTTTGGAACAACAATGCAGGGGACGGACACTTGCGCGAAAAATCAATGCGCGAATGTTGCGCGAAAATGCGCGAAAAAAATTAGATGACAATACATTAGTATTTGTCACAATACACAAAAACAAATGTCACTTAAACAAGAAAACAATATTTAACCATACAGAAATTGATTTTGAAAATTGACAGATCAATATTAAATTTCCATATTGAAAATTGTAAATAACACGAAGTTGGCAAACAAATCTTATAGGTCTGTAATTTGTTAGCATACACTGATCTAGGCACAAAAATGCGCTTAAGCGTTCTCCTACTACCACACGGACACTTTCCATGTCATTTCAATTTTTCTTACTTCAAATTTTTTTTTTCTTGAAATTTTTTTCTAAATGACGATTTACCGTACATTGTACGTATTTGAAAAAAACATGTAACACAAAAAATATTCATTCGTATTGACATTTCCTTCTTTTTTATACGTTCAACAGTTCTTATGGCATTTTGTTTTGTAAATTCACAACGTCCTCAACAACAACAGCGAGAATCACATCAACAGAGACACCATGCAAGAAGAGTTCAGCAGCAAGTGCGAACACGTAGAATTTATGCAATGTGCCCACCAAGCTTTACGAAAATTGGAAATGAATGTTATCATCTATCATCTGCAAAAGCAAGTTGGCTTGATTCACACTTTGAATGTAAAGATAAAAATGCAAAGCTGGCAGAACCGCTAAAGTATTCTGATCGTTTCTTGCGTAAATATCTATTACAACGAGGTACGACAAGAGGCGAAATTTGGATTGGAGGAATGTACAATTGGCAACGCAATAAATGGCAGTGGGGTAAATTTGCACATTCTATTCAACAAGAGTCAGAAATGATTATCGTAAACATTTTTTTCTTCTTATTTTATATTTAGGTTACAATGGTAAAGACATGACTTATCAATCATTCAGTCAAATGAAACCTGGGTAAATTACATTTTTTCTTCTCATTTTATTTTATACATAATATTTTTTCTTTAAAATTTCCAGTGAAGATCTCAAATATAACTGTGCCGTTCTCAATCCTGAATTAAAATACAGGTATGTAAAAAATAATTCAAAAGCTTTTTAAATGACCATTAAAATTTTAAACTTCTTATGTTGCGCTCAACCACATTCTTTCTATTCTTTCCATTTACAATATTATACGTCTTACACATTTTTCATATTTATTCTTCAATCCATTATTATGAAATAATAAATTAATTTCCAAGAAGTATGATGAAAAATAACACTTGAAGGAGTAGAATGAAAATAGAGGAAGATGAATAAAATGAATAAAGAGCAATGTTATTATGATAAGATATTCAGTATTGTGCTAAAAAACATGTATTGCGTATATATGATATAGTTAGTCAGTTAGCTGCTTTTGTATAAAGGTTCATTTTTGGGTATAATTTCCTTCTGAATACACGCATTCTCAACACACGCGTGTAATGATAATAATGATGGGCCTTGTCTCTTAATATCGTCAATTTATCATCATGACTCTTTAACGGATAAAAATTGACAAAATTTATTTTTGGAGAGCATATAGCCTAAATCACTTTTTAAAGATCATCTCTATGCTAAAATTCTTTTCTATTCACATTTGAAATTAAATTGATTTTTTCATTAAACTCTAGGTGGTCAGCAAAATTGTGTTTTGAAAAGCATTATTATCTTTGTCAGCATCGTATGCCGTTTGTAAGTGAAAAAAATCGCCAGCGCATTTATATAAAGTGGAATGAGACCTTCCCAGGGCAAATGGCTAATGAAATTCAGGTTTATGCACCACAAATAAATGGGAATCGAAGGTAAAATTCGTTTTATACACGCACGATTCATTAATTCATTTGTGATGGACTGACAGCATCTCTTATTGCTCATTCGTTCTTTTTTTCATTTGCATTTTTCGTTTCACTTAAAAGAGGTGGAATGCAGCAGCGCAGCGGCAGTGTCAGACGTCCACCTACATCAGAACCACAGAAGAAATCTCAACACAATTTAAAGAATCAAAGAACACAATGGAATAATCAATTGCCTTTGGATACAAATAATAAAAACAATGAAATAAATCCACCTGAAGTTATCTTGACACAGAATTCACAACTGCGCCGCAAAAAGCAACAGAAGGATAAGAGCAGAAATAATCGAACAATTATTTTAACAGGCAATGTAGACTTGGGAGAAAATATTTTTAAAAAGAGTAAGCAACAGCTCATTGATAGAAAACGATTAAATAACAAGCCATCTCCATCAACATCGACTACGAAATTTACTACCGATATCATTACATCAACGACACCCTATCCGAATACAAGTTCACTAAGTTATCGCGCAAATCATCATCGACATAATCATTACAATAGTGATGATAGCAAACGTAAGATAGAAGAGAATGAGAGGCGTTTTTTAACTGATTTGCGAACAACAACAACGATTAAACCAGCAAAGGATGAAAGAAATTATACGAACACTTATCATCAGCAAGCATCAAACTCGACATTGAGCTCTACTGTTACACGACAAATAGAAAAAGTATGAGTAAAATTTTTATGCAACTTATACATACTGAAACTTAATTTCTTTCACAGAAAAAACGCTTGGAAAATATTCGTGAAAAACTTTCGAGATTATCTGATGAAGAAAAAATGGAATACTTAAAGATAAAAGCACAGCGGAAAGCTCAACGAAGCAAGAGCATCAATGACACCATTCCTTAAGTTGTTCATAGAAAATAAAAACTCTTGTTTTAAATTTGTTTTGTGTGTCAGAGACATGATAAATTTCTTTAAAGCCTTTTATTTCTAAAAGAAGAAAAGTAAAAATCGTGGCAATTATGAGAGTGCATCCATTGGAAATAAAATATATAGATCCCTCTTATGACATCCTTTCTATTTAACTTTCTTTTCTCTTTCTTGCTTACCCAATCGTGTTAAAAAAATACAAAAAATGCGTACGTGACAGCGATACAGTAAAATCTTTTAATAAAATATATAATCTTTTTTTATTCATCTACAAGTGGTGTTAAGTTATTAAATTTAAAAAGGCAGAAAAGAAAATTTCTATTTTTGTAAATAATAATCCCTTTAACATACTTTTTTCTCATCTTTCTTATTCTCTAACAGCAGCTGTAGCATTAGTGTGCTGATGGCAAATTTGTTAATGAATCGTTAAGCTGATTGCATGGAATGAAAGTTCTTCTTCGAAGAAACTTGATAAAAAGGAAATAAAGTTATTTTTTAATGCTTACTATTTAATAGAAAGTTCACCAAAAGAAATTTTTCTCTATCGTAATAATTAAGCTTTTAAGTATCATTCCTTTTGTCATTTCATCACTTTTAGCACTCAAAACATCTCTCTCGAATAAATTTTTTAAGAATGAAAAAGGAAATTAGCAATAAATTAAATTTAATTCTCATGCTCCTCTCCTTTATAACACTTATTTTTTTAAAAATATTTTTTCATTATATTTTTAGGAACTAATTTAACTTTGCAAAAAAAGTAATGAAATTTTAAAATTCTTTAATGATACTGAAAGTGTCCGCTATAGGACGGATTACTTTAGCGCATTTTTGGCGCCTAAATCAGTGTATATTAACAAATTACAGAATTATTATACAGTATTATTTCAATTTTCAACATGGAAATTTAAACTCGCAATTTCCTAATTAATATAATAAGTGATAACTTTCTAACTATATTTGCCGCCAGTAACTCGATAGCACAAATCAAACACAATAAACCGGAAGACGGTAGCTATTGTAGTTTTCGAGATCTCGCGCCTCATTCGTAACCCAGCCGTGAGCCAGCCAGCCATCCAGCCGATCAAAGTGAAGATATATATAATGAAAAATCCACACCACTTCATAAACTCTCTTTGTATAGTTATAGAAACTCACAAATACTAGCACATCTCTTTTATCTAATTAGGAAGCAAGAATAAGTATGATAAAAATATATTTAATGATATAAAAATTATTGAGTATATCGCACATGTTATTGCTTCCAAAAGATTAGCATTCAATTTAAGTAATTAATTCTGTACACAAAAGAAGCTATATATTAATAGAACTTTTCTCGAAGAAAAACTAAATAAAAAGTGCACAAAAGTAGTTTCAAATAGAAAAAGAACAAATACCTTTTTCTAATGTGGAAAGTTTCTTTTCTTTACTCCTTTAATTGTAAGATTATATATTGTGAACAAACGAATAAGTAAAAGCTATACTCAGTCAAATGAGTAAAGTAGAAAACGAAAGATGACAACATAAATGAAAGGATTCAATGGATAAAGAAGAAAGAGAACAAGAAAATAAAGAAAAAGACCTTAAATAGAATAAAGGATTTTTCTTTTACATATTTCCTTCTCAATAACTTGTGTCAATTATTTTTCAGTTGGAGAAACGTTAATGGTTATTGAAGTGGAATACGCAATTCTTGAAAATTCTTATCGTGCGTATATCTAATAAAAGAAGTATATAAATATATTTTCCTTCAAATTTTTCTTTCTATTTAACTTCCGAGTGGGTTTAACTAAATTAAAAAGGTTATTGATAGACTCACCTTAATATAATGACAAAGTCCATCTCCTTTCAGTTCACCGTTTGAATCACGATATAATTTCAACTTTAACTTTCCAGTTTTTACATCTTTCATTACCATCCCACATTTACCCATGATTTCACTGAATTCATTATCCGTGATGTCAAGAGGAAGATTTGAAACGTAAACTTTTGTATTTTGCTCAGGTGGAATGTCGAACCATTTTGGAGGAGCTGCTGGCGCTTTTCTCTTTTTTCCAGCTTGGTGTATGTCTTGTTTGCTCTCATCATCATTTTCCATTGCATTTGCTTTTGTTTCAGTTGGTTGCACTTTTGTTTCATCTCTCTTTTCATCACTCTTAGAAACGGTGTTTGTGTTGTCTACAAAACCATAATTTAATTGGTAAAGGGCGAGAAAATCATCGTCTATTCTAGGAAACCAAGCTTTTTTTTCGTTATCCTAATATTTCATTAAATAAAAAATAACTCAGCAAATTTGAAAACTAATAATTTAAATGGTTGAAATTTACCCAGAAAAATACAGCTCCATCTTGATCTGTGTAAATTTGACAACCTTCTTTCTCGTCATAATCATAAACGCCTGGTTCTTTACCAGATTCTTGCTTCATTTTCGGAATCCATTGATTTGTCTTATTACACCAACGATAATATTCATTCTCTACTGCTTTTGGAATCCACTTTTGCGTTTCATCACACCATTTATAATGCTCATTTTCTAATGGTTTCCATTGCTTCGTTTCTTTACACCATTTATATTTATAATTAGTTTTCTCGTCCGTATATATTGCAACACCATCCTCATATGTCATATTTTCTACTGATGCTTGTTGTAAACCAGACGATGATGATGATGGTAACATTTCTTGTGTATAATTATCTTTTTGAATTGTTGAACTATTGTTTTCTTCTGTAATCGATGAATTTTGACCATCATTATCCGCCATCTATAAAGAGATAATACTTTGTAAAACACGTTATTCACAATTGTTTGATTAAAAAAAGCTCAGTAACAAAATATGTGACCTATATTCAAATGTTTAACCAAAAAATATCCTAAAAATGTAGGATTTCGAAGATTTTTATAATAAATAAATTTGCCATGACCCGTTAAACTAGCAAAACGCATAAAATAAGAGAAAATGGCTAATATTTAAGCCAAATATATTCATAGAATGAATTTTATATCGTGTTAGTGGTTAAATTCACTGCAACAATTATGGAAGTAGAGCAAGTAGGACAAGTAAATTCGATGAAAAGTTAATGAAGAATTCATGAACTCATGCTGAGGAAGTATTGCTATTAATGCTTTTTTTATTTAAATATAATGTGTACATATTAAAGGTGAAAAATCATCATTGATTAAATAAAATATCCACTATGTTTTTAGGTTATTAAAATAAGATTAGAATGAATTTTAAAAATTTTACAATATATTAATTGCATTAAATAAATTTTACAAATAAGTAACTGCTTATTCAAAGAGAACATCTTTATGTGAAACTCAAAAAGACTGCGGAACATGCTAAAAATAATATTGTAAGCTAGAAATGAATAATGTCACCGACTATAAAAACTAAACTCAAAAAAATAATGACCTTTAGCATTAGATTTATTAGAATCTTAGGAATTAAAGATTCATTTATATTATTTAAGGTTTTTAAAATATTAGAAATATTTTTTAAAAAGATATTGGAAAGGATCAAGGTTTTAGCATAAAAATAAAGCTTTCACCACATAAATCTTAATTAAGTAAAATGGTAATGAATTTCTTCTTAACTCAGCATGCAAAAAGCGTTAGAAAAAAATTATTTTTTTTCTTCAAGATACAAAATGAATGAATGTAGAAATATGTGTAAATTTATGACAAAATGAATAAAGGATAATTTGATCAACATATACTAAAGGCTTTTTTAATCGAATTGACAAGCTTTAAAATGTATAAAATAAATATCAAAGAAATAATAATAGCTACACCGGTAGTCTCTTTTGGAAACATGAAATAATGAAATAAAGATAGAAAATATACAAAAATGATAGAAACAACACGCGCATTTTCTCATTCTTTCTTATTTATTCTTTACTTGATGTGTGCATAGTATAGTACAGCATATAATAGTTAATTGACTGTCTTTAAAATATAGTCAAAAATCTTATAAACGGAGTTTTTCTGCAAATTTTTCAATCTCTTCATCATTATTGTATTCAGTTGTCAAATAAAGATAAAGATTTCCATTTGATGACATTTTATCAATGACCTTCCACATCTCACAGAGCCGCAAACAGTTTTTTGTCCACTTAATAAAACATTCTTTTCCATATTTAAAATCTTGAGATTGTACATTTTTCATTGTGATTTCGAGAAATTCTTTTTCATTTAAAGTTTTAGAACCAACCAATTGTTTAAGACACAAGATAACATTCAGATAAGCTTGCTGTATCGGTAATAAAACATTTTTCATTGCATTTAATTCATCTTGTTTATCTGAATTGACAATGACCAAGTCAATAGAATCGTTATCGTCATCATAATCTGACATATCAGAGTATCCTTCATTTTCTTCAAAATTATCAGCTATTCTACGAGCACGCATTTCATTTTCTGTGTAATTCTTAACAGGCTTTGTTAAGAGTTCCTTTCTTGATAACATATCAAATGCTGATGATAATTGTTGAGTTAAGTCGCTACAGGCTCGAGTAAATGGAAATTCAAATTGTAGAAATCCACATAAATCTGATGCTAAATCTATCATGTCATTATAGTCAACAGTAGTATGACGGTATTTTAAATATTCAGCAGAAAGTACTAAAGCTGATTGTAGTGCGTAATTGCAAATAAAAGAGTCTGCATAATCCCATAATTCGGATAAAATTAATGGTTCTTCACGAGGCTTTATAATCAATTGCTCATTAATTGAGACTTTGTTATCGAGAATTTTCAAAGCGTAAATGACGACATCAATAGATTTTCCCTCAAAGGCAAAATCAATAGCAGGATTGTCTGAACGAATTTCCTCAACTTTAGCTGCAATTTGTTCTACACTTCCTCCAAATTTTTCAAAGTACATGATAAGGACGAACGCAATCAAACTGGTAGACATAACTGGACGCTTGAGAACAATATCATAATGCAAATGTTCAAAAATTGCATTTTCCTTGTCGTCAACACATTGTTTTTTTATGATATGATACAGCAAGTCTGCAAAAGTATACGGCTCATGAAGTGAAATTTTAACGATTCCGTAGTTATGTGAAGGAAAAAGTAAACCGAAAAACGAGTAATCGACTGTTTGTATATTGTGTATTTCAGAATTGATTGAAACTGGCATCAAATAAACTTGTTTAGACTTCCCGAATTCTGTTGCACTCAAAAGCATTTTCAATTGTGTTTCATCATGAATGGAAAGCATCAAACTTTTATAGACTTTTAAATTTTCAACCATTTCTATTATATCCACGGAATCAATCGGTATTGGTACTTCCAAGTCAAAAGTTTCCAATACAAATTTGAGAACAACTTTGTCCAGTTCATAGTTATTTGATTTAAGAATATAAATAATTGGCATTTCTGGCTTCTGTTCTTGTAAATACTTAATCATTTTGATTTGTGCCGGATGAATAACGAGAGATTTAAAAATTCTCATGAGAATTCTGCGAGTTATGTTATATGAGTTAAACCCAAAAAAAAATCCTTTCGTTTTCATTTGTAAAACATCAATAGGCTCCAATTGCCACTCAAATGTGATATCAAACTCTTCATGATCTAAATTACATTTCGTACACTTTGATTGTTGCTTCCAGATTATATTCGATTCAATTACTGGCAATGCTGTTCGTTTCAATGTCAACAAATTTTTACGCTTCTCCTTCTTTCGTTCTTCATAATCTTTCATGCGAATCAGCTTTGAAGTATTCAACATTTTTGCAGCGATATCCTTATCAACTGGTGGTGTTTCTAAATTTCCCATTTTCGTGTGTCGTCGTTCTGTAATAATAAAAAATAGCCTAATCGATTACTCCACTATTTTGCATGTTTTTAAAAACGCGTGTCCATTTAGAACATTGAACGACAATGGGGTGAGATAATGAATTGACAATAAAATTGGGTCACTTTATATAAAATTCAAAAAGAACGATCGAGAACACATAATTAAACAATAACCAAGTATTAGTTTTTCATATGGAAAAGCTAGAAAGCACTTTGAAATTTTCTCTGTGTATCACAAATAATTGCAATTTTATTTAGATCACGCGTGTGTTATAGTTTATTATCAATTTTACTCCGTAATTATATTTTACAGTATTTCAAAGATAATGACAGCAAAAAATGCAACATTTTTCAAACTAACAATATATATTTCGTTTCACTTAAATTTAAAGATAAACTTCAATAACTAATTTTAATTTAATTTAGTAAAATAAACACTATATGTATTTTTAAAAAATTATATTTAAACACATTCCAAAACAACATGTGGAAATTTCATAACATAACACTAGAGTTATGAATAAAAATTCAAGAGAATTTTTTTTAATATTCACTGTTGTTAGGATACTAAAACCATCAATAATATTCTCATACACATTCACATAATTTTCTCCTTTGCTAACACAATGAGAACTAATTCTCTCATTTTTCATGTGATGAACTACACTTATAGTTTTGTGTCGCCGTTACTAGCTTACAGGTTGAGTGTACACAAACAAAAAGCGATTTTTACCGCCACTTGCCTTATATATACACACTCTCTTTTATGTTCCAATACTATTTTCATGTAAACGACGAAGAAGGAAAAAAATTATTCCTCATTATTTTAGTTATTGCTGGACGTTAAAACGGTAAAGACACAAAGAACAAAGCTAAGCACTAAAAATATTTGGAATTTAAAAATTTATAGTGAGAAAAACTTTCAAACAGTGGACAATAATTTTTAAAACATATTTATATTTCATGCTTGGTTTTAGATTAAAATGAAATTTCATCACAGATAAAGATAAGCAGTGAAAGAGAAAGAATTGTGTTTATTCATAATTTAGGTGATATTTTCTTTAGTGTGTCATATTTGCATAGTTATTTATTTAGTTTCGTCAAATATGGATATCCCAGGTGATTTATATTTTATTTTCTCATCGTTTATGATGTGAAGAAATTTGCATTCTTATGCTGATATCAAAAATTATATGTTTAATTTAACAGAAACGGGTGCAGTATTTGCATTTGGCCGCTCACATCTCACCATCTCTGGTGATGGAAATGATAACAATTATTTTTTTGTGAAAAAGGATAGAATCAAAAAATTAATATGCGGTCAAAATCAAAGTGCAGTTATTTGTGGTAATTTTTAATTCTTTTTTAGTTGCTGATTTACTTTTAATTTTTTATCATAAAATATTTTCATAATAAAAGAACAAAATCACGCATATAATACTAAAATGACCTTGCCTAAAATAAGCAGTTCACAGTATTTCAATAAAGCGTGATAATTTAACTCAATCGCAGTTGGGTATATTTTCTTAATCCTGAACAATATTCTTATCGCGATTATTTGGTGCGTGTATATTGACGAGTAAATTGTTATGACTGAATCAATCTCAAAATGCGGTCGTTTGCCTTGAAAATAAGAAAGAAAGTCCCTTTTTTGATTTATCAAAATTAATAGCGTGAAGAAAAAGCATTCAATAATTTTCACCTGTTCACTCTAAATCATAATAAAAAATCTTTGAACAAAAAAAATTTTACCACGGTGAATTCTCATAAAATTGCTATCTTGCATAATTACAGTTTTTTATTTTCGTCAATTCATTCACAACAAAAAGCTATTTCACGCACAAATTTTGCCTTGACTTAATTTATAAGTACCTTCAAAGTAAGTGAAATTATTAAAGAAAACGTGCGTCCTTTTATAAATTTCTAGTGGTAATAAAAAATAATAGTCAATTAATTGCTCCCACGAGCACCTTTGAAGAAAGTTCTTATCAGTTGTTTGAAAAAAAAATTGCTGAAATACTTTTGAGATACTTTAATTGAGTTTTATTATGATGAATTAGGAAAAAAGAAACAATAGTGTTAAGAAGTTCCTGTGAAATTCTAAGGATATAAGAAGAGAAAGAGTAAATGGTGTAGGAAAAAACTTTTTCAATTAACTTATTTTGTGTAGAACATAAGAGAGTATAGAAAATAAAGTGTAGGAAAAGAATATGTACAAAGAATTTTTTATATAACTATAAAAATAACCGGGAAAATTTTGGCTTACCCAAAAGGAGAATGTGGAAAGCCACAAAAAATTTTTTTGTGAAAGTGTTTAATCAATATAGACAACAATGTTACTTGATTTAACTATTTACTTTTTTTATTTTTTTAAAATGCAATAATGTCATTTACTCTTAAATGCTGTTTACAAGATTGAAGCCAAAATTGTATTTGACGTTAACATATTATTTCACTTTATGCAGCTACAATAAACATATATCTAGTAAAATATTGTTTAAAATAGAAGATAACTTTAGATCGATTTGGTGTTATTGAAAATAAAATAGGAGGTTGAAGATTAGAAAAGAAAAGCGTGACTAATGAAAAATCCAAAAAAATAAACAAACGTAGACAAAATATTGTAGCATTAGTAGCAGATTCATTATGTGAAAAAATAATAAACATTTTTAAGTTAGCGTCTCTGCTAAACACAGACATAAATATTGATAGTAACAATGACAACATTAGCAAAATAGCACTAAAAACTGAGAGAAAAATCAGAAAAAAAATCAAGAGAGCGAGAGAAAGCATAAATATTTATGTTTCGCGCATTTGCATGCCTTTTCATTGAATGAAAAGAAAATATTTCGTTTCTATTTCAATACTTCATTCTTGAGCTGCTTGCCATGGCGAATGACTACTATTTTTTATTTTTGGTTAGAATTTTCAACATATTTGTCGTGTTTTTCTAAATAAATAAAACAAATTCAATTGAGAGAACAAGTAAGGAGAAAAAGAGGGTAATGCCTGAATTAATGTTTAATTTCTTATTTTCCTTTTTCTGATTTTGAATAAAATTTCGTGACGTCAGCGTGCGGTCAGTGTTTTATATATTTTCTTCGTTGAGTGACCACAAAAGAATCCAATTATTTATGAAAAACACGAAATGTTTATTGATTAATACCTTCTTTTATTTATTCACTCACTGCCTGAACTTAATTTTATCCTATCTAAATATAAATCACAAATTTTTCATTTTTAAGCCGATCAGCAGTGGTGAATGCAACAAAGAGAAGAATTAATTATTTAAATAGTCTACAATCAACATTAATATTTTTTATCATGATCAAGCATACAATCAGTATTTATTGAATACTATATGCATTTTCATTTCATTTCTTTTCGATTTCCTGATAAATTTCATATCCTGTGTTTATTTCAATTTTATAAAACACGGTACATTAAAAGCATATAAATCACATAAAGGCAAAAATATAAACACATGAAATGAGATTTTATCAAATGGAACAATCATAAATATTTATGTTATCAAATTTTATATAGATAACATATGAAGAGTGATAGCCAGAAGTGGACATACATTAATTCATTTACTATGTTTACATTATTCTGGTGTGCATTTTTATTCTTTCTGTCTCCTTTATCTGTCCATCTATTTTTGTGTTATTTATGAACTATTCAAACATTAAATGAATCACAAGCTATAATTATTCTCAATTAGCTGATCAACATGTATATATACGTGTGTTCATTCATAAAGAAGAGAATTTCGAAAAAGTTATTTGAAAATTCAATTGCATTAGGAAATGTTGAACATATGTGCATGTGTTCTATTTTTCTCCCTAATCATAATTGTATATTTTGTAAAGGTAGATAAATACATACGCTTTATAATTTGACCAATATTTGATTATAATGATGAATGCATTGAATTAAAGGAATATTTGCGTTTGTTCTTATATATGCCTTTTTCTTAGTTTTAATTTACTTTATTCGGCATCAACACCTTTTTCATACTTTACATTAAATTGTTTCATTCATAAATATCATTTTTAAAAGGGTGTTTATGAAAGGAAATTTATACACTGTGTTCTTCTCTTTTCCTTTTTCTCTTTTTTTTTGTTTGTGTTTTTGCATTATTTTAAATTTCAAATTTATAGAATCAGGTCGGCTATTTGTATGGGGTGAAAATCCTTTTGGTCAGTTGGCAATTGGATTATGTGAAAACATCGTAACAAAACCGTCTTGTGTAAAAGTTATCAAGAAATTAGGACACACTGTTAAGGATTTTCAATATGGATCAAATTTCTCTGTACTCCTAACAGGTGATTTATGAAAGCTTTTGAAGAGATAAGAGACTTCCAACTGATTAATAAATTATGCCACTATTTTTTTTTACATTTCTCTTACATACAATAGACTCGAGTAAAGTTTTCTATGCTGGGAAAAATATTTTTCCATTCAACGCAAAGATTGATAGTTTAGATGGAGTTTTTAAGCATGACGTTACAGAAATTCCGATAGAACTGCACGAATATGAGCAATTTAAAGAACAATTTGATATGATCCGTGCAGGAGATGAACACATTGTTGTTGTAAATAGTAAACGAAATAAACTCTTTGGATGGGGATTTAACTCGCACTATCAATTGGCTCAGATTGATTCAGCAACTGTTTTAAAAGAACCAGATGTTTTTTTCCAAACTGAAGAAGGCGAATCAATCAAACTTTTAGAATGTGGAAAAATTTCCACATGCATTGTTACTGGTATACACGATTAAAACTGTATAATATAATCAAGAATTTTTAATTTTAAACATTATTTTTTTATCACTATTTAGAGTTAAATAATCTATATTTAACCGGAAGATATAAAGCAATCACTATTTCATCTTTTCACAAATTACATGAACCAATACCGAATTCAACAATCACACAAGTTTGCATATCAGACGAAGATGATATCTATTTATTGACAGAAAGCGGCATTGTGTATAAATCGATAAACATGAAAAGTGTCAACGATATAGCATTTGAGGAAGTATCATTTCCTGAACTGAATGATAAAATTGCGAAAATTGCTCCTGGTCTTTCATTTCTATCTATAATCACAAATAGTGGTAGATGCTTTTCATTGCTTGATGATGATAAGACAACATTAATTGAATCAGGAAAACTGAGAGACCTTAATGTCGTTGACATTAATGCAGGAGCACAACATGTATTAGTATCTGCAATCCTGAGAAATGAAGATGAAAATGGTAATGATGATAATTTGCTCTTAAATCAAACATATACAATCAATTTTAAGAAAATAACTGAAATGGGAAGTGGTGTGGACAACTATCAAGAACCTAAAACTGAAGAACAGTTAAAATCTTTAAGTAAAATCGATAGTCATATGCACGACGAAAATACTGACATTCATGACAAAAATGACAACATATCATTAATTGATTTAGAAGAATCAATTCGTGGTAATGAATCACGAGCAACTACCCTTGAATGCAAGGATACTGAATCATCAAATCATTCGTCAGCCAATAAAAATTCCTCAGAACGACCTAATTCTACAATTCGTTTCATCGACAATGGAATTGAAAAAGCTATTATAGGTATGTGAAAGCAAAGTTGTGCTAAAAATAAAATATACAGAATTAAATATTTCTTACAGAACATAAAATTAAAAATGGTTCGGTTAAAATAAATATGACTGACACATCTGAAGAGAATGATGACGATGACGAAGATGAGGAAACAAAAAAGAACATATCTCGAAAAAAGACACCAATGCCACGAGCGCGAAAAATAAACATTGTGACAGCAGAAGATCTCGATGAAAATGGAATAATTGATAGAGATGAAGATTTATACGATGATAATGACGATGTATCAACATCTACACTTCGAGGTAGCGATGAGAGTTTAGAAGCATACATCAATGAAGAGAATAAAATCAATGAACTAAACAATTCAAACAACAATATTCAGCAGCAACACACAAGTGAACGTTTTCGAAAAGTTAAAAAATTTATGAGTGAAATTAAGGATAAAGGGAAAGGATTGAGTTGTAAAACTGCTGATAATGTCATTGATGAATATTCACGAGAAAGAGATATGACTAGAAATGATAATCACAAAAAATCTTGCTCTATAATGTAATTATTAAATTGTCTGTTAATTATCACAAATACTCACTTTTTATTATTTCCTGTATTAATGAATCAAACTGTTGAATAAACCACTACTTAGTTTTGTTTAAATTAAAGAAGAAATTACTCAAAACGTTTCAGTTTCTTTTTGCCGCGTTTGTAAACAATAAAACTTTTTTGTGATTTTAAGATTAATATAAGAAAGAACTTAAGTGTATTTGATTTGTGCTTCTTTTATTACACCTAAAAAATCAGTTTTAAAACTTAACCACTATATTTATCTTATTTCACTGGATTAGAAATTAATTTCAAAAAATTTATTTGAATCACGTTCAAATTATAAAGGTAGTATCGTTCAACCTACTGATTTTAAAAATAAAAAAGACGGTAAACAAAAAACTGATTTTTAATTTTAAAGAAACTTATTTTAATAAGAACTACTGTTTATAACTTATGTATCACAATTCATGCATTTTTAATTTTCTAATGATTTTGGGCTAAACACATGCACTAAAGAATCCCATCCGCAATCTGCTATCAGATTTCTTTTTGATTTACTCCAATCTACACCATATGCAAAATCTGTGTGATTTTTTATTGACTCTATGCTCTCATTTGTTCGATTAAAATCCCATATTCTAAAATATGATAAAATAATAACTTAAAAACTCGTATCAAATTTAAATGATTTATCAAAATTTACCTCGTATAACAATCATATCCAACTGATGCAATAGTACTAATCTCAAATGGTGAAAATTGGATTTTTCTAACAGCATAGTCACAACCTTTCAGCTCAAACATTGGCATACCAAAAAATCTTATATCATATCCTCTAATTAGTCCGTCGCTTGCACCTGTAGCTAAAATATTTTGATCAAATTTACAAAAATCAATAGTTAAAATCTCGCCTTCGTGAGATTTTAAGCTAGCAATAGGTTTATCTTTATTAAATAAATTCCATATTTTTAAGTAACCATCTGCAGAGCAAGATGCAAAAGTATTAGGAATGAGAGGTGAAAATATTGCATTATAAACAATTTTCGAGTGCCCATTATATGTACAAAGAGAAGTTGTGTAATTTGGATCCCATAATTTTATACTCAAATCCCAACTAGCACTTAAAATGAAATTTTCACTTCTCACGCTTAACCAATCAATACTGTAAATTTCCTTTTTATGCTCTTTATAAATCATTTGTGGTAAATTTGTGAGAGGTGAATTTTCATCAATTGAATCCAAATTCCACAACTGCATTGTACTATCGCCAGACACTGAAATCACAATGTTAGGATCTTTTTCTGATGTGACTAAATCAAAGAGACCATCACTCCATTGAAATGATTTGACTTCTTTGAAATTATCATCATCTACAAGATCCAAAACATAAAGTGTTCCTGCCCCTGCCAAACCATAAAATTGTGATGATGCTACGAAAATTCTGTCCGATGAAAAGCGTGAAAACTTCACAGCATATCCATGTCGATTTGCTGTAAAATAAGTTGGCATTGTTCTGAAAGTGAAAATAAATAAATGTTATTAATAATTTTCATTTTTATGTTTTCGCACGATAAAGCACATGTGTAGCATGCATTTTTATTTTTAAATATGTTTATTTTTGAATAATTAGGTGTTATTACAAATTAAATATACTTGACGCATTTGATCACGTGAATTTAATGCGTAAATTGTGAAATTAACAAAATATTTAACAAATTTATAATTTTTTAGGTCAAATTAAATTTTTTAACACTTTAAGTTCTTTATAAATAACATCACAGCATTTTTTTGCACTTGACATAACAAATACATACAAACAAAAGAATGTTATAGTCCAATTATCATAAAATAGATCGATAAATTGAAGAAGCCTTCTAATTGCAAAAGTCCCAGGTATAAAAGGCAGAACTCTTCATTACTAATCATTATTACACTTCTGGTTGTTTTTGAAACAGAACTCAAGAAAATTACAAAACTATTACTCAAAATTTCTTAAATCCAAGAAATTTTGAAACGATTAATGAAAGTATTTTTCATCTCAACGAAAATAAGTAGTAAAAATATTTTTGTGTGTGAATAATTCAAATCTTATTGTGATTAACAAAAGAACTAAGAAATATAAAAGAAATCAAGATGGTTGTTGCAGTTAAAGTTTACAAAAAAACTACACCAAATGGCAAAATGACCGTTTATTTGGGCAAGCGTGACTTCATTGATCATGGCGATTATTGCGATCCTGTTGATGGAGTCGTTGTGCTTGATGAAGAGTACATGCGTGGAAGAAAAGTCTTTGGGCAACTTGTAACGATTTATCGCTATGGACGCGAAGAAGACGAAGTAATGGGATTGAAATTCAGCAAGGAATTGGTCATTGGAAAAGAGCAAGTGTATCCAATGGTTAATGCCAAGATGGAAATGACACCCATGCAAGAACGTCTCATTAAAAAACTTGGCGCTAATGCTTTTCCAGTTACATTCCATTTTCCTCAATCTTCACCAAGCTCTGTCACACTTCAACCTGGTGAAGATGATCAGGGAAAGCCTTTGGGAGTTGAATACTATATTAAAGTATTTGTTGGTGACAATGAAGATGATAAGAGTCACAAGCGTAGCAGCATCAGTCTTACAATCAAAAAGTTGCAATATGCTCCACCAACTCGTGGCAAACGATTGCCTTCGTCTTTAGTCAGTAAGGGATTTACATTCTCTCAGGGCAAAATCAATTTGGAAGTTACACTAGATCGCGAAACATATTATCATGGCGAGAAAATTTCTGCAAATCTTGTTGTAACTAATAACTCTCGAAAGACTGTTAAGAGCATTAAAGTGTTTGTTGTGCAGCACTGTGAAGTCACTATGGTCAATGCACAGTTTAGCAAACATGTGGCCAGTCTTGAAACTCGTGAAGGTTGCCCAATCACACCTGGTGCAAGTTTTACAAAAACATTCTTCTTAGTGCCATTGGCTAGCTCTAATAAGGATCGTCGTGGTGAGTAAATGAATTTATCAAAATTAAATTTTAACATCAATGAAGTGTTAACACATTTTCCTGTTATGATAGATAGAATATTTTTTCAAAATTATGAAACATTCATTTATTAATCGACCAACTCGGAAATTGCAAACAATTTTACAACAAACTTCTTTATATGGATCTCATGATCAGAAGCAATAAATAAATGTAAAATTCGAATAGCGCTTTGTTTTAAATATAATAGGAAAATTCTCTTAAAATCTTATAAGATGTAATTCATTGGAAATATTTTTCATATAGGAATTGCGCTTGATGGTCATTTGAGAGAAGATGATGTTAACCTTGCATCATCAACCTTGGGTGCTGAGGGCAAAACATCAGCTGAATCAATGGGTATTGTTATTTCATACTCATTAAGGGTAAAGCTCAACTGTGGAACATTGGGCGGTGATAAAAGATATTTCCATTTATAAATTTGCAAATTTTAATTTAAAATCTTATATTATAGGTGAACTTCAAACAGACGTTCCATTTAAATTATTGAATCCAGCACCTGGTAAGTAATTTAAGTTTGTTTATGAATTGATCCAATTAACAATAAAATAATCCAATTTAGGCACTGTCGAGCGTGAGCGTGTAAATGCCATGAAGAAAATGAAATCGATCGAAAGACATCGTTATGAAAATAGCAATTATGATGATGAAGATGATTCGAATATTGTTTTTGAAGACTTTGCAAGAATGAGAATGAATGAACCTGAATAAAAAGTGTCATTATAATTATTATTCATGAGGGTTAAATTTTGGGCGAATTTATATTTATTTATAAATAATAGAACCTCATGAATTTTCTTTTCCATTTAAATGCCATTAAATATGATTATTATTAGCTTTTAGCTGTCGAATCGAATCACATGATTTTATTGATACTTTGGAATGTCAAAATACTGCGCAGTGACATTTCTTATGCGTCAATGAGATCTACACACACAGACTAACCATTATATAATCAAGATATATTTTTACTTTCTTTTTGTTTGCGAAGTTCTTTTTTATTCTCTTTTTGTTTTTATTACAACGAAGCACCAGAAGTGATATTACTATAAAAGCAATCAGAAAGAAACGAAACAGAAAAATTTTTAGAAATAAAACAAAAGTGGACTGCTTTAACACATTTTCACTTGCATGCGCTGTGAGTTTGTTTTAAAGATTTTTAAACACTCATGAAAATTTTCAACTGCTTCACACACACTTGATAATTTTCATGCATCAAAAAAACATAAAAAAAAATTATGTAAAATTTAAAAAAACTCCCTCAAGTCAATTTATTTAAATATTAACCACTAATAAATAACTTTCTTTTAATTTCTATCCCATAATGGATATTAATTAAAAGAAATTATTTGATACAAAAATCTACTCACTTTTTTTTCCTATTTAAAACTTTAACAATTTCAGAAAAATTCACTTATGTCATCTATAAAGATTGAAAGTCTAAAAATGACTGAAATTTAAAATACAATTATTTAAAAAATCGTTTATTCTTCTTTTTAAAACAAGTTTTTGCATTTAGACATTTTTAAAAGGATTTATAGACATCTGTATGTATTTCAACGGTTTTTCGTATTAGAGTATTTTGTAAAATAATTGTTAAATGTCCATTGAAGGTCACAATATCTTCAAGAAAAAATAACTTTAGCTCCTCCCTAAGATAATTTAAGAGAATTTTTTAATATAAACTTCTTCCAATGAGTAAAAATAACCTTCAACCCTTTTACTATTCTCATTGGATGAAATTTTTTATGCAAAAAGGGGGTAAGAATTTTTCTTTACGTGAGATGAGTAAAATAATTTTTTAACAGTTGAAGATTCAGTTGCGATTCATCTGAGAGTTACTTCAATTAATTCCATAATAAAAGAATAATAATTTGGACAGTTGTTGGACGTTATTTAACGGTTAGTGATATTTATCATTTAGAATATTTTTTGCCAACAAAATGTCTTACTCCCCATTTGACATTAGCTTTCTTATCTGTTCTAACATAAGTAGCGACCGGACCAGTAGTTTTTTCAGTTTTATCCATCGATTGCAAATATTCTTTCTCTAATTTTCCAATTTTAAAAGGCTGCAAATAACTTATTGGATTTCGATCTTTCAAATTGTGCAATATTGTTTCATCAGGCGCTAATAAAAATAATTTTTATTAATATCTTTTATTGGCATAAAAGCGTGTATTAACAACTTACAATAAAAATACTCTTTAGACTCAATCACGAAAATGTGAAAGATTGTGATGACAGCGAAAAATACGAGAACTTTCGACATTTCTTAGAAACGTGTTGATTGTGCGACTTTCAAAATGATTATGGTAAAAAAATTTCTCAATTATTATATTTTTTATACTTTTTTCAATCAAATCATAACAATTTTCTCAATATTTCTGGAGAAATGGACTACAAAAGCGGCTAATATCAAAGTATGAAATATTTTGTTATTTTCTTGTCTCTATTTTGGCTTTTTGTTCCAGATAGTGAACAGAAATGCAGAAGTTTTATGCTTCATCAACATTACAAAAACCTATAATGCGAAAATTCACGCATAGAGTTGTATTTAATTAATCTTGACCATATCTCTCATAATCTTATTCAATTGCAAATTAGTCGAATAAAAGATAGATAGTAATAGTGTATGTGTGGTTGATGTAGAATTTATATAGTCTATCCATGATTCCGTAATGCACAATATACAATAGAGAAATGTTGAGTGAACGCAATGAGACAGAAATTGATAATAGCTCGCGCCAATAATAGCATGGTGATTATGATTTTTACCACTTTAAAAAACAACACAGAAAAATCACAAATCACTCTGTTTTTCTTATTGTTCACAGTTCAAGTGTGTATCGAACTTTTCCAATTCAAAGATCTTTATAAAAACTATTGTCCAAATTGTACAATCAGTCAGTCGTATTTTAGATTTTCCACAAGTAATATCGTATTCAAATGATTAAACGCGATCAATCATGGATATTTTAAAGAGAAAGTTCTTACTCTCAGTTTTAACTTTTATTATTTGTTATAATATTAATAAAACAATCGCACAAAACTTAACAACAATAACAATTAAGCCATTAACATATCATGTTCCCATTATTCCCATTATAAATACAAGTAATCTCGGTCCTAAAAAGTTTGAACGAATTATTGTGCCAACGTATCCAATTAATGATTCACCAAAAAATTATTCCAATGAAAAGAAAAAGTTTGGTAGTGAAAAGAGAGAGAAAGAACCAGAAGAAAAGAAAGTAAAACCGAAGATAAATTCAAAAAATTACGATGATAGAAAGGGGAATTCCTATAAAACATATAGCTACGTTAATCGTGATGATGATCATAAAAAGAAAATTCCAACGGAAACTAAACCAAATGACATTCAACCACTGCACATTAAAACACGAGACTTTAAAGCACCACAGCCAGAAATAGTAACAGAATCATCACATGATAAAAAGAAGAAAGTAAAAGAGCAACAAGAAAAATTAAAAATTGAAAATTTACCAGAAAATCCGTTTCTTGTACCAGAAACAAACTGGTGGGATAATACAGCTAAATATAATTATGGAATAATTCATGATAATTATAAAGGTTTAGAAGAACAATCACCGAAAATTAATAAAGAGCAAATTATATCTCATGAAGATGCACGAGAAGATGAATCTAAAGAAGAAGTTGTGACACCAGTTGTCACCATAACTGAACCAATTACTCAAATTATTCATCATGAACCACAATCATTATCACCACCAGTTAAATTTAAAAGTAATTTTAAAGATCCAAATATGCAACCACAAGTTCATCCTCGAGTTGATAATCCTGGAAGATTTCTGTATAAAACTCAAGTATATTATCCAAATTATCGTGATCATCTTTATTTGCCAGTAACAACATATTATGGAAATCATCAAGGACTTGCAAAAGTTTTTCCAGTTTTTAATTCTCATTCTGTTTATCACAATTCACCTCATCATTCAACATCTGTAGCTCCTCCAACACAACATCATCATCAACAGCATCATAATTCAATTCCACATAAACCTCAAAGAACTCGCACAACGCCACCAACTGTCAATTCTAAAAAAACTCACCCAACGGTTATTACACCACAAAAAAGAGACCCAAATCAAAAACCAAATGAAAAACCTGTGCCACCTCCACCATCAAAAGAAGAAGCAGAAGAAGATTATGATTATGATGAAGAAGAAGAAGGTGAAAACGATGGTAGTAATGATAAACAAGAAGGTGAATCAGCTGAAGAAGAAGATGGATCAGAAGGGAATGATTATGATGATGACGAGGAAGAAGAAGAAGAAGACGAAAAACCAAAATATAGATATGCATCATTTAGAAATAATGATAGCAATGAATCAGATGAAGATGCAGATCAATTTGATTTAGCTTGGAAAAAATATGGTTATGGGCCGAAGACCAAACATTCAGAAGAGGAAGATGACGATAGCTATGAATCAAGTGAATCACAAATTGTGCCAGAAAGACGTAAAATTGTTCACATGAAGATGGAATATTATTCAACTCCTCATAAAGATACAGAAGAAGAACTCGTTGAAGCAGCATCTAATGTAGAAAAAACAGTGATAGTAAATGATCCCAAGAAAGAAACTGAAGCAGTTGATGTTGTAAATAAAAAAATGAATAAGAAGAAGAAAAAAAATAAAAATGTTGGCAAAAGTCAAGATCAGCATCCAAATGCAGGCCCTGATGATTTAAAATTCTTTCAGTAAGTTAATTTCTCATAAAACTCTCAAATTACATTGCATCAAATCAAAAGTTTCATTTTACACACATTTCATCTCATAAAGGGATATTTTTATTGAAAAGAAGTCACCACATGAAATCGAATTTGGTCACGTGAGTGAAACACCAAAAGGATGGGAAGAAAGATATGAACGTCAAAATCATAGTCATGATAAGAATCGACATCAAGGAAAAGTATTGAGCACTAATTCATAAATTACACTTCATTAATTGCATGTTTTTTGCACTTGTATTTAATTATCATCTTTCGCATTTACTAATATTTCACTGCCTATTATTTCAATTAGATATTTTAGCTATTTGGGTAACGGTGAGCACAAAGCTGGTAGTAAATCAGGCAATGATAATCACTATATTGAACAACATGAGCGTGGTAATCACAAAACGGGACAATTTCAGAAAAAAGTAATCGATTATTATTTCAATATGTGTAAACTGAAAACTAACACCACAGATGATGCAATATAATTTCTCTTCTTCATCGTCGTCTAACTGACTTACGCAAGTTTCTCACTCGATTAATTTGATTTTTTATATTGTCTTTCTTACAGATCGTCTGGGCAGACAAAAAAGGTGGTTACGGCCAACATTACTATGACTTAAATCATGGTGGTTAAGTCTTCCATGTATAATTATATTTGCTTAGTTTTTAAATATTTCTCACAAACTACTCTTAAATCATTTAATTTTACCTCAACTATCTATTTTAATATTTTTATTCATCTATTTGAAAGTCTTAATAAATATTTCTAAAAAATAGTAAGTTTTTAAAGTTTTTCATTTCTCACACAATTTATTTTCTGTTCATTCTACCATTAAATGACCCTTCATTCATTATTCTCAAATCATGACAGAAATTTTCTTATTCTTACAAAAGGAAGAAAAATTTTTCATAGACAGAAAAAACCAGTTTTTAATGATGATGACCCAAATAGAACATTTATATCCTCAAGAAAGGATTCAAATAAATGTGTTTCAAAGTATGTAGAAGGGTTGTTGTAAAATATTACTTAAAAAGCGTTTTTATGATAAAATTTGAAAAATTAAATGACAATTTTCACTTTCATACATTCTTTTAAATTTATTTGAATAAAATTAATCTTCAAAAGTTCAAAACCTTTTTAATAACTAAAAACGAAAAAAAAGAATTTGAAATCTTTATGTTCATTTAGTTTAGCTATGCACTGCGAACGTGCAATTAAAACTGAAATTAAAGCATTCCCATGAGTTTCACTTTCAAATGCTTTGTAATCATGCAAAATCACCATTTGTTATTTTTAAATTTCTTAGAGGACAATTCGATGAAATTTTCTCATGATATTCCCTAGTTTCTATCTTACTCACCCTTACATATGTCCTTTGCAATCTTAGACAAAAATCATCATATCATGTCATTACAATATAACAAAGAATACAATAAACTTTTCTGTTGTCCATAACCGGTTTTTTCACTAGTATTGTCCTAAAGGATTCCAATAGCCAAATACCTTTACGGCTACTAACCCTTTTTCTCACGAAAATTTCATTAAGCATTGGACTGCATAAATCAACATTTCATGCCCTTCCGGGATTAAAATGTGAGAATTCGGAACTGGTCAAACGAGTTCTGTGAGTGACCGTAAAATCCACATATTATTTATGCTGGTAGTCTAAGATCATCTTTAACAGGCAGGTAGATATGAATCAACCCTTCTTCTCATCTAGTGCATTAGGTGCAATGACTGATTGTCATTTGATGCATATAAAAGGGGTTGAGATTCTTCACTGATTGAGATCATCTTCAAACCCTTCTTTAAAGATGATTTTTTTATTCATCAAAAAAGAGAGGGTTCTTTTAACTATTAGGAATCTTTTCATTTTATTTTTTATCACGTAAAGGTCAGTTGTGCATTGACATTTTATTTCTCTTTGAGAGAGTTAATAGCGTTAAGAATTTAATAAGCGACATTAATTTGAAATATAAGATGTTTCTCATTGCAATAATCACGCATAGCGACTATTGAGGTCATGAGATTCTAAATTTTCTTTACAAATTGCTTTGCTTTGAATGAATAATGCTGAAATTGGGAATGAAAAATAAAACAATTTGAATTGGTAATTTTTCAAACACGCAAAATTTGTCAATAAATAAATTCTGCATTATCTCTCTTCTAAGAAAATGTTTCAATTAATTAAAATGAGAATTTAAATACTTATCTATCATATATGCATATGCAAGTCAATAGTCATTGTATAATTCACAGTAATACAAATATTTTCTATTAATATCATATAATAAATAAGAAACGAGCCCAAGTTTTTAGTTTATATAATGTATCAAAAGCAATTAATTGATTTATATTTTTAAGACTAACAAGACAAGCAGTGAATTAAGATCATAAGTAAATAAACAAAGAAAGTGATGATGAAGAAGAATTACAAATCATGCTGTGATAAATACTAGTGATTAATATCTTTTTTATAAAACTCCAATTTCAATTCAATTAAAGCATCCAATTTGATTTCGATTAGCATTTTTAATGGAAGGTGAAATGCCAAAAAAAGCTTTAAATTTTATAACTTTATATAATTGCTCTCTTTGTTTTTTTTACTTACCATTATTATTTTTTTTTGCGATTGCATTTCCTTACAGCGGTAGCTTAAGAAATTACCAATATTTGTCTGGTAAAACAAAAGTGAACAAGAAGAACATACACAATTTTTGCAGTTGTCGATATTTTGGAGCACTCTTTAACTCTCTTTGATTCAGCGCTGAATGTATGCCCCCACTTACATATACAATACCTTCAGACACCTCGCTCACTCTCTCGTGTCTCTGTTTATTCTCTAGCATGGAGTTTATGCTGTTGTGCGCTCACACTATAAAAAGCAATTGGTTTTCTCCAATTATCGTCATTCCTTAAAGTCACAGTGATTGAGAGTGTGCATTTTAGTGATAATTTAAACGTAAGCGTGAAATTTAAGTAAAGAAAAAAATTGTTATTTAATTTGGTGTTTTATCATGCGTTTGTTTGTGACAATTTTATTTACAATTGTGTCAGTTACAACTGCACAACAGCAACAATTGGATCCTGCCTATCTTAGACAATATTATTCACAACTTGCACAGCAAGGACAATCTCCTCAACAAGGACGTGCTGCAGCTCCAATTTTTGAACAACAAGAACCACAACAGTTTGCTCCACAGCCTGCCAGAAATGTAAATTAAATTGTTTTCACTCTCAACTTAATAAGAAATTTTTTTAATATTTAATTTTTTAGTATCCAAGACCAGCACCTCAACCAGCTCAAACTCAAATCTTTGTGCCAGCTGAACAACAAGCAAGACAATATCAGCCACAACCACAACAAGTAGGTTAAAATTATTTTTGTTATAAAACTGTTGACATTTGAGCTTATTTAATTGATCATTTTTGCACACTCATTAACGCATGAAATTACTTTCTTTACTTTCACATAGATTCAATATCAACAACCAAAAGCTCAACCAAGACCAAAAAAACCTGTTTATAATTTGCAACAAGAGGAAGAGAATCCCGAGGAAGAATATGACGTAAGAGAAATTTTATAACCTTGAAATTTATTATGTGTATGCGCTCAATTATCATTGTTGTCGTTGTCTGTAATGAAATGTGGAAGAAAAAAAATCATTCCAGTTTTGTTTGCAGTGAGCAACTTCAATGTGATGATATTGTAACATTATATGGTCAGACTAGTTAATAATCTTACATGTAATTCCATATGTTTTCACTTTCATTCAGCATTTCTGCTCTCTTCTCGACCCCAAAAGTTGAATAACTGCTTTATTTCTTTGAAATAAGCGCACTCTAATAATAATAAACGTTATCGTGTGTGCGGATATGCAAAGTTTTATTTTTTCCGTAAAAAATCAACAGCGAGCGATTTTTATTTTTAATAGTTTTATAAGTATTGCTACAAATTCAATAATCAATGGCAATCAAGTTGTAGGAAAGAAGATTATGCAATTTGATGCCATTACATATCCATTTTTTATGTTTGGCCTACACAAAAAAATTAATGCATGCTCAATGGAGTCAACGACACAATGAATTTTCCTTTCAATTTCTCGCAAATATTGCCTCACTAAATAGTGACAATAATGGGTAGTAAAAAAATATGTAACATGTTGAAGTGAGAGCGAAAGAAAGAAAAGCCATAAAAAGATTTTTTTGTTTCATTATTCATAACTTCTTATTGTGTTTAAACACGTAACATCAAATAACTTCTACCATACAATGCTATTGAGTGCATTCGCTTTTAGCACAAATTCCCACATTTAAAAGACCGATTTTATTGCCGATCGAACGTCTGATCTGGTTTACACATTCAAGTACTTTCACTTTTACCTACAAATCCAATTCGCAAATAACTTTTTTTTTCATAATAAATTTTTATCGAATCAGTCTGTGAATGTTACTTTACTGAATTATTGCTAGGTGGTAACTACATATATGAATTAAATGCTTGCATTGCCCCCGAAAAAAGTTGACAGATCGCAGACATATTAAAACCAGTTTAAGATTAATTGTTGCACCCGAAACCTCAATTATTGAATAATTTTTTGACACAATTTTGTAATATGATATCACACGCTTGAACAATTTCTATCTTACATAATGACTCATTAAAATTTTTTATTTATTTGTTTCAACAGTCAAATCCATCATACCAATTTGGTTTCGATGTGAAAGATGATGAATTTACCAACTATCAAAACCGTAAAGAAACTCGTGATGGTAATGTTATCAAAGGAAGTTATTCAGTGGTTGATTCTGATGGATTTATCAGAACTGTTAGCTATACAGCTGATCCAAAAGAAGGCTTCAAAGCTGAAGTTGTAAGAGAACCAACTGATATTGTTATTAAAATTCCAACACCTGCACCTCAAACACAACAGCCACAACAAATCTTCCGTCAAGCTCAGCTAAAAGCGGCACCGCAGCAACAGCAATATGTTCAACAGCCACAACAAGCACGTCCACAACAACAATATCGTCCAGAATATTATCAGCAATAAATAATTACTGATGATTTTCATTTTTCCCAATTCCTTTTACCTAGTTTTACCCTAGTTCCTAGTCCTTGCCTGTTTTGTAAAATATATTTGTTTTTTTCGTAAATTATTAACTGGAAAAGAGACTGAAGTTCTTGCCGGTAAATTGATGAAAAAGGAGTGAGAAACAATTTTATGAAAGCATTTCATTTTTTATGATTTATTTACAAACCTTCCCTTTTATTATTTTAATATGTTTCTCATTCATCTTAGCCCTTATTCGTCATTATTATTTTAATTCCATTGTGATCTTTATTTCTTGCTATCGATAAAAAAGAATAATAAAATGTGATTGAAAAAGAATTGTTCATTTTATTATTTCTTAAGAAATGTTATTTTCATGATATTTTGACATTTGTTAAATGTTGCGTTCGTATATGAAATCACTGAATCTCGACATTCTTTTCTCATTTTTTCCTCTCAATTTTCTCAGTTCGCACACTTATTCGTTCATCTGAGAGTTTCGTAAAAATGGAAAATAAAGTGTCTATTTCGTAAAAGAAGAAGAAAAGATGAAAATTCAAGTCGGAATAATTTTCTGCTTCAGTCAGTCGGTGAGATCGTTTGGAGGAAAGAAATTTGTGAATTTTGTGTGATTGAGAAAGAAAGCAATAAAAAATTTCCTTAATTTAGACGGAACAAAAGAGTGATAAAAAGCTAAATCAAAATGTCTTCAATATATTCAATGCACAGACCAGGCTTTTGGAGAATTCCTCAATCAAAAAATCAACAACCAGAGCATTTGAAGAAAAAAGTTCATTTTAAAGATGAATATTACTATGTAAGTAGCAATTCATTTCTCTCACAGTTGTTTAGAATTTTCATGATTTTGATGACACGTGAAAATATTGAAACTTACCAGACATATTGTCACAGGTGGTTTTCACACAAAAGTCAATGAAATAGCTCGCTAAAAAATACATTTTGAAAGACGAAAAGAAATTGTGTAGCGAAATGTCAGTCATTTCATTTAAAGTCATTGACATAAAGTTCAAATATATTTCAGTATTTATTTTTTGTTTTATGCGAGGGCTGCTGTATCAATATAAGATGAGATTGCGATGCCAAAAGATCGAATGGATAATTTAAATTGGAGCAGATCATTGCCAATGACTAGATGCATGCTCTAATTAAATCCAAGGGCAAGTTTAATGCCACACTTGTGAATTAAAATTTAAATCAATTTTTATAATTTCTCTGATCTTGAGTTTTTTTTCTGGGAATTAACAGACAATAGCAATTTTTAATTTTGTTAATCTAATATTGAAGAAATCTAACTCGAGCATTGTGATGTCAAAAATGACAGTAGAGAGTGAGAGCTCGAAGCGAATTTTTTATAAATTCCTATTAATAGATTCTTAACAGCAGCTCTTCTTTTTATACTATAGCGATGACAGTTTCCTGATATTAATTTTCACTCTATGAATAAAATTTGCTCTTTACGAAGTCACGAAAATATTCAACACGCCCAAATACACAAAACTCTTTCCGGTTTTGCTTTTACGTCAGTGTTTTCGATTACTTTTGCGATATTTGAGCATGCATGCTTTTCTAATTAAAAATCAATTTTCATCCTCATGTCGTTGAAAAATAAAGTTTTTCATTCATTTTTAAATTAATTTTGTTGTTTCTTCTCATCGATTCTTTACTTAATTTATATTTAGAAAATTTGATTAATCGATGATGTGGAGAGATTTGTGATGAATATGTGCCAAAAAAATATCGACAGAGGAGAAGAAAAGAAGAAGTTTATTTCGGATTTTAAAAAACACTCTTAATTAGTGTTAAATCTGATAGTAATAAAAAATGTGATCATGTTTTATGGTTGATATTCTGTACAGTATTATTTATTTATAGACTTGCCATGACTTTATTGATAAAAGAAATAGAAAAATTTACAATTTATTTCTTTTAACTTGACCCATGGAAAATCTGTTTTTTTTTTGCACTCGAAATTAAACGCATTACTCATTTGTCTGGAACGAGAGAAAAATGATTTATTCATTTCTTACATTTGCTCATTTTCATGGAATTCAGAGCAATTATAAACATTTTTTCTTGCCTAATAACCTTCATTGAATGATGAAAAAATCTTCATAGGACAAAATTATTAAATTTCAAGTTTACATAGAAAGACGAGACATAAAAATGAGAAGACATTTGTGAGACAATATTTTATTTTGATTTCATATAAATTTAAAATTTTCTAGCTAAAAAGAAAAAGTTTTTCCTCACTTGCTCGTTTTTAAATAAAAATTCAACCGATGGCGACACAGAAAGATTATTTTACTAAGACAATCACTATGTTTCACGTGATTGCTTGTTAGTTTTTGTCTTCATTTCTAAAGAGACAGAAAGAATTAAACTATGCGGAAAAGATAATTCTCATTGAATTTAGACATTTTCCATACATTTTTTTGCAGTAATAAATTAAACAATTATGATAATTTTAAATTCGCAAATTTAAAGTAAAATAAAATATTTCTTCTCTCAATAATGCACTCTTTTCTTATATCTCTTAAAAACAGATTGAAAATAATTGGAGTGTATACAAACTAGTGCGTCATTCGACCACCTGTTATAAGTTCATGCATTTAAAAATTGCAATAATTTATAGATTAAAATTGAAGAATCTTCTCGATATACATGTGCACATGTGTTTTACATGAAGATCATTTTTTTGTTATTGCTCCTATGACTCATCTACAGTTGTTGATGATGATGTCTTGCTTCAAATTCCAAAGTCAATGAAAGAAAGCACACACACTCTTTACTTTCTGTTTTTCTCTTTCAAGAGTTGAGTGAAAAATAACTCAAAATTCACCTCCTGCCGCTATCAATTTTCATAAACGCGAAATAACGATCATTCATAATAAATCGAATGAGAAAGAAAAGAGAGAAAATTGAATTTTCAATGATACACAAATTTTCAGCACACTCCTCTCGCTTTCTTCCTCTCGTACAGAGCGCGCAAGTAAAAGAAAGGAAAAAGAGGAAAATTATAGTTTGTGCTCTTGCAACTCTCGCTCTTTAGATTATTTTGAATGTTTCTCAGTAATGAAATTGCTTTCAATTCGGTTAAATCCCTTCACTTGAATCGCTTTTTTCTTTTTCAATTGAAAAATATCTGATTTGAGTTGATCGAGTATATAGAGAGACATTTAAAAAAAAGTTCATTAAAAGTGTGCACTACCTAGAGTAAATAAAAAAAGAAAACAATTTAAAAAGACAGATAATAAGTGAATAAAGAAGACGGAAAAATTCCTTCTGTGAAACGAATTAGAAATTAATCTTGCTGTGCTGTTAATCACGAAAAGCCCAGACGATACATTCTATTTTTAATTGCCGCAAATTTAGTATTTGCTGCATTTAAATCGCGATTGAATTTGAAACTTTACAATGAGTCAATTGTATCATGAATTTGGTGTTACTTTGGAAAGGAAGAGTTCGGATATAAATTGGGGAATAAGACTTGCTGGTGGAAGTGATTTAAATTCACCACTTATTGTTATACGGGTAAATCAGTTTTAAATTTTATTTTATGTTCATATTATATGAGAGACCACAACAAGTAGTATTAAAAGTGGGATTGATATAAATAAACTAACCCAATTCATGTTATACATTTTGTGATGCAATCTCCATCATCCATTCAAGCGGTCTCTTTTGAAAACAAGAGTAGATTTTTTTGGCATCAAACATTGCCACTTTCATCCTCTTTACATGTGCTGTGTTCTCTTATTGAATGTTGCGAGAGAATGAAAAAGAGAAGGAAATTTATGACTCAATTTTATATTTGAAAGACATTAAATTTTATTCTTTCTTTTCAAGCACATTTTTTTATAAGAAAAAAATGTTTGTGTATCTGTGGCATCACATGTTGCGTTGTTCAAAAATATTTTTATTCCTCTATAGATCTGAGATAAACCGCTAATGTTTATAAGGATGCTGAACTTTTAATTCAGACATCTTCCTCTTTTTTTGGTGTGTTGTTTTGATTAATTACTTTGTATAAGTAGCACTTTGTAATGAAATCCCTTTGATGACTTTTGAAGTGGCAACAATTCATTTTTTTTGTTATATCGGTCAAAAAATAGATATTGTTTATGAATCGCAATAGATATTTGTTTGTATGATTGACTTTTTATATATTTTCAAGATCATTGTTAAAAATGTTTAAACTTTGCGGATTGCATGACTTTCAGGTTCATCCAAATAGTCCAGCAGAAAGAGAATTAATGCGTGGTGATATCATAACAAAAGTTGAAGATTATGATGCAAGAGATTTACGCCATGAAGATGCTCAAATGTTATTTAGAACCCAAGATAATAAAATTCGTTTAGTGGTTCGACGTGACAATAAAATTGCAATGAATTCAAGTAAAAGTAAGCCAATTTCATCAATGGCACCACCAAATGTTCAACCATCTTATATCCCTCCAATTAATCAACATCCTTATAGGTAAGAATAAACTTATTTTTAAGGTCAAAATACATTATACATTTATTTTTAGAGTTCCATCGCCGATTCCTCGAGGACCTCAAAATATGACAGCTGCTTGTGCTTCACCACTAGAGTCACTTCCACATACTGTGTTCCCCAATGATAATCAATATCATCAAGTTTATCAATATACACCAATAGCACAACAGCAACAACAACAATCACAGCAGCAGCATGTTAATTATCCACCACCACCACCTCGTACATGCTTTAGTCCACAATTGACACGTGATCATTATCAAGCAAGTGACGATGAAAATGCTTCTCTACAATATCAAGTGAGTTATAAAAAACTTTATTTCATTTCTATAAATATTTAGTGCGTGTCAAGTCACATTAACAAAAGTATGTCATTCTAATTTATCCTATTCATTTTAAAAATGGTTCATTCAACTCAATCCGGCAATGTATGTTATTGAAGTAAAATTTTCTCACATAAACAGATACATATTTCAAGTTTGTACTGAAAATAATTTTTTGTTTCGTGTGAATCGTGACTTGTTGCGAGAAAAATCTATGATGAGAATACACACACGACCCAATTAATTCTTTGCAAACATCCACCTACGCAATGCAAAAATATAAACTTTATTTTGACGAACTATAAATGTGAAAAACACAGATAGAATAATTGTGTGAAGTCGTTTTGAATCATTTATTAAATTGTCATGATATTTATCATAAATTTCTCTCAAATTTTTAAAATGTCTTACATTGACATTTAAAAGTGGAAATCAAATTTTTTATTATAAAATTGTTGGAAAATTTCTATTTTAATAAATTTTATAATAATGAGTCAAAAAGATTATTTCATGTCAAATCTTGTCAAATCAAATTTTTTTTATTCACTAAAATGAGTGTTGATGTTTTATTTACACACGACAAAAAATTTTATATTTTCCTGGGTAGCTTCGCTAGAGTAAGAAGAAAATTAAAAACTTTTACACGTTTTAGTAAACAACAAGTAAATAACAATTGAGATGAAAACAAACCGCTGATGAAGTCACTTTTCTTTATAATGAAATTTTCATTTCATTTTACGATTTAGGAATAAACTTTTAATTATGATGATTCATTCCTCAAAAAAACTTTACTTTTGCCAAAATCCGCCAAAATATACTTGCATATATACTGGTTTTGATTTTAAGTTGTGTGAGTTTTTACTCAAAATAATTTTAATATTCTTCTTAAATTTACAATTCCGTTGTAAAATTAACTTATGAATATATAGTAATTGAACTAAGCCGATATTAGTAAATACTGATATTTGTATCTTACATTAAATTATATATTGGAACTGGTCCAAACTTGCTTCCAAATTTCTTTTCGTCTCCTCTTATTTAAATTTCTAAAGAAATTTTTGAGAATGAAAAATAAACTCGTGTGTGTGTTTTTGCGCACTTCTAGCTTCTTTTTCTTTAACGTTCAACAAGTAGGAATTTTTGATGAAAATTCTATTTGACAAATGTACAAGAAAGTTGCAGTTTTACAACTTGATCTTGACACTTTGTTCAATAATTTTGAAACGATGTTTGCACATGTGCATCTTTTTTCATATGCATTTACTTGACATTAATTTTGTATTATTTGAAGGAGAAAATTTTTTATGATTTTAGTTTCTCTCATTTTTTCAATGATGCCATGCACTTGTACATGGTCAATGTACTTGATTTTCTTTTAGTTTTCAACGATTTAGTAAATCTTTATATATTTTTGCTAATAAATGAGCCATAAATATTCAAAAACGAATATTGTAAAAAATGTTATTATTTATCATTAAAATTTCTGATTATTTAATTTTATGACGTGATTATAAATGATTAAATTTAAAAAAAAAAAAAAAAATAAAGGTATAACTTAATATATTCTTATTGTTATATTTCACAATAAAAATTTTCTCTAATTCACAATTTTTTAAGTCTGCATCATCACGTGTGCTTACAACAATAGAAAATTATAGTCTAGAAAAATCGAAAAGAGCTTTTAAAAAATTTATAAGTTCATTTGTATCATATTTAGCAAAACAATATGTGTATTTGATAATATGTATTTTTGATAAAACTTCGTATTCTTATTCCTGTCGTAAAAAATATGGAACTCAAAAGAGAAATAATTTTTAAGCACTACCTAGATGTGTAGTGATGAAAATCATATTCAAGATAAAGAAGAAAAATTTACGAATTTTCTCGAATGTGATCGTGAACCAAAAAAACTGAGGGAAAATGTGAAATGAAAAAAATTGATTTCCACATTTCACGAAAGCGTACGAGGAGAAGAAAATTCTTATTAATTAAATATTTCACAAATATCCTCAGTTGCTTTTGGGATTTTCAAAGTTTCACAACTCGAGAAAAAAATTAAAGCGAAAAATACGTAAAAGGTTTTTTTAAAACTGGAAAAATATTAGTTATTTTATTATAAATTTTTTTTATTAATTTTAGTGTAAAAAATTATTTCTAATAATAAAGTGTTTATACTCCGAATTGAAACTAACTTCGAAATAATTAGGGAAAAAAAAGATGACAACTCTTTATCCTACCCAGTCAACTCCCTCGTTCCTTCAGAAATATACAAAGAACGTTTATAATCGCGTTCAATATAATGCACATCATGATGGAAATGTTAATATGGACGAGGCATCTATCTCACTACAAGTAAGAATCAATAATAATTTAATTTGAAACTGACATTCTGTATGTATATATGATGAGAACAGTTATTCAATCGGACAAAACAGAAAAGAAAAAAATTCCTGTGAAAAATCGAGATGAAGAGAGAAATGCGTGTAAAAATAAACATTTTTCGCTAAACGATTGAGGAGACGTTTGCTAAAAATAAAAGTCTTGAAAAAGCGCAATTTTTAGTGGCAATGATAAAGTTTCTTCGTTCCACCAAATTTCATAAAGTATGACACAGTTGTTTATCTTTACCCACTGTCAAAAATTATTTGTAACGAAGAAATTCACATATGAAATAAAAAGATCTCATGCTGATGTTATTGAAATTAGGGTCAGTTTTTTTACACCTAATTAAAGTTATTTTGAGCCTATTTAAAATTATTCTGAGAAAAGTATGTGTATATAATACAATTATTGTAAACTATCGACCAAATGCCAGAAAAAGATTTTGAAAATTTTAGGAGAACTACATATACATACATTGATTATTTACTATAGAACTACATACATCGAAAAATCATACAAAGCTATCTTTAAAAGTTCATTAAAGTAAGAAATGAAAAAAATTATTTCAAACAATTAAATAATCGTTGAAAAATCAGAATCTCATATCTTATCTAGATTATCTACTAAATCAATTATTTTCTTTTCCAATGATTATAACATATGAAAAATTTTTTAAAGTCATGAAATTTTAGTTTCGATCGCGTAACAATTTTAGAGCAATTTTTCATATGTGTAATCTTCAAGTAAAAGTTTAAGTTTACGTCAATAACATATGTTTGCTTTTGTTTTTTCTTGCAAACATATATACACAAATACCTATTATAATCGGTTAAGACTTGCTTGTGACATTGAAACACACTGAAAGAGAAAAAAATTTTATGCCTCCTAGAGCACGCCAACGCAAAACACATCTGGATTTTCAAACGTAAAAAAGATGAAAATAATTTTTCTATTTTCATCTAGACATAGTTGTGTAAGAAAAATGAACGCTAACGGAAATGAAACAAACGAAAACAGAATGACCATGAAAATGAAAATGTAACTTGACGATTTTTATAATACCACCTGATCATATTTATGCACCTTTGTAACTGTGTTGAATCTAACAAGTGAGACTTTAAAATTGTTTTCTTTTCACCTTCAAAGTTCAAGAGAAAAAAACTTGATGACGATAATATGAGAGAACATATTTAAAAATTCATTTTTGATGTGGTCATCATCTGTTGTTAATTATTCAATTTGAAAAACATTTAATAAATTTGTTGGCAATGAAAGTTTCAGCATCTTGGAAAATGCAACTTTTTTCTCACATTTTATTTATTCAATGATCCATTAAAGATATTTCTATGATTATAATTAGGATTTAAGATTTTCCAAATGAATATTCATACAACAGGAGAAGGAGCCAGAAATTATAAATAAATTTTTTCTGCTCTTAACTTGCTTAACTTTTATATCGTTTGATGGTGAATAAATATATCTCATGAAAAGAAACTTTCTTTCACTTCCTTTACTTTCTGTTCTTTTCTTTCTTTTACTCATTCGCTCGCTATCTTTGACGTCAAATGATGAGCACATAGAGTAAAAGAGAAGCGAATTTATAAATAAAAATCGATCAAACAACAAACGACGCTCTTCTATTAAAAATAATTTTGGCAAAGGCGTGAATCTGTCAAAAACGATGATTGACCATTTTCAGCAGCACATCAAATTTGTCTTGTACATACTCTCTCTTTCTTTCAAATTTGATGTGAGCGTTGCATCACATTCTCGCATGTGTTTATGTTTTTTTCTTCTTTTTGTGACTAATACCCCTTTTTATATGAATTTTATTCATAGCCATATCGCTCAACACCCTTAGTTTTGCCCGGTGCAAAAGTTTATCACAACAAAAATTTGCCAACAGAAAGCTACTTGCGTCATCATCCAAATCCACAAATGCGCAGTGCACCATCACATGATTTCACTGATGTTTTAATGAAACAAAAAGTTGCAGACAGCGTTTTGCAACGTGTGGTTGGCACTGATGAAACAGCTGCTCCAAGTGGCCCAAAGGTTTGTTAAATACCAGACATACAAAATATTTTGTTATTGTGTTGTTTTGTTTGCATTGCCTCATGTTATTAAAAAAATTTAAAGATTAAAAATTGAATAAATATTTTTTTTCTATTTTTGAACCATAGGTTGTACATAAACAATTTAATTCACCAATTGGACTTTATTCAGACAACAATATTGAAAACACGATCAAAAACACTGTTTCACCACTGTCACCAATTGCAACAGCTTCTGCTGGCTCAGCATCTTCAGTTCCGTAAGTTAAACTTTTTTATATTAATTACTAAAGCTTTTCTAAAATATTGTACGGATGTTTAAGAATGAATGTTAGGCTAGAAAGAATTACTTCTTTTATTAATTTTACAAGATTTATGGATTTTTTCAAGAGAGAAAAATTGATAAGATATGAAATTTTCCAAAAATCTTATTCCACATAAAAATAATTAGCAAATATTTAAAAACTTTCTCTTTAATTCTTTATTTATCTACAATTTATTCAATCAATTAACACACGTTTAAAATTAATATGGGAAAATGTGAAAATGGTTGCACTGCAAAAATTATACGTTATTATCGTTAGATCTCCAAATGGAACTATTAATCGTCAGCATCATCAACATCTCCCAACAAAAATTCAAGGGTAATTAAAAAATTACACGTATGACACAAAAAAATCATTTACACTTCAAAATTTAATTTCATGCATTACTTTCGTTCAAAAACATTAGAGCCATTAATTAGTCATATATTCATATTCGTGGAAGTATAAAAATGAAGTAAACAAATTAATAGCAAAATTAAAATCTTTAATTGGCTTTTCTATCATGCAGTTGCTTTTTTTCTTGAAAAACTTTTTCTCGTATGTAAAATAAGTAGTTAAAGAATTAAAAGTATATGAGTGGGTTTTTATGAAATTATTAAGTAGGAAAGAAATCGTTTATCACAAGAAGAATTAAATGATACTTAAATCATGTTCATAAACACATATCAACTTAAAATCCTTTTTTAGCATTTTCATTGACATGAGTTTTTTGGAACAAAAGAAACGCATTTTGGAGCAACAGCAAGAACTTCAGCGTCAAAAACAGCAACAGAAAAATTTCACAACTTATAGTCCTTTTCCTCAATTTAATCGCCCTAATTAACTTTTATCAATTATTAACATATTTATTTAACAAATATTTTTCTTCTCTTTACTTAAAAAAACTTTCTTTTATATAATAATTACCATCCCACAGGACAGATATGCACAAAACAATAATGAAATGTTGATTGTTTAATGATTCTTTCTCTGTCTATAACAATCTTTCTCTCCTCTTCAATCCATACATCATCCTTTTACTTTTTTTATATACTACATTTTAAAACATGTGAAAAATTTGCTGCAAAAATGTTTTTGAATCAATAATATGATAAATAGATATTGATAATTGATTATTCATCTTAAACATGCATATTTTACACATTTAAAAATCAAATTATAATCTTTTTTTGTGGATTTTCAGTGTCATTAATTCATTTATCAAACAGTCAATCGAATTTGTGTCAATCGAAATTATGAAGCTTATCAATTTTTAATTTATTTTTATTCTCGAAATTTATTAATTAACGAATTTGAATTTATTTTTTATTTTATTTATGTTTCTTTTATCACCTATCTCCTATGTCTGGTTTTTGTGTAAAAATTGTTTTTAACACCGACCCACCCATCAATTGTTGCAACACACAATACATAACAAAAAAAAGTTACAAGAAAACTGTCGTCTATGATCCAATGAAATCAGAGACTTTTCGAGCAGTTCAGGAAAATCTTTATACAAATGATAAAGTTCAGGAGGTTGTTACTCCTGCTCAGCCAAGAGTATTCATGCCTAATCGTTTAGTTCCAGGAAAGGTGAGTTTTGTGAAAAATTAATGTTTTTTATTGTTTTATTTTCTAAAAATGTTGCTTAACAGAAGCCTCCAGTTGCATCTTTTCCTCCACCCGATCCAATTTCAAGAATTCAAACAAACTCATTGGGAGAGCCTTATGATCATATTCACCAAAGTGGCTCATTCAAACGATTGATGTACAGTGTTTTAGGTGAAACTGAATATTAAACGAATTAATGTCATCAATTGACCAATGATACAGTATATTGGAATCAGCATTCATCACTAATTTATTACAACATGTTGATGACGGAAATAAACGATAAAAATTCAACACATGACGATATAAACTACAATAAAAGATTATTGTTACATACTTAACTCAACTTTTTAGTTACTCACTCTTTTGTTATGATTTATCAAAGAAAAAAAATTCTTATTATGAAAGGCAACACAAATGTATTGTCTTGTATGAGTGAAACTCTAGTCACACAAAGCAAAAATATTTTTAAAAAATATCTCGTGCATAAAAATACGGCTCTGGTGAGATATAAATAATTTTTTTTGAATTAATATTGTTATAACATTTCACTATAAAAGAACTCTATCGAAAATTTATATATCACGCTGTAAATAAGCACAAAGTGAGATTTTTGAACAAATTCTGATGAAATAAAAGAGAAAAGTCTAATGTAAATTTATGGGTTTTATTTAAATCCAAAAGTATTATTTCAATTAATTTTCAGATATATTTTTTTTTTCAAAATGATAGGATAATTTTAGGTAAAATAACGATGAAAATTCGTTTTCAAAACTTTAAATAAAATTACATTAAAAAAATAATAAAATGGTTTGAATTTTGTTTAATAGAACGAAAAAAAATCATTAATATATGAAATTTTTTCATTGCATACGTAATTTGTTATCGGTAAGTATAATTTTAATATGATGTAAAGATCATCTCTAAGATAATTTTCCTCTTAAACGAGCAATCATGCAGATTCTGAGTGTAAAATTTTGTTTATTATTTTGCTGGAGTTTTTCACTTAAAATTTTTTTCATAAATATGTGTATGTTTTTAAAGAAGAAAATCATACTTTTACAATTTATTCATCCTCTTCGGATCCGCTCTCTGAAAAATAAAAAAAAAATTTACTTTCTGTATATTCAATTAAATATTTTAAATTGTATGAAATATAGCTGTTCACAAGACTCAATTCATAAATCTTGCGGTCACTTGTTCTTTCAATTTTACTATTACATCTTTTCCACACAAATTCAATGTCGAAGATTTCATTGATTTTGCTCTAGAGAGATGTGAACATAGATTATTTATTTATTCTTACCTTCTTCAGCATTAGCTAACCATTCAATAAAAGGTCTCATCTTCTCTAAGAAGTGCATTTTTCCTTTCGGAGAATGAGCTTCACGATACCATTTCAAAATTGAGTCCTCGGAAATAATTTCCACTGAAATAAGATAAAACTATAATTAATACAAAAAATAATAAATATTTCAGTCAATGTTTAAGATTTGTTTTTTTGATAAACTAACATTTTTAAAGTTTATCAATTAGCAAAATTAATTTTAATATAGCATTCTCAAAGAATTCTAATTTCGAACTTAAATTCACAAAATTAAAACGTGAACGAATGCTATGAAATAATAATTTTACAAAACAAAAACATTAAACTTAAAACAAATAAGTAGATACTTACATTTGTAGAAGAGTACAATAATTTTGTAAAACGAATTCATAAAATTCATATTTTCATAGCAATATTCCTGAATTTTCAGAATTAACGCAATTTCTGATCGATCAGTTGTAGTGAAAGCTTGGAAGAACTGATTATAAGTTTTGAGATGACGTAATGCTTGGTCCGCAACAAGTTCTTCTTTTTTGTTCCATTCACCTAATGACATAACAGTAGTCCATACCTAAATTTAAGAAAATCAAATTAGTTTTCTATTTTATGTTAAATAAGCTTTAAAAAGCATGTAACAATTGCTTTCCAAAGACTTTCACGTATGATTAAATGAAAGACTTTTGATCTCAAAAGTTACAATTATTTTAGCATTCATGATTTAATGAAAAATCAAGCATCAGAACTCAACACGAGAAAAATTTTTATGTCAAGTTTTTTTAAATGCATAAATTATTTTTGAAAAAATATTGATTTACTTACAATAACTATGACTTCATGTTCCGGAATGGAATTCTTCACAGATAAATCTTTTATATCAGCAATAATTTCCTTATGTGGTTTGTTGTCTTTAATATCATCAACAATTGTCTGTAAAGTGAAAGAAAAAATATGTTGATAAAATTAGTACTGATAAAGCCCATTATAAAACATTTGTATTGCATATGTAACTTTTATATATAATGAATGACATGAAAATTTATTAATTTCAAATTATTAAATAAGAAAAATAAAAGTATTTTTTTAATATAGCAACTATTGGAATCCATTGTGGAAATTGAAAATTCCTCAAAAGATTTGTCTTAGATGCTACCAAAATTCCATAATTTTAGATTTAAATAGAAAGATATTGTTACTTTTTGATTGTCTCATGACTTTGTTTTATTGTATCAAGCATTAATATGAGCTTGAACAAATATAGCAAGTCAAGATTTAATTTTACAGTCAACAATAAATTAACTAAATTAAATTTCTTTAGCTAATTGAACTAAATACTGTACACATCAAAATTGTCCATAATTTGAAAGTTTAAAAAAATGTTTGAAAGAAGATAACACTAACAAATATTGAGAATGTTGTCTATGTCAGTAATCTTTCAAATGAATTTTATTCCCAGTAAAAAAAGCTAACAAAAATACCTTTAAAAATGGAATTTCTACTGAAACACTCTGGGTGTGTATGTTTTATCATATTTTATAAATTCCATAATTCATTAAACATTTAAAAATTTTGTTTTAGATAATATTGACATCAAATTGCATGAAGGTTAAAAGGCAAAATTGATGTAAGCAAAAATCTAATTTAATCTTGCATCTTTAAATTTATAATATCTTGAATGATTTTCATTAAATGAAAATTCTCAAGTTGTCGGCAGATGCAAATTAAAAATTAATTTATACATTCTTCCATATTTTTATACTTATTTCAAGTAAATAATTTGTCATGATCTCTTTTCATTTGAATGTCAAGGAAAGAGACTTATCCAAATAGATCATAAAAATCATAATTTTTGTCGCACAGTTTCAAAGACTCTAAATTGGTTTTTAAAAAGCATTTAGAGGGTCTGCCATGTGCTTAAAAATATATTTGGATAATTTATTCAATATATAATTTAACTTACCGATTGCAATTCACGTTTAGCTTCTTGACT
>CM031380.1:28782872-28807871 GCA_018290095.1 Polypedilum vanderplanki | reverse complement strand
GCTTGATTTTTGTGGAGTTTGACAATGTCCTCAAGTCCGCGATCGGTAAAAGTTTTAACAAAATTCTCTTCGGTACGCTTATTCATCGGGAAGAAATCCAATAAGCGATTTTCCATTTGTCCCTTCTTGAGAACAGTAATTAACGTTGGAACACCCTTTTCTTGCTTTAAGGTGACAAACAGTTCTAATAGGAAATCCAATGCAATGCTATCTTTGATCAAATGCTCATTGTTCAAAACACTAAGAACAGTGGCCGGCACAGCTCCATTTGATATCCATAGAGCAGTCATTCGAGCCAACTTGACTCTTTCAATCGGTTGAAAACCTCTGATAAACACTAATACCTTTTTCATTTCATCCTCAAACATTTTCTCTAAGTATTTGTATCGTCGTACCAATTTGATAAGGATCTAAAATTGAAAGTAAAAAAATTTGTCTAATTAAAATATTGAAATAAAACATGAAAAAAGGTTTTGTTGTAATTAAAGAAAAATTAAAAATCCAATAATATTTTAAAGATTTTTAATTCAAGCATTTGAATTACGAGTTTTTCTTTAGCATTCATTTGACACCATTCGTACGAGTAAACAAGTATGACTGGCTCTATTATGATGCTCCTGCATAAGTTAATTTACTCACTTGTTCTTGTTCACGCATACTGTCCATATCCTCGGAAGCTGCAAAAATGCAAGCTTTTGTGTAAGGATGTTCTCCATCTTGAGAAATTGAGCCACCAGGAACGAGTAAACCACCAGCAATCAAGATATCAAATAATACTTCCCCGTAACGACGATAGTCCAATTTATTTCCAGCAGTATCAAGAAATTTAGAAATTTGCTCTAAGTCTTCAGCTTTCTCAAGCCCTGATATGACCTAAATGTTTAAAAAATTATAAATCCATACATAAAATTAGAAAATCTGAGGTAAAACTAACCTGGTCACGAAAACCCGTTGGGTCATATTTTTCCTTTTCATCCCTTTTCCGAGTTTTGATGCGTTGACCTTGTAGTACTGGTCTTTCTGCCTTTTGACTCATACAATAAAATACTGTAACAATTAGACCAAAAAAATAAAATTGAATATCAAAGATTCTTTAAATGACTAGAAATTGCAAGTTTTTAGCTTTAAAAAAATTTGCGACTCATAACTTTATGAATCATTTACTAAATATTTTTCTCTATCAATCAATTCTTGTTTTCTTATCTTTCTCGCTTTACACTACTTTCACCTCATTCAATTAAAAGAAACTACCTACAATTAACCTTTCCCTTAAGAAAAAAAATTTTCTTTGAACAAATGATTTTAATATGTATTTCGTTTTTAATCGAAAATGCTTAAAAAACAAATAACGTCATAGATTACTTATTGCTTGAGAATTTGATATTGTAAAAAATGAAACAAAAACACGTGGGAAAAAACCAAAAATTACATCAATCATTAAGACTAACGGAATTTATTCTAGATTATTTTGATATATGCAAGATGTTTAATTAAGAAATTCAAGAGGTGGTAAAGACTTACTAAAGAGAAGATAAATTAGGTCGAGAATGTAACTTTGACTACGTGTTAGTTGCAATAACGGATTAAATCACACTAACATAGCTTGCAAAGTCATTTCTTTAATATAGCAGTTTTGATTTTTTTTTAAACCAAAATATGATCAATGTTTGATATCATCTCTGGACCACAAACTGCTAAATCAAATTTTCTTTTCATCAAATAAATCCAATTTATTTTCACGCCATGAAAAAATGCATGATGCGCGATAAAAAATTTTCTTTAGACGAATCTCTATAAAAATAGAATTTTTGTAAGTTGTAAAAATATCTTCCGAGGAAATTCTTAAGTAAGAATGTTTTTTATATCTGTCTAATCATTGCCAACGCGTCTCATCTTAGGATTTTTCTAAATGTTCTTTGTGTGTGAAAAAAGAGAAATCAAATAGGTCATTAACCAATAATTTTCTCCACATTCGAATTCAGTATTTTACCTTATTTAAATATTTATAATTGACCATTAAATTGTTTAATGAGAAGATCAATTTAAAAAGAGGAGGTTATAGATAAAGAAACCCCTTTATGATTTTAAAAGAAAAATGGATGTGAACAAAAATTATAAATTGTTAATTATAATAAAGAATCTTACAGTTAAACTTCTGGTTTAGTCGTCTGATGAATTAAAATAACACAAGGATTAAAATAAAGTTTTAAGCGTTTTAATCACTGATGATGTCTAATCTGATGATGATGGAATCTTTTTTACTAAACACGCGGAAAGTAAAATGGCGAAACTAAAAAAATTAAAATTTAAACTAATAATTGATGTTTTATCACAATGAATTTGTGTGAATTCTAATAATTAGTGATGTGTAAATAGATATAGACACTTTAAAGACAAATAAGTTATTAATTCACCTTTAATTTTAGTGAAACTTTTTTTCTCTGAACTTTCTAAACTCGTTGCTGAAACTTTTTCAATTGCTCAAATTGAGCTACGTAGAAGAGTTGCTAATTGTTTTTAAATTTTTTATTCGTTACATTAAAGTTCTGATTTTAATTATTTTATTTACAATTTAAACAATTAATTGGTTATTATTAATTCTTGTAGAATGTTTCAGACTTTAACCTGCATATTTAAAAAAAAATAACATTTTACCTGATATAGTTAAGAAATTTATTTAAAAAATCTATTTTCTAAAAAAAAATTAGGTTCAAGCAAGAAGCATAAAATTTCACAAGGAGTTTCATTATTAATAATAAACTGAGATCGTAATTTTACTTTAATTATTTGACGGTAATAAAGAAAATATGGACCAACCTGAAGAAGTTCTTGAGAAATTAGAACGTTTCAATGTTCAGAAAAATCCGGAAATTACAAGGGAATTAGATGAATATGTCTCATTTGTTGCCAGAACTGGAGAATCGGTAAATTTAATATGAATTTTAACTCAAATGGCCGCTTTTCCTCTCTTTACTTTATTAATAAATGTATTTATTGACTTGATTGATATTCAATTTAATAATTATGATTATAGGTTTTCAATTGGGCACTTGTAAAAAGACTTTATAGAGAAAAATTGATAAACGTAATTACTGAGTTTAATGAAGCATCAGCAAAAGGTATGTTTTACTTTTAAAGTAAAATTTATTTTGTATTACAATATTTTTTACTAAAATATTTGTAGAAATTCCAACTTATCCTAATGTTGATCCCTTCAATTATGAAACAATGAAGAAGATGCTTATTGAAAGATTAGATTCATTTAATGCAGCACCCTTCACAATCCAGAGAATAAGCGAATTGCTTTCAGATCCACGCAAACAGTATTCAAGAATTGATAAGTTTATGAGGGCAGTTGAAAAAAATATTTTGGTTGTAAGTACAGTCTCACCAGGACGTAATCGTTCAGAGGAAAGCGAAAACGGTGATTCATTAGATTCTGTGGGTTTGAATGGTGATTTTTCATCAGATGTTAATGTCGATATTGATATGGAAAATGATAAAAATGATAATGATAACTCATTAAATACTTCAAAAGAAACAAATTCTCCTATAAATAACAAAGAAAATGACATAACAGCAACAGAGGAAAATCTCACAACCAAAAAGACTGACACAAAAGAGGAAACAAATATTGATGCAGCTGCTATTGAATCAATAGAACCTATTCAAGTAAATGTAGCAGTTGAACCACAATCGGCTGAAACTATTGGTGTTTGTGAACCTATTCAACCATCTGTATCAGGTGAAGAACGAGAAGACATAAGTAAATCAACTGATTCGAATGAACAAAAAACAATTGAGAATAACGAAGAAATAAATGATGGAGTGATCAAATTAAACGAATCAACACCTGCTGAGCCAAAAATTGATGAAGATGCATTACTCAATGAACCATTGCGTCCTGCAGACGATGATGAAGAAATCTTAAATACTACTCCATTGGCTGCTCTTGAAAATATTGTTGCAAATCGTACAGTTATTGATGAAAAACCTCGTATAGAGGAGCAATTACAACAGAAATCTGAAGAGCAATCAGTTATTGAACAGACATCAGATGAACAAGTAGAACAAATTGATAAATCCGAAAATAATACTGAAGACTCTATAGTTGCTCCTAAACAAGATGATTCTGAAATAGAAATCAAAAGAAGAAAACTTAACACAGAAGAAGTTATTGATTCCGCTACAAAAGAAGTTATTAATACTGAGGTGTCTAATGAAAAATCTGAGCAGATTGATGAAAGTTTAAATACATCTGAAAAATCTATTTCTATACCGATTGTTGAAAATATATCTGATGAACAACCGCAATCTCAAGATGAATCAGTAGTAGAAAAAAAATCGGAAGAGATGATTGCACCAATTGATGAAAGTGTTCAAATTGAAAGTATCACTGAAAAAGAGGTTCCTGTATCAATTCAATCTGATACGGTTGAGGAAAATGAAATTACGTCTGAACATCAACAGCCAGTGGTAGAAAACGAACAAGAGGATGAAATGGAAGCAACTTCGATTGTAGAAAATTCTATGGCATTAGATGATGATGTAAATGTACAAGTAGAACATTCTTCGGCCGAAATGGAAATAACTCCACTTGCTGCTGCCTCTACTACGACAATGGACACTGATAATGATGCTGAAAATGCATTAGAAATGGATATTGATGATGACGAGCCAATGGATCAGTAATTTTACATTTTTGTCTACTAAAATTCCGAATAACTTCTTCACTTTCTGCTTTAGCCGTCAAATGCTTTTTCAAACCGTGGAAATTTTTTTAATATTTAAAATTATAAAATAGATTAATAATAACTATGAACGCATCCCAAAATATCTTTTTTTTTAAATATGTCCCCCATTCTATTAACAAATAAAAATTCAAACTGTCATACTATAGCATTAAAAATCATTTTATTTTTATTACAATTTATTTAAATTTTATCAATGTTTCATTTTGAAAATAATTTTTAATTAACTTTGTCATTAGACATAAATAAATGTATCATTTCTGATTTAACTGATTATAATATTAAAAAATGCCCAAAACCATATTGGATGTTTTTATGGGCACCTGTTATTTATTTTTTTATTTTTTTTTTTTGTGAGAAATAAAAAATTAGAAATGTCAAATAAGCAAATTTTTTCTAAAATCATTCCAAACATTAAATTAAGCACACGGGTAGATGCTGATGGAAATGAGATTGATGTGGAAATTCGAGAGGACACTGAGGCATCACAATGTAAAAAGAAAATTTTAGATTTACTGCTTTCTGCAGGGTATTTTCGTGTGATGATTAAAAACTTGTCAGATTTTGATAAAGTCATTGGTGGAATCGTATGGTGTATAGAAGCATGCGAGTATGATGTTGATGTAGATCTTTTATTTCATGAAAATCTATCAATTGGTCAAAAGATGTGAGTGTTAACTCTCTTAATTATCATATTTTACAAGAGATAAAATTTAAATAACTCTTTATTAGTGCATTAACGGAGAGAGTAGTCAAGGTGTTGCCTTCAATGAAATGTCCATTTGTCTTGGAACCACATCAAATTCAAGGACTTGATTATATAAATATTTTTCCAGTTGTTCAATGGCTTATTAAAGAGTCGGTAAAGTTAAGAACTGAGAAAGCCGATAGATTGAAAAAATTTGCAGTCGGACAATTTCACAATCAATTCTCTTTAAAGACTACAGAAGAGGAAAAGCAAAAAAGAGAAAACGTTTTGACTATGGTTAAAAAGATTGAAGATATTTATGCTGTTAAAAGACAGTACAAGAGAAAACAAAATGTTGAACCAACTGACGAGTATAGTCGTGTGCGCTTGACACTACTTGAATATGGTGTACGGAATGTATCGAGATTGACAACAAAAAGAAACGAAAAATCACATGATTCTTTAAAAGAGGAATTTAATGATGATGTTGAACAAGAACAGGTTTGTAAAGTGAAGTCTATAGATTTTGTGTGGCTTATGTTTTGCATGCTTATGCTTATGCAAATTTCAGATCGATGTAGAACAACTTGTTAACGATAATTTAGCTTTAGCCAAAGAGGTATGTAAATATGTTGCATATTGCAATATTATTGCTTTTTTATGCATTTTTATAAAAAAATTGATATAGGCATATCAATGGTGATTAATATTACTGATTTCTTTATTAAACATGTAGGAAATTTATGAAAATGCAAAAAATCTAACAGAGGAGGAGAGAGAAGAAATAGTAAAACATTATGAAAATCTTAAGAGAGAAATGTTCATTGATGCAAAACAGTTATCTGAACAAAATCAAGTTAAAAATCTTGAAAGTATGGAAGTGGCTTTGGAGAAACGCTTACAACGAATTATGCAAGAGAACGAAGAAATAACAAATGAGATGAAGATAGAGAGCGATAATCTTGAAGTTATAAGAAATGAAAGTTTCGAATTATCAAATGAAATAAAAAGATTAGAAATCCAAGAACAACACTCTCTTGTTTCTATCAAGGACCAAATAAAAGATCTCATTTTGCAAAATGAAAAGATGAAACAGGAAGAAATTGTTTTCAAAGAAGAATGCAAACAAAAAATTGAAGAATTACATAGGCAAATAGAAGAAGCTGAAAAACTTGCAGAAACACCCGATGAAGAAGTAACAGAGTATGATGGAATTTTAGAAGAGGAAGAAGCAAACCTTAAAACTTTGAGACTACAGTTAGCTAAAAGAAATCGTGCAGTGACAAGTCTTCAAAGACAATTAGATAACATTCCAGATAGTGTTGAGCTATCTCAATATCAGAAGAGATTTCTTGAATTATACAATCAAATAAGTTTTAAACATAAAGAGACAAAGCAATTTTATGCATTATTCAACACACTCAATGACAAACATCTATATCTTGATAAAGAACTAACTTTATTAAACTCTTTATATGAAAATTATAATCAGTAAGTAAAATTATTATTCTATATTTTATTTAAAAACTCTTATTTACATCATTTACAGAGCAATGATGACTGTTTCAACGAAAGAACAATTTTTAAAGAAACTTGAAGACATCGTTGAAGGTGTGTCAATTACAAAAAGCAAATTTAAGAAAAAGTATGATGACGAAAAATTAAAAAGAGATCAATTGAGTTCTGAATTATTAAACCTTATTGAATTACAAAGAAAGTATGGAAGTTTGATAAAGAAGTTTAAAATAATTTTTGATGGTCAATGAACATCAACGGTTATTTTTGAAAGAAAAAATCAAAATTTTTGGCGCGCTTTACTCAATGTTTTATTTTAAAAAAAAGTAATAAAGTTATCAATTTATTATAAATTAATTTACTAGTCTATTTTAAATCATGAAGACCGAAATAGAAATAGCAAAATTGAGATTTTCTGTACCTCAAGAAGAAATCGAAAAATCTATATTAGAGATTTTGAGCGCAAAAAGAATTCACAAAAATTCACTTATTATTATTCCATCAAAAAAGTTTGAAGAATTAAATGTATACAAGGACTCAATACAAAGTATTTCAGTTGGTAATGTAATTGAAAAATATGATTCATCCTCCACGAAATTCTTCTATTATGAATTTTCTGACCATATTGAGCCTGAAATTGAGTTAATTGAATCTCATGAAGAGGAACAAATCAATGCTTCAACTCACTGGATTCTTCCAAATAAGCAAATAAATGGTCTTTGGGAATCACTTATTTATGATAATAATTTAAAAGAAGATTTACTTGATTTTGCAAAAACAATGTTACTTTTTTCTAATATGAATGTGGATCAAAATATTATATCCTGCAATCGAATAATATTATTACACGGATTGCCTGGTATGTATACTTGTGATTTTATTCAATTCCTTTGTAATTCTTTTTGTTTTAAAAAAATTTTAGGAACTGGCAAGACATCTTTAGCAAAAGCATTAGCTCAAAAATTATCGATTCAATTAAATGACAAATATTTTCATACACATTTATTTGAGATTAACAGCCATTCACTTTTCAGCAAATGGTTCAGTGAAAGTGCAAAGCTCATTCAGAAAATGTTTCAACAAATTCAAGAAGTTATAGAAATTCCATCAAGTTTAGTGGTCATTTTGATTGACGAAGTTGAGAGTATTGCATTTGCTAGAGGAAATATTGCAACAAATGAACCTTCAGATTCAGTGCGAGTGGTGAACGCTGTTTTAACTCAACTTGATAAGATCAAGAAATATCCTAATGTTCTCATAATCACTACAAGTAATCTTACAAAGAGCATAGACCTTGCGTTTCTAGATAGAGCTGATATTGTTAGATTTCTTGAAAATCCTTCAACTAATGCAATTTACAGAATAATTTCTTCTGCAATAGTTGAACTCGCATCAAAAGGACTAATTATCGAAAAAAATGAAGAAAACGGGAATAAAGATGAATTTAGTATTTCCATATTTGAAAACAATGAGAGATTACGTGATATAGAAAAATTTCCTTCGCTTTCAAATATTATGATTCAGATCTGTCAAGAAGCAGTCGGTATAAGCGGACGTGGTTTAAGAAAATTACCATTTCTCGCTCATGCTTTATTTCTGAAAAAAGAATCTGCTACTTTACGAGAGTTTTTGATTGCAATGAGATATGCAATAGATTCTGTGAAGAAAAATAATGAAAATATTGGTCAATTTAATCAAATTAAAGAGTTTCAATAATTTATTTTTTTTAAACAAATATTATAATCACAATAAAACATTATGCTTTTTTAGGGCATGTTTCTTTAAACCCGATATTGTTTGAAATATTTTTCCACAGTTGTTACATGTATCTTCCTCTGATCTTTCATGAACATGCATATGCATATTAAGTAACTTTACACTTTTGAACATTTTATTACAGCCTTGATAATGACAATATTTTATTACACCTTCAAAATGATTCATCAATTCGTGTCTGAAAAATTTTAAAAAATTTCAATTTATTAACATATACAGTAAATAATTAAAATTTACCTTTTCAAATCTTCCAGTCTTGTGAATTTTTGTTCACATTTAAGACAAGGTCTATCAATAGTGTGAGCATAATGTAATTTGTTATGAACATTGTTTATATGCGTCTTGAGAACATATTTGTTGAAAAACTTGCCGCAAAATGAACAAGGAAAAGTTTCAGCTTCCTTTTTTTCTTTATGAATATTTTTTACATGTTGTTCTAAACTTTTTACTAGTTTACCACAAATATGACATGTTACTGGATTTGCATGACGATTTTCATGATCATGTAAATGCTCCTTTCTTTTAAATTCTTTCCCACAAAATTGACAGCTAAATCTTTTTAATCCAAGATGAGACTCCTCAATGTGTCTCTTGAGGAAATTTTTTGTTTTATATTTCAATTGACAATGAGAACATGAAAAGTTAGATGTTGACAGATGCACAAATTTTATGTGGACTTTTATAGCCACATGCTTATTAAACTGTTTTCCACACATATCGCATGTATAAATTTGAGTTAAATTCTTGTCTATTTCAGTCTTATGGAAATATTTTTCATGATCTTTTAATGATTTTTTTTTAACAAAAAATTCAGTACAAAATTTGCAACAAAAAACTCGATCTTTATTCCTCTGTCTAGCTTTTTTTCGATCCTTTTTATTATTTGATTTTTTCTCAGATTGAATCAAAGCAACACCTGAATCATCTTTTTCTTCTTTTTTAATAATTGAAATGCTTTTAAGCATGTTTTCATCTAGTCTTTGAAGGTAGACGATAGGAAAACGATTATGTATTGGCATAATTTTATTCAATGCATTTGATATTTTTTCTTCATTATATGTGTTTTCTATTAAAACCATCTCATTATCGATTGGCTCAGACTTTATTTCAATTTTAACAAATGGTTGAACATTTATATTCTCCAGGTCATCATTAATTTTTGTGTCTTGATCTAAATAATCATTTACTAAATAATTATGCAAAGATACATTATTATCACTGTCAGAAATTGGTTCGGCTTTGTGAAAAATTATTTTAGATTGTTTTTTACCTTGCTTAAACACATCATTATCAGTATCCTCTTCTTTCTCTTTTTCAATAATTTTATTTAGTCCTCTGATTTCTAAATACTGTTCTTTAGCTAATTTTGCGTTTCTTTCTAACTCTTCTTTTGTTTTATTTTCCACATATTTTGTGCTTTTTGAAATATTTTTCTTTGCTGAATTCAATTTTCTGATACTCAATGGTATGCATCTATTATTCATTTGATGCTTTTCGAGTGACATTCTATGCTTGAAGGTTTTTTTGCAATTTTGACATTCATAATTATCATTTTTAGTTTCATGAACAGCTCGAATATGCATATTCATACGTTTAACAGTATTATAATAATAATCACAATTTGGATATTGACAAAAAAGAAGTGGCTTATTGGAATGCGTCATCAAATGTTCACGAAATTCTTTCTGTCTGAAAACAGTTAAACCACAATTCTGGCACTTGAATCCTTTATTTCCACTCTCATGTTGCCTCTTCTCATGTCCAATTAATGTTGTTTTTGTTGAAAAAATTAAGCCACAATGAGAACATGGGAAGCTTCCTCTAACAACAGGATATCTATATTTCACTTGTTGTTTTTGAATTTTGTTATCATTGACGTTAACTACGCTATGAAGTTTTATGTGATTTCTGAATGTGATCTTATTAGTTGTAGAATATCCACATTGCTCACAAATAAAGTTTTCAAAATGAGTGCGAAGATGTATACGAAGAGTGTTTCTACGTGAGAATGAAGCATGACACACACGACAAGTTGTATCTGATCTATGCTTATCCATGTGAGCATAAATGAGAATCTTTTTATCGAAACTCACCCCACAAAGATCACATTGGACAAAATTTATCACAGGTTTTGGTTTAGGACCTTTTGTTCTCTTTTTCTTAAAGCAATCATCACATTTTCTAGTAAATGCATTATTTTCTTTAATATTTACAGTTGTGTATTTTTTACATCTTCGACATTTTCTTTCTCTTGTTTTTAGATTACTTGCCCTACATTCTTTACAAATTTTATTTCCATTTTGATTTTCTGCTAAACTAGCTGAATTTTTTTTACACATAGTACATGATTCTTTTAAATTATTCATATCTTCATTATATATTATATTATTTTCACTACTGACTGCCATTTCACGTTAAAAATTAAAATTTTAAGATTAAAAATTAATTGTTTATAAAGTCTTACTATTGTTCGGATTAAATTTTTCGAATTAAGTGTTGTCAACAAACAAAAAAATATCAGAAAACAAATTTTTAAAATTACCGAAAAATTAAATTAGAGCAAGAAATAAAAGGACATTAGTAAAACAAATCATGTCTCTTATTTGTGCGAGTAAGTTTTAATTCATTAATCTATTTGATGCCTATCTGTCTAGTGATTTTCAATTAAAATTTTGATGTTTTTCTTTTAACCTTTAAAATCGTTTAAAAACTTTTATTCTTTTTCAGTTTCAAACGAAGTTCCAGATGTTCCAGTCATTTCACCAAATTCGGGAGCTATATTTGAAAGAAGATTGATAGAGAAATACATTCAGGAGAATGGTGTTGATCCAATTTCAGGAAAAGATATGACGATTGAGGAGCTTATTGAAATAAAAAGTTTGTATTTACTTTAGTTTACCTTTTGTAATTTAATATGTGATCATCATTTTATGCCTTTTCTAGCTCCACCCGTTTTAAAACCAAAACCGCCCAGTGCTACAAGTATTCCAGCAATCTTAAAAATGATGCAAGATGAATGGGATGCACTTATGCTTCATTCTTTCACTCAGCGTCAACAACTTCAAACAGCAAGACAAGAATTATCTCATGCACTTTACCAACATGATGCTGCTTGTCGTGTAATTGCTCGTTTAAATAAAGAAGTGACAGCGGCTCGTGAAGCTTTAGCAACTTTGAAACCGCAAGCTGGAATTAGCACCACTATTCAGCAAACTGTTATTCAACAACCTGTTACTGCAAATGAAGCTCCTGGAATTGCTGCTGCTCTACCAGTTGAACAAGCTGGTATGAGTGATGAAATAATTCAGAAATTACAAGATAAAGCTACGGTACTCACACAAGAGAGAAAGAAAAAGGGAAAGACTGTTCCCGAAGAGCTGGTTAGTGCGGAAAAGATCAGAAGCTTTCTCAATTTGGCATCACATCCAGGATTGCATAGTGCAAGTGTACCTGGTATTTTAGCATTGGACATTAGTAATAGCGATAACAGCAAAATTTTAACAGGAGGAAATGACAAAAATGCTACAATTTTCAATAAAGATACAGAACAAGTCGTAACGATCTTGAAAGGACATTCGAAAAAAGTTACAAAAGTTATATATCATCCAGATGAGTCTACTGTTATCACCGCCTCTCCAGACACTACAATTCGTGTTTGGAATGTGCCAACATCTCAAACTACTCTTTTGCTGCGTTGTCACGAAGGACCAGTTACTGGTTTATCATTGCATCCGACTGGTGACTATATTCTTTCAACATCTCAAGATAAAAATTGGGCATTCTCTGATATAAGAACTGGACGTTTATTAACAATGAAAATTGATTCTGCTGATTGTGGCTTGACAGCTGCACAATTTCATCCTGATGGACTTATTTTCGGAACAGGAACTGAAGATGCTCAAGTTCGTATTTGGGATTTGAAGGAACAAAGCAATGTTGCAAACTTTCCAGGACATATTGGAGAAATTAGTGCCATTTCATTTTCTGAAAATGGTTACTATCTTGCTACTGCTGCTTCCGATTCATGCGTAAAATTGTGGGATTTAAGAAAATTGAAGAATTTCAAAACAATTCAACTTGAAGATGGCTATGAAGTCAAAGACTTGTGTTTTGATCAAAGTGGAACATATCTGGCAATTGCAGGCACTGATATTAGGTAAAACTATTTCTTTAATTTAAATGAAATTTTATATTAAATTCATTTTATCCTTTTAGAGTTTATTTGTGTAAACAATGGACAGAATTAAAAGTTTTTAATGATCATACTGCGACATCAACTGGTGTACGTTTTGGAAGGCATGCTCAATGGCTCGCATCAACTAGTATGGATCGAACACTTAAACTCTATGGTATTGAATGAGAAGAAGAATGAATTAAGATTAAGTCATAATTTTTATTTGTAAAAAAATATTCCCTACTTTCATGCTTCTTTTTTAACTTTCTGAAAATTAATAAAATCTCAATTCAGACAAATTTACTCTTTTACTTAAAGATTTCTATTTTTTTTCACCTTTTAAAACTTTCAAAAAGCGACGATAAAACAAAATAATATATATCGTATGTAAGGAAACTTTATTTCTTTATTTGGCTAGCCGCTCTTTTTACACCTCAAAATTTCATGTTCATTGATTTGAATAAGATTTTTCCTGAATTTTTTTTTTGACAATGATTGTAAATTTAAATTAAGACCAACAATAAAGAAATTAGACATGATCAAGTGATAGAAAATAACGCAGAGTTTTAAAAAAAAGAGTAAAGGATACATTTGTAAGTTGATAAGCTATTTATATAAGGTTTTCGTGTCGTTTCAAGAATTTAATGTGTGAGCACAATTGTTGTCGATTTAAAACCAATGCATGACACGCGAATAAATTGATGATGAAGATGCTTGTTGCTAATTTCGATTTGAACCAGATGGCATTAAAATTTCTTCTTGTCTTTCTCGTGTTTGAACCTATAATAAAAGTTATTTTATTATAATAATAATTTTTAAATTTAAAATTTATAAAATAATAATACCTTAACATGAATGTGATTTTTAAGCATAGCTGTTCTTAATATCAACATTCGTGTTCGCCGTTGAAATTCTTTGCCGACATTTATTGCCTTTTCAAATGTGGAACTACGTTGATCGGCATTTTTCGCATATAAAATTTTATTATGTGAATCGATTCTTGCTTGAATTTGACCGTCTAGAATCAATTGCATAATTTCATTCTCTAATGCACCTACTGAACAATTGAATGCTTCAGACATTTTCCGCATATCTGCAGATAGGTAGGGACTAAAATATTGAATAAGAGCTCGATTTCTAATTTGTGTATAGAGCTTATTAACATGCGGTGCAATGAAAAGATCGAGAAGCAAATTATCACGCATTTCATCCAATAATTTCAAACATTGAGCGTATTTGGATTCATAAAATTTAAATACAATATCTCGTATTTGAGGCTCTAACTCCAAAAATAGTTTAAATGATGCACTTGAAATGACATTCTTTTGTAATTCTTGACGATCAAATGTAGCTAATGCACAAAGACCTCCATAGATTGCAATATTATTACAAGAAATCATCTCTGGAAAATCACAGTGATCCAAATTTGCGAGCAAAAAGTGCTTAGCAGCTAACTTGTATTTTTTCGAAGCCAATTCCGCTAGACCAGCGGCACATTTGAGACGTGTTGATGTCTGATTTTGATCGCGATTCTGAGCTTCAGAAAATTCAGGTGTGCATTCTGCTTTTGAAACATAACTTAGTACATGAGACCAATTTTGTAGGTAAATTGAAACTTTGATAACATTCAAGCACATATTCACAACATGACGTCCACTAGTGCAATAATCGCGAGCACGAGAATAACATTTCAAAGCATTTGATAATTCTCCACAACTCAAATAATGATCACCTAAATCGTCATGTCCTCTACGAATGCTCTCTTTTATAGAATTTGATTTAGAATTTTTCAGATCATTGTCTAATTTTTCAAGCTTAAGGGCAGCTTTCTTTGTCTTTTGTTCGACCCAAACAGAATCGTACGGCGGAATATCCAATGAATTACCAGATTGTGAAGCAACGTCTGGGAGTGAGGACGATTGCGGCGCTGATGCTGAGTGTAAGTCTGCAAGTTTCTTATGGAGAAGTTGATACATGTTTACATTATATGTTGTTGACATTACATAATTGATTGCCATTTTAAGTGCTTCTAATCTCAGTGTTGGACAATGATCTGCTATATAGATAAGTCGATAAAGTCTAGCAAGTCCTGTGTAAGAATTTGCATAACTCTCTAAATCCAATGATGGATCTTCAACAATATAATTTTCTTCTTCATTATTCTTGTTGTCTTCTGGTTGAGCATCCACTTGCATCGGTTCAATAACATTCTACAGGTAAATTGTCAAAATAAATAGGAAATAAAAAGATTTTTTGTATAATGTAATAAATTTTAATAGTAAAGAAAGCAAAACGCATGAAAAAGAAACGATAAAATTGTGTAGTAAATACGTTTGAATGTGAAAAATATCCACTGCCATTAGAAACTCTTAAGTTTATTGCTTATGTCAAGATATATTGCTTACCTGCGGAGCTGGTTGAAGCGGCATTTTTAATTTAGTTAAATTTCGTATTTTTCTGAAAAATTCTTCTTCTTAAACAAGTTTTTGTTTTTTCTTGAACATATAACAGAGTACGTTCAAAAAATTTTTTTTCTGAAGCATAAACAAACATTTTGAAATTTTAAATTTTGGTGAATTATTCTATATTACACTCGTTATTGAGTAGTTTATCAATTATTACAATAAAGAGAAATGATTGTAAAATTGTATCAATAACAAATACAATTCTTCAATCAATTAATTGAAACGTAAAAGAGAAAAATAAATTTCTATTATTACGGTGAAGTGAAAAAAGCAAAAAACGAATTAAAATGATGATGCCACATCCTTCGCAACTACAAGGCCATCCAATGCATCCTGGAGCAATGCAACAAATGCAAGTAGCTCCACCACCGTCACAAGCTCAACAACAGCCTCAGCAACAATCTTCAAATCGTCAATCGGCTTCACTTGTAAAAAAAACATTTATATTTTGTTTATGTTATACTCTTAACTTTATTTTTTATTCATTTTAGAAACCAAATTATACGCTAAAATTTACTTTAGCTGGTCACACAAAAGCAGTTTCTGCTGTAAAGTTCAGTCCAAACGGTGAATGGCTTGCGAGTTCTTGTAAGTGATTTTTATTTACATTTAAATAAATATATTCCCTCCCTATCTTATAACCTAACCTTTGTTATATATCTTGATTTTTAGCTGCTGATAAACTTATTAAAATTTGGGGAGCTTATGATGGTAAATTTGAAAAAACAATAGCAGGTCACAAATTAGGAATTAGCGATGTAGCTTGGAGTAGTGACAGCCGATTGCTGGTTACAGCTAGTGATGACAAAACATTGAAAATTTGGGAATTAAGCAGTGGAAAATGTCTGAAAACGCTCAAAGGACACAGCAACTATGTATTTTGTTGTAATTTCAATCCGCAGAGTAATCTAATCGTCTCTGGAAGTTTCGATGAGTCTGTGAGAATTTGGGATGTAAGAACAGGTAAAATCTTTTTTGAATAGTTTTACAGAGTCCTTAATAATCAATTGTTAATTCACAGGAAAATGTTTGAAAACTTTACCAGCACATTCTGATCCTGTTTCAGCAGTTCATTTTAATCGTGATGGTTCATTAATTGTATCCTCGAGCTATGATGGACTTTGTCGTATTTGGGATACAGCTAGTGGTCAATGTTTAAAAACATTAATTGACGATGATAATCCTCCAGTGTCGTTTGTTAAATTTTCTCCAAATGGAAAATACATTCTCGCAGCTACGTTGGATAACACCCTCAAATTGTGGGATTATTCGAAAGGAAAATGTCTCAAAACATACACAGGACACAAAAACGAGAGATATTGTATTTTCGCAAACTTTTCAGTAACTGGAGGAAAGGTAAAATATTTCTTTAACATTGCATTATTTGAAAAACTAATTATTTATTTTTATTAGTGGATTGTATCTGGAAGTGAAGATAATATGGTTTATATCTGGAATCTTCAAAGCAAAGAGATTGTACAACGTTTACAGGGACATACTGATGTGGTCCTGTGCACAGCCTGTCACCCAACTGAAAATATCATAGCATCTGCTGCACTCGAAAATGACAAAACCATAAAATTATGGAAGAGTGATACATAAAAAAATATAAAGCATCTCTCAAGCAAAAAGATATGTTTCAAATGATACAAATAACAAATCATAATAAATTGAAAGAAATTATATAAGATATAAAATTTTAAAAATTCCTATAATGATTAAGATTTTATGAAAAAAGAAAATTAAGACTACTTTTCTAATACCATTTAATTAGTTTTGTTCCAATCTCTATACTCTTCTGGATCATATAAAAAAAGAACAATTAACAGTGTGTATTAATTTTGGAGTGACATTTTATTTTTTCAAAAAACCTCAGCATTTGATAGTTCTTTAATCTATATTGACCATCATCTCAGTTAATTTAATTTGTCTATTTGTTAAAGAAATCAACAAATAAAATGAAATATGAACAGTAAAATACCATATTTTATGAATGCATGCATCTGAAATAGAAATACTTAAATTAAAAATTCAGTTATCAAATTTTTTTAGTTTATATAAAAGAACAGCATCACTTTTTATTATTATTAAAATCTAAGCTTAAGTATTACTATTGCAGATGAGTTTTAATACAGTTTTTAAAAATATTTACAGACAAATCAAAAAATGCTACTAAGTAACTACTTAAAGTTGAAATTGATTATGATGATGATGATGATGATGCATTGGATTATGAAAACGATGATTTGTACCATTTCGACTAGAGAATTGTGAAATGGAATCATCAGCGACTGTTGGAATATGTGGAGGTGTCACTAAAAGTACTGGTTTCAGATTGAGAGATTTCCGCGAGCCAGCGATAGAGTGCACGTCTGTTATGTATGCATTGTTTACTGTACCAATATTCCTTGAATAAGTTGGATCTGGTTGTAGTCTAATATGGCGTGTTGCGAGAATAAACGCAAGTGTTGCCAATATGCAACCATCGATGCATGCTGAGAAATAAGAAACAAAAAAATTATTTTACGACATTTTTGTGATGTAAAAATTTAAGATTGTATACTGCAGTAGTTAAAAAAGTACGCATTTAAAGTGATTGAAAATAGTTCCATAACGTTTATAGATTGTTTTTCATCTCACCTATAATTGCTAACGCATAAGCCCATCGTAGACTGCAAAGTCCAACTTCAAAGCGATTAGCTTCCGGTCCACAAATTTTTCTGAACTCGTCAGAATTCCATCCAAATGGAAAACTTACACAGGCAACGATCATTGAAATAGCTGTGAATTATAAATTTAAAACTTTATAAATTTTCATCATTGAAGCTTTATCTATCTGTAAAGAAACAAATATTTACGAGTTTAAAATAAAATTAAATGAAATCATTGTAAATAATTTTTTGAAGCATGTCTAAAGCCAATATTATTGTTATCATGTCTTTTTAATCGATTCGTGCAAACTTATTGTAACAAAACTACAATGACAGTATTATTAAAAACCAATCAATCATTTATGAGATATTGTTTAAAAGGTTGTCAAAATTAAATGTTAGATGAACAAACGGGCGTGACATTGCCTCCAATTTATATATACAAAATGGTTATTTATGTTGCACAATTCATCTTACTTAGTTCTACCAGATTGGCCGATAAATTATGTTCATTACCTTTTAAATATCAACACTTCTACCTAATTACATGCGTAAAATATTTACAGTCACGTGCAACACTCCAAATGTTTTAAAAATGAAATCTATATTTTTAATAATCATTTTCTATAAATATTGTTATAGAACTTTTAATCTTACATAAGTATTTTGTTTGATTCATAACAACAAAAATTACTTTTCCTACTCATTACATCCAAGTCGAGTGAAAACAAGAGGAAAAAACTCATGCAATTGTATCGCTCGAATTATTCAGAAAATATAAAAATTATTGTCTGATTGAGGAGATTGCATAATAAACAAACACCAATCAAATCTCATTGAAAATTGGAAGACACTCATACCGCATATATTCTTACGTATTTCAGCTTCCACTATTTATCGGCATTTCTTATTTTCTTTTCTTTCCTTCTCTTGTTTGCATTTAAGACATTTTTTTCTTTTTTCCGGTAAATTCTTCATCTTTTTACCCATCAATTATTTTGTATATGAGAAGCATTTACTCAATTGCATTTTAATTAACGTATATCAATGAAAAGAAAAAAAAGACATCCTAAGCCCAAACGTTTTTAGCGCATTTTTGGAACAACAATGCAGCTTATACATTCACTTTGTTCGGCTGGCTGGCTGGCTGTCCCTCTGAGATCTCGAAAACTATGATAGCTAGAGAGTTACGGTTTTTTGCGTTAGATTTGTACTAAAAAGTTAGTGCGGCGACGCTTATTTATATTCTTCCTGTCACTAGTCATATAACTTGGGAAATTATGAATTAATTTTCCATTTTGAAAATTTGTAAACAAAATTTTTTTCGCGAAGTTGACTGCGATCAAAAAATTTTTCAGCTGCGCGTAGCCAACTTCGCGTATTTTGAATTTGACCGTTATTTTCAAATCAACAAAATTTATTATAAAGACGATTTCGAGAATTTTAATAGATCAAGATTATTAGCAGCAATTACATTACTCGAGTTTTCATAAAATATATTTCTATATGAAAATGTAAACAAAACAATAAACTAGCTGCTAAATTTTTAATTGACTGCTATTTGCTACAAACGGCATCAGAAATCTAGGCACCAAAAATGCGCTTAAGTACACCGATCTGCAACACGGGTACTTGGTCACTGGTTTTTAAATAAAAAATGTATTGTAGTTATTTGAACACTTTTTATAAAAAAAGAATAATAGATTCAATTTACTTTTTTATGGTTGAGAAAAAACTAACACTTGCATGTCTTTTTCTCAAATTTCGTATTCGATTGTATCAGTAAATATCGATGCTAATTAACTAAATATTTACAACAATGAAAGATTTATGTCATTTATTTTCTCTTTTTTACACTATATCTAGTATCATGTAATGGAAGTGCTTTGATGCTACGACATCATTTCCTCAATATACAGTGGAATTGCATTGGAAGAAGAGTGAAAAAAACAGTGACCCAAAAAGAAAGTCAGTCTGTCAATATAATAATGAAGAATGTATTAATAAAGACGGGTAGTGATCATTTTAAAGCAAACGACAAATAGGTCAATAAAAAGGAAATAAAAATCTTTTAATTGCATGTTTCTTATATACTTAAAAAACACACACACGTAATTTAAAATTGCAAAATAAAGTGAAATTGATGATTCACAAATGTTGAGAACTGAATTTATTACAATAAATATGTTAACCTACATGTATATTTATGTTGATACTTATATGCAACTAGTTTTTCTCCTTTTTATTCATTTTCTAAACTAATGCAGAGCAAAGAAAGTAAGCAATCTTACCTGAGAGAATTTGCATCCATCCACAAAGGTGAAAAACGGTCGTTGATTTTAAGAAGATCATGAACACCAAACATAAAATTGTTAATAAAGAAGTTAATACAGCAATACCCGCGAAAATTGTTGCAATCTATGTTGAAATTGAAAATAAATTGAGATTTAAAGAAATAGAAAGTTTTTGATGAGAATTGCAACACAGCAATAACTCACTTGAAAAGACATTGATGGCATGTCCATCATTTCTTCTAATTTTCCTATACACACATCAGTCATCTCATTATGCTCACATATCTTCCATAAACCTATTCTACCACCAGTCTCAGATTCTAAATCACCAATCCAATCTTTTGATTTCATCGTTTGCATTAATAATTATAATTAAGACAAATTGACTCATTAATAAACAATAATGAATATATTGAGGATTATGCAAAGTATTAACGAATGAAAAAATTGGTTGCTTACCGGGTGTGACAAAACTAACGACAACTATAATCGAATAACAAATTGTGAAAATTGCCCATAAAACAGCGATAGCCTTTGAATTTCTGATGTAATTTGTTGCATATATTTGCGATGCCTCAACGTATTCAATCACCTTTGCACCCATTATCTGTTATAACTAAAATTATAATTTGATTTTTGTTGAGAAAGTTTGATACCTGTCGAGATAAAATGTTTATAAATCATTTCATGCAAAAATCACTATTTGTCAAGATAACATGTCTGATGATGGACACACTCTCTCGCCTTGAAAGCTATGTAAAGCTATTTTTTATGTCTTAATTTGCACTTTTTCGTATTGTCAACTATGCAAGTTTCTTTTTTATATCATCTTTCCTTCGTCATCGCTTTATTTTGTTAAACATTTCGCAAAATTCAATGAAAAAATATATTGTAAACCAATGTATTTGTGAGCTGTGGCAAGGTGTATTTTTAAACTGTAACATTATAGCAAAAACAAAGCAAGTGTACTTTTAAATGTCATCATTTGTAGATTTTTATTCATATGAAATATGATTTCAAAGGTTATCATCAACCAGAGTTTCAGTGAGTGGCAGTTTTTTTCAAAACTACTTAGCATGTTATGGGCTTTTATAATAAATTAGTTACTTAATTCGCGATAGTACAAATTTTTAGAGATCAAGATCTCATCATCAAAATGATCGCCTCTTTCGCTCTCTGTTTAAGGTCATACATATAGACATAGAGACAATCCTTTCAAAGTTTAATGATTTTTTTATTATTAGTTACTTAACTGAATGAGTTATTAAAGCACCTCCATAAAATTTACCAAAAATCACTCGAGCACAAAATAGATAGAGAGCACGAGTGCTAAAGAAAAAAGTTATTATTAGAGTTGTTAATGCTTTAACTGAGTTGAAATCGAAAGCATAAATTTTACATAGAATTTCGATATGGTCGTTGTCACTCTCTTTTTCCGGAGTTTTTCGTAATCAAACTGTCTCAATTTTATGCTTGAATGATTATCTTTAAAGTCATTTTATAAATCATTTAGCATGGTTATGAATAGATAGGTAGTAAGTATTTTAAGAAAAGTAAATTTGCAAACCATCCCACACAAAAACAAATTCATCTTCTAGTAACGTAATTTCTCTTTTTTTGATGAGCTCATATATGAATATGTTTAGACTTTAAAACCTTTATTATCTTTCCTTCTTCGAATAGTTCTTTAATAAAATAAATAAGCAGAAATAAAACAAAAAAATATTTAAATGATTTATCATGTTTTATTTTTGAGAAAAGTTTAATAATAAAACGTTCCGCTAATTATTAATTTGTTCATAGTTTGTAAGTTCCTTCTCATCATCGTTAACTCTATTTAAGCATAAGTGAATGTATGTAGCAGTGTACATACACACATCTTTCAAATTTGTTTATTTTGACCTAAGTAAACTATCATGAAATCAATTTTTTTTAAAACTTTTCTATTTTTGATTTCCTCTTTTTACGCTTTTATTCATATATTCATTTATTGTTCTGTTGAAATTGTAAATTTTTATGCTCTACTCATGAACCTCATTCACTCTATGTAGCACATTTCAATTGTTTTTCAAGATGTACTATATTATAAAGAATGTGGACTACATTCTTGGAAGTAAGCTTAATCTTGATCTTTCCCTCTATTTTGCAAGATGCACTTTTTTGCAATAAAAGCCTGTCTGACTGGTTATCATTTGACTTAGCATTTGAGAGAGAGAGCGCAAAAGAACAGGAAAGTTTTCTACTTTTTTCATTTGTGAAAATTTTTCTATAGACATCTTTCACTTCTTTATTGTATACACTCATAATAATGACTTTTCTTTGAAAAACTGCAAAAATCAACTCAATACAAACAAATGGTTATAAGGCATGAGAGTGAGAGAAATTTAAATAAACAACAATAACTCAAAATGTATAAAATTTCACTAAAAAAATTGTGCACATCATTTAGTATTGCCTTGCGAAGTTGTTTCATAATTTGACAGCAATGATGCATTGGAAAAGAAAAATTTTGCGATGAAGATCAGCATGAAAAAAAATATTTGTGGAAGTTGACGACAATTGTCTTTTCTTTCTCAATAATGTCTTAACAGTTCTCTCGTGGTTCCAATTTCACATTCACAGATAGATGAATTTTGGTCATATTATGTTCTTAAAAAGCTGTCTTATTTTTTACATTGTCATGAGAATTTATTTCATTGTTATTGTCGACTTCGGCAATTATTAGCGATGGATTGATTATTATAAACCGTTACTTCACTCATTACGATCAACTTTTCTCTTCTTTCTTTCACAATTAAATATTGAATGGTGAATATCACACGCTGCTTGAAATCAGATCGATATCTATTATTTGCACTAAAAATTTGCGTATACTTGTTAAACACGTGAGTGTGTCTATCTTATTTTTATACAAAATCTGTTATTTTTTTTCTATCAGACATGCAAGAATTTTAATCTCTTATTGGTTTTCTTTTGCATAAACTTAACATTTTTTATTCTTACAATATATTTTTCTTCTGCAAAAGATGAATTGTGAACGAGTGCGCCTCAGATGGTGATAATATGCAATAGCACAAAAATATTATTTAAAAAAATTCTTTTCCTATTTCATCATTATAGTTCACACATAATAAGAACCACACAAAAACACTAAATTATTATTTTCTAAGCGCGAACTTGCAAACAAAACCGCACACGAATAAACACCAATTCAAACTGAATGAAGAGAATTTTTTTTTCTTAAAGAGATGAAAGAAGTCATGGAAAAAAGAGTTGGTCGATAGAAGAAGAAAGAAAATGTATGAAAAACGAGTTTTTTGCTACATTTTTATTAGCTTCGTTGTAAAGTAGTCAATGTATACATATACATGCAATAAACTTTATAATTGTATTGGTCAATTTTTAACAAAAACAATAATTTTCAATTGGAATGGTGAAATTTCGTTATTAGTTGTACCTTAAAAATTTTAAGAATTATTTTTAAATTTCATTCATCATTCATCAGCATACTGAATGAAAGAAAAAACAGGAACATCAAGATTCTTTCTTCCATTAATTGATCTTAATTCTAAAATTACGATATTTGCTTCCACTATTCCACCGCATTTTTTGATCAATTCATTGGCAGCTTTTAATGAGCCGCCTGTTGCAAGGAGATCATCAATTATCACAACTTTTTGACCAGGTTTTATGCTGTCACTCTGAACTTCAAAAATATCAGTTCCATACTCTAAATTATATTCAACTTTTTCAGTCTTTCCTGGCAGTTTTCCTTTTTTTCTTATCGGAACACATCCAATTTCCATTTCAGCTGCGATTAGAAAGCTAAAAAGGAACCCTCTTGGATTTTTTCAAATAATGATTAATTCATATGACATTCTTGATATATGTACTACCTTGCATCCAAGCCTACAACTGCATCAATATTAGGATGATTTTTCTTAACATAATTAAGAACCAGATTTTTTGTGGCGGCACACACTTTTCCATCACGAAATGCTGTGAAGATATCTCTAAATTAGAAGTTTAATTTGAATTTTTTTAATAAATATTAAATTTATTATTGTAAAATTGAGATACTTACTTAAAATTTATTCCTTTTTTAGGAAAGTCGGGATATTCACCAATTTTAGATTTTAACAAATTTAATCTTTCCAAATCAATCTGGTCAAATGACATTTCAATATCAAATTCTTTTTTTCTTAAGAATAAAAAATTTAAACTTAAATCTTTGGTACGATTAATAGTTGATTAACAAACCGCGTGTTTAAAAAATATGTGAACTATAAGAATAATTGATGTATACAGTCTTTAATGTCTTAATCAAGATTAATTCTATCTGAAGTCAGTAGAATTTTGAGGACAAATTGAAATGTTAAGCAGCTGCAGTCACATGTAAAAATTTGCTTGCTTGCTTTTTGAAAAACATCATTCATATAAAAATTTTAAGTACGTTAGAAAATGTTGCACAACCTAATACCTTAAAGTGAGCTTTTTCTCATAGCTATGACGAATATTTGTAATAGAAATTTTCTTCCTTATCAAACGTGTCGTTACTTTCCATATAAAGTCAATCAGTTTTAAAATTTTAATCTGCTATTTTATCTTATCAAAAACACTGAGCTGTCGCAAAAATAAGAAACCAACGTAATTGTTAATATCGGAGTCAAATTTTTAATCATGGA